>OY731404.1:47697174-48033243 GCA_963425845.1 Sphenostylis stenocarpa | reverse complement strand
ATGTTCAACATAGGTTTGATGCTCAGTTCAATAGCGATGCAAGTGAAGAGTTTTAATCTCTTCCACATATCTCTTTGTTTGTAATGACGTTACTTTATGAAATGAAAATTGTATTTTTTCTTTGTTTGAGGGGGAGTTATTTATAAATTATGCATCTATTGAGGGGGAGCTTTAAATTTTTGATCATAATCAAAATAGGGGGAAAAATTTATTTAAAGCCTCTTATGTTTTTTAAATTTAAATATTATCTGGTATGTTTAATGTTTTTGTTAGTGTGACAGATAAAACAAGTTATTACACAGGGCTTTAAATGAAAATTTTGATCATCATCAAAAAGGGGGATATTGTTGAAACATAAAAGGATATGAATGTTGAACATACATGGATATGAAGTCTGTAGATTTTGATGACGATTCAAGAACAAAGGACTTAAAGATTTGAAGACTTGTAATGTTATGTAATAACTCTGTTTTGATGATTTTGAGTCTGTAATATAGAGTCTGAGATAGCCAGCACATAGTCTACTCTTTAAAAGCTTCAAAAACTCATTTTTATCAAAAACATACTAGATTAATCGATTAAATGGCAGGATAATTGATTATTACAGAGAGAAAACCCATTTTCTGTATTAGCTCTCTAGAATAATCGATTAAAAGCCCCTGTTAATCGATTAACAGGGCTGTTAATCGATTAATTACCCTATTAATTGATTAAACTGCGTGGTTATGGGTTCCAGGTGAATTTTGCTCTGTAATAATCGATTAACACTTAAGATAATCGATTATTTCAATCAGATATGTGTTTTGAATTTCAAAATTGGACCAAGTTTCGAAAACCCTATTCCCAACTCACCAGGTTTCAAAAATTCTCAATTCCCAAACCCTAATCCGTCTACTTAAGGTCCTATAAGGCTCTTTACAAACTGAACAACCTTTTTCAAACAAAAGTTGAGAGCTATGACTGTCAGAGAATTTTTTGTTGGAGGAAAAAGGGGCTTTTGGAACCTAGTGTGTGCTAGAAGCGATAAGAATCACTAAGTGGGTTTTCTTGGTGGATTGTGTGTTGTGCCGTCTCTAGGGAAAGTTGTTCTTCATCTCTTGTGTGACTCAATATAGGTGTTTTTGTTACCTTATATTTTCAATTGTTATCTGTTTGTAAAACTGTGATTATAGTGACAACGTTAATCCTCTATTTGAGTGATTAGCAACTGGACGTAGGGTCTTTTGATCCAAACCAGTATAAATCATCTTTGTAAGACTCTATCCTTGCTCTATTTACTTTACACAACATTTTAATCAGTAAAATTTGGAGAAATTTTTAAAATTGTAATTTTTGTTAAGAAACCAATTCACCCCCCCCCCCTCTTGATTTTTGTCCGGAAACGCAAACATTCCGTTGCGCGATTCTAACAAAAAAGTCAAACAAAAATCTTCAAATAAAAATTCTCCCCATGGAGTAGCACGTGTCCATGATTAGTAAGCCGCTACCACATAGTTTAGTCCAAGGAAAGTAGACTTCAAACCGGATGGTGGTTTATACCCACCAAGTCTTTCAGAAGAGGACTCGAACCCAGTGTTTCAGAAGAGGACTTCAAACTGGATGGGGATTTATACTGACTGAGTCTTTCAGAAGAGGACTCGAACCCAATCTTTCAGAAGAGGACTTCAAACCAGATGGGGGTTTATACCCACCGAGTATTTCAGAAGAGGACTCAAACCCAATCTTTCAGAAGAGGACTTCAAATCGAATGGGGGGTTTATACCCACCGAGTCTTTCAGAAGAGGACTCGAACCCAGTCTTTCAGAAGAGGACTTCAAATCGGATGGGGGTTTATACCCACCAAGTCTTTCAGAAGAGGACTCGAACCCAATCTTTCAAAAGAGGACTTCAAATTGGATGGGGGTTTATACCCACCGAGTCTTTCAAAAGAGGACTCGAACCCAGTCTTTTTGAAGAGGACTTCAAACCAGATGAGAGTTTATAGCCATCGAGTCTCTCAGAAGAGGACTTCAGTCTTTCAGAAGAGGACTTCAAACCGGATGGGGGTTTATACCCATCGAGTCTTACAAAGGACTCGAATCAGTCTCTCAGAAGAGGACTTCAAGCCAGATGGGAGCTTGCACTCATCACCACAGGGTCGAAAGGAACACCCTGTCTACGACAAAGCCAAATGGGGGTTCATACCCATCAAACACACATTTAACATCTGGAGGGTCAGCTACCGCACCAAAGGAGCATATGAAGGACAACTGGGCGAGAGGGTTAACTCCTTCACCCGCCAGCTGGTCTCTTGGTACATTGGCCAACAACCAGTCAGTTAGGTGAAGGGGGGGGGGGTAGTTGTAGATCCCTAATCTTGCCCGACCTCACAATAAGTTCAGAAATCCTCCATTTCGAAGATGGTCAAGGCTTCATTATGCCTCTAGTAGCTTTTTCTAGGTTCCATTTAGCATAAGGAGGATTTTCTGAGAAAATAAAAATTAGAGATTTCGTCAGAAGGCAGTGGACAGCCGTCCAAGATGACCAGACGGTTGTCCATGCTTACTTTAAAGTCATGGATGACCGTCCATGCTAACCAAACGGCCGTCCATGCCCATTTTGAGCCATGGACGGTCGTCCAGTCTTCCTGGCGTGTTTCCCTATAAATAGGACCTCATTTCTCCACTTTTCACACACCTCACACTCTCCTATGCTTTAGAGAACCTAATTTGGGACTTCTGTGCATTATTTCAGAGTACGAGTGATCTTTTGACACTCAAGGAGTTTAGTTCTTAATTTTTTTGTTCAAGGGAAGAGTGTCTCTGTAGAGAGCGGGGACTGCTAAAAAACATCCTCAAGTTCAAGATTTGTAAAAGCCCGCTTCGGAGGTTCTTCTTCATATCTCTTCTCTTTTATCGCTTTCCTTTACTGCTTTCCTTTTGTGTGCATTAGTTATTAAGGTCATGTAGATAGTCATTGTCACCACCGTCAAAAGAGGCGGTCGGAGCGACGCGATGGTTCCGATTTCCCGTTTTATGAGTGAGGTTACAACGCCTCTAGGTTGTCCGATAACCAGGCTGGACCTAGGGATAAGGTTTTCAAAAGAGAGCTTTTAGGATGTCCAATAACCGGGCTGGACCTAAAAGCAAGTTTTCCAAAGGGGTTCTTATGGAGTCGCCACCGATGTTTTTACCGAAAACATCGAAAAAGGAAAAAAAGAAGGCGTTGGTTTTTTAAGAAAAACCAACTTTGGTCATTATAACCAAAGTTTGGTAAGGGAGTAAGTTACGTGTAGGGAAGGTATTAGCTTCCCTACGACGCCCCTTTCGGGTTCCCTATGATAGGCCGGTTATTTCGTAAATAAATTAAAAATGACGCTTTTACCCTTTTATTCGCGGAATTAAAGTATGACGACTATATGGCCCTAATTAATGCATATATAAATGATAAAGCGGTAAAAGAGAGAGAGAGAGAGAGTAAAGAAACCTCCGGAGCAAGCTTTGATTAATTCTTTAAAAGGTAGGGTGCGTTTTGGCAGCCCTTCGCTCTTACAACGTCGAATTCTCTCTCGAAACGCTATAAAAACTTTCTAAAGACACTCAGAAAACTCCGGAAATGCTTCGGAGGGGCTCTAGGAGAAGAATTCTAAGAAATTATAGAAGGAGAAGTGGAAGAGTTGTGTCAAATGGCGGGGAGAGCACTCCCTTTTTATAGGGATTCGCGCCTGTCAGGTCGAGACCGTCGTTTCGCCTGGCAAGGTCGAGACGACCGTCTCGCCATTCGGGACGGCGGTCTCGACTTTGACAAATGGTGAGACCACCGTCTCGTTTGGTGAGACGGCAGTATCGACTTGCCAAATGGCGAGAGGGTCGTCTCACCAATCGGGAAGGTGGTCTTGCCAATGGTAAATGGCAAGACGGTCGTCTCGCCAAACAAGACGGTCGTCTCGACTTTGCCATTAGGCGAGACGGTGGTCCCGATAAACGAGATGGCGGTCTCGACCCCTGAGGTGGAAATCCTTATTTTTTTGTACAAAAAAAGCCCTTCTACTCTACTATGGGGCCTAAAATCTATCCTAGGGATCTTTGAAGCCTTGCCCATCTTTGAATTTGAAGGTCTTCTGCTCTTTATTTTGCAACCGGACAAGATTTGGGGTCTACAGTCATTTAAATACTACAATAAATAAATAGGGTAGAAGCATAATTTTTGTCTTTATTTTTAAGATTATTCCATCATAGGGAACTCGAAAGGGGCATTGTGGGGTGCTAACACCTTCCCTACACGTAACTAACTCCCTTACCCAACTCTGGTTATAATGGCCAAAGTTGGTTTTTCTTAAACCAACGCCTTTTTTTTCCTTTTCCAATGTTTATGGTAAAAACATTGGTGGCGACTCCAAAACCCTCTTTACGAAAACCTCATTCTTAAGGGTAGTTCAGTTATCGGGCATCCTAAGAGCGATGACCACATTTTTACACTAAACGCGAGTCATCAAAACCATCGTGTCGCTTTGACTGCTTTTTACGGCAGCGACAAGTAATTATAAAACTTTTTTAGTTCTCTTAGTAGTGAGATACTGAGATTTTATGAATTCTCTTTATGAGACACTAGGACTTTTAGAATTCTCTTTTCGTAAATCTTTATATTATATATTGTCTTTCTAACTCTTTGTATTGTATCACAATAAAAAAAATTATTACTAAAGCGAGTCGCGGGTTGGCTTGGCAGGTTGGTGGGCTTGGTGGGGCGTGCCAAAATGGGCTGACGGGTTGAAAGTACTAACCCGTCCTGCCATATTATGCCGGGCTGGTGGGCCGACCCACTAGGTCTGACCCGTTTTGCAATTCCTATTGATGTATGCTTGATAAATTATAAAAGAAATAAGCTTTTATTTAAGGATTTCACTTAATGAAGTTGTTATCTGCTCAACCATTTTTTCTTAAAGAGTTCATTTCTAGATTTTTCAATCTACTCAACAAAGAAAAAATGTGTTAAGCAAACAAATTGAATTTGGTTCAACTAACTTAAGTTAACCATTTTACTTAATAAAATGTAAAATTGACATGTTACATACTATAGAATTGACAAACTAAGTTTCAACTTCTTTAATTTGTTTTTTATCGACTTTTTATGGGCCTTGTGTGTTGGTAGTTATATCAACCTTTGTAGTATAAAAAAAGTTTGAGAAAGTTAAAAGATATAACTTATGTTCTTGCAATTTTTAGTTTTCACATGTGTTCTCTAGTTTTTCTAATTATCTTTCTAGTTTTTAAGTGTAGACTTTTCAAGCTTTTCATTTACAAGCTTTTTTTGTACGAAATCTACCGTAAGTTTCTTTAATTCAAGATACTTTAGGTTATATTTATTTTCTTTCCTTTATTGTTTTCATTTAAATTTCGAACTTTACAATTCCTTTATTGTTTTTGCTACATTTGAATGGCTTTCCATGTTGTTAAGGTTGGTTTTCTAGTTTGAATTTTGTTTTCATTGATTGAGGTTTAATTCTTCAAGATTTTAATAATGTATAATCCATTATAACTAATATAATTAAGATTGTTTGATTGAACTTGACCAATTGTATCATGAATAAATTTATAGGTTTATGCGGTTTCTTCTCTTAGAAGTTGATTTGAGTTTTTAAATCAATTAAATATGGTGAATCAATTAAATATAACTAATTGCATTGTGAATTATTAGAACTCTTATTGATCTATCTTATGGTTACTTTTAGGTTAGAAATTAATGAATCAATGGAATAAGAGGATGATTGGAGAATTCCATTGATAAACTTCATTACATTTACTGTATTATTTTACTACTTTCATTAGATCTTTAGATTTACTGCTTTTAATTAGTTGTTTAAACACAATAACTTAAAATCCCCTTTCCATAACTGATATGAGTCCAGTTTTAAAGTTGAAAACATAAGGTGTTTGAGACAATTAAGAAGAGAAAACTCAAGAAAGATTTTCACTAGACACGAAGATAATCATTTATCTAAGTGTGAAGGTGCACTTCTAAGGATTTAAGGGAGAAGAATAGATTGACAAAACATAAAACAAAAATAAACACTAAGTTAGTCGTGGAACACAAGCCAATCCAACAAAGAAATAAAATAAATGAAGATAGAATGGATATGAGAAGGTGATATGAATCTCAATAGAACAAGGGATGATTTAGGATCTTTAGGGTTAGAACCTTGTAGGAAATTTAAGAATTTAGTGATAAGGTGGAAGGAAAGAATCACTCTTTCCAAGGGAGGCAACTCACAAAGGATGTGAAAGACCTTTGATATAGCCAAGTGTTCTTGAATCACTCAAGAATTTAGGAAAATCATTCTCACCATGATAAAAGAGCTAAACTCTAATATTTATAAATAAAATTCAACTTGTTATATTTGATAAAAATATGGTTCAGCCTATGTAGAAGTTTTTCCATCAGAATTACAAAGATTCAATAAAGAAAAATAAATGTTAATAATGATTCATTAACCTAGGAATTGAAAACTACTTAATGAAGACAAATAAAGGCTAATAATGATACATTAACCTAGGAATTGATACTACTTAATGACTGATTGTAACTGAAATTGTGGTAACCAAAAGTCAATCAGCTATGCACCCTCTTGGTCTCCCAAAGACTGATGACTAAGTTTTCAATTGGGCCCTTATTACAACTTACAATAAAACCAAACTAAAGCCCATTAATTGATTAATCGAAAACATAATTTGGTCAACCAACAATACTTGTTGAAGAACTTCATTTGCTTCCCTTGTTTTAGCCCTTGTCATAGGTCATGTCCACATCAAAAGGTGAGGGGTGAGAAAGGGAGTGGTGACACACCACTTGGGGGAAGGACCAACCCAAGATGAATGGTGGTTGCTGCCATTTGAACCAATATCTAACCATTTACAAAAGATGGAGAGCCTTCTATGTATAGGCATGGATGAGGAACTAAGAGGGAAATACAATAAGGATTCTAGAAGCTTATGTTGCCCTAATTCTATCCTAGAAGGGGTGGTTCCCCTTGCTTGCTCACCGAGGTTGTGGCCTTTGTCTTCTAAGAGGTCAAAGGTTGACTCCTCTCCCTACATGGGTCATCCAAGCTCCCAAGTTTGGGTCCAAGACGCCTTTCCTCCAAAAAAGCGTGGTAGACTTCAAAAGATAGGTGCTCTTAAGCAAACCTACAAAAACAAGATTAAACATGAGTCTAGGAAAATTAAAAAGAAGGAAAAATTCTAAGTAAATTAAAGGATAAGAGTGAGGAGGATGCTTCCCTTTAAGTCATCCTCCCAGGGATGACATCTCCCTCCTCAAGAGAACTTGGAGATTTATCATCCTCCCCTCCTTGGAGATAATTCGTCCACAAATTTGCAAAATTTGTGTCAAGGAGTACGATCACTGATGTATATCATTTTATTTTTTATTTCTTGATCTAAGAGCATTTTTAAGCTAATTATTTTCTTTATAAATCATGCATTTACACATGTTTTCATTAAAAGCATAACATATTTCAATTTTTCTTAATTTGTTTCATTTTGCATAGTTTTAGTATAAAAAAGTAATATACATGCATACATCCACATTACATATTTCCTATATTTTTGTGGGAGAAAGGTAATTTGAGATAGACCAAATTGATGAAAATAAAGGCCCAAATTGATGCAGTCGAGCTTCACTTTTCTCAGAAACCCAAGTTTGCTTGTGCAACCCACTTGCGAAACGTTACAAATAAATGTTGAACATACAAGGAGATAATGCTTGAAGATTTTTATGATGATTCAAGAACAAAGGACTTAAAGACTTGAAGACTTATGATCATTTGAATTTCCTTGTAATAACTCTATTTTGTCTTTTTGAGCCTGTAAAATTATAGTCGAAGATAGCCAGCACATAGTCCATCCTATGAAAGTTCATTTTTATTAAAATCACTCTGTGATAATCGATTATCACTCAGGATAATCGATTATCCTGCTTGAAAATGTGTTTTTGAAAAGTTTGTTGGAATAATCAATTATATGGGTTGATAATCGATTATCCCACTTAAAATTGGTTTCTGAAAACTCTGGAATAATTAATTATCTCATAGGATTATCGATTATCCTGGTCCAAAACTTCTCTTATGAGAAAATGGTTCTGTGATAATCGATTATCACTTAAGATAATCGATTATCTACGTTTGTTATGAGTTTTGAATTTCAAATTTGGACCAATTTACGAAAACTCTTTTCCAATACTTCAAGTTTCAAAAATCATTATTTCCCATACCCTATTCTCTCTACTTAAGGTTCTTAAGGCTCTCTGCAAAATATACAAACCTTTTTCATACAAAAGTTAAGAGTTGTGATTGCTAGAGAACATTTTGTAGGGAAGAAAAAGGGGCTTTTGAAAACCTATTGTGGGCTAGAAGCGATAAGAATCACTGAGTGGGTTTCTTGGTGGATTGTGTGTTGTGCCATCTCTAGGAAAAGCTATTGTTCATCCTTGGTGGATTCAAAGGAGGTGTTCATCTCTTATGTGACTCAAGAGAGGTGTTTTCTAATCCTTATCTATTTCAATTTTTAATTTGTTGTAAACTGTGATTATAGTGACAACGTTAATCCTCTTTTAGAATGATTAGCAACTGGACGTAGGGTCTTTTGATCCGAACCAGTACAAAACACTTGTGTAATCTTCTTATACTTATCTCTTTACTTCACAAGCATTTTAATCGGTGAAATTTGGGAGAAAATTTCAAAACCCTAAATGTATTTTAAGAAACCAATTCACCCCCCCTCTTGGTTTTTGTCCCTAAACGCGAACATTCCGCTGCGTGATTCTAACAAGTGGTATCAGAGCTTGCTTTGATAGTCATTCAAATTTTTGAAAATGGTCGGATAAAACCAAACCTTTGCCGAGGGTGCTTCTATCAATAGACCCCCACTTTTTGCGGGGCAAAATTATCCTTTTTGGAAAGTAAAAATGCAAATATTTTTGGAGTCTGTTGATAGGGATGTATGGGATGCCATTGTAAATGGTCCTTTTATTCCTAAAGTTACTGTAAATGATGTAGAAGAACCTAAACCATTTTCTAGATGGGCTGCAGAAGAAAATAGAAAAGCTCAATATGATGTTAGGGCTACGAATATAATTTTGTCTGCTTTGACTCTTGATGAGTTTTACAGGATATCCGTTTGCAAGAGTGCTCAAGAGATGTGGGAAATACTAAGAGTAACCCATGAAGGAACCGATGATGTAAAAAGAGCACGGAAGAACTCATTGATTCCAGAGTATGAAATGTTTAGAATGCAACCAAGAGAAACGATATTTGACGTTCAAAAGCGTTTTACTCATATTGTCAACCATCTCACTCGGGTAGGTAAGATTTTTTATACTGATGAATTAAATGTGAAAATTCTTAAATCTTTGGATAGGAAATGACAACCAAAGGTGACTGCCATCACAGAGTCACAAAATCTTGCTACTATGACTATGGCGGCTCTCTTTGAAAAGTTGAGAGAGCATGAACTTGAACTTGGAAGACTAAATGATGAAGAAGGCCAAAATGTCAAAAGAAACATTGCCTTCAAAACCGAAATTTCAAAGAATAAGAAAAAGAAGGAAGAAGAAAGTTTCGATAGTGAAGAGGATGAAAACTTGAGCTCATGATAAAGAATATTACAAAGTTCAAGAAAGGTAAAGGGAAGAAACCTTTCAAAGGTAAGGGAAAGGTAAAAGAAAGTTCTTCTTTAAGTTTTAAATGTTATGGTTGTGGTGAAACAGGGCATGTGAAATTCGATTGTCCAAACCAGAAAATAAATTTTTCAAAAAGAAAGCTTATATAGCTTGGGATGATAGTGACTAAAGTTCAGAATCAAGCGATTCGGAGGTTGAAGCAAATCTTTGTTTAATGGCAAATGATAATATTTCTTCCGATTATGAGGTAAGTGATTCCGACTGTTCTTCAAATGACTATTAAGCTTTGCATAATGTATATCAAGAACTATTTGCTACTTTTAAAGATTTGAAAATTGAATATAAATCTTTGAAAAAGAATTTGAATAAATAAGAAAAAGAAGTAGAATCTCTAAAATAAAAAATAGTGACTTTAGAGGAAAAAGGAAATAAACAAATAAGATGTACATCATGTAAAGAATATGTTAAACATACAAGGATATGAAGCTTGAAGATTTTGATAATGATTCAAGAATAAAGGACTGAAAGACTTGAAGACTTATAATCATGTGTATTTACTTGTAATAACTCTGTTTTATGTTTTTGAGTCTGTATAATTAGAGTACAAGATAGTCAGCACATAGTCCATCATTTGAAAACTCATTTTTAACAAATCCACTTTGTGATAATCGATTATCACTTAGGATAATTGATTATCATGCACTGAAAATTGTTTTTCTGAAAACCTTGCTATGATAATCGATTATCACTCAGGATAATCGATTATTTACACAGATAATCAATTATCCTGGTCCTATTTTACTCCTCTGCGAAAATGGCTCTGTAATAATCGATTATCACTCAAGATAATTGATTATCTACATTTGTTATGAGTTTTGAAATTCAAATTTGGACCAATTTACAAAAAGCTTATTCCCAATCTGTTTTCGAAAATCATTATTTCCCAGACCCTATTCTCCCTACTTAAGGTTCTCTAAGGCTCTCTGCAAAACAACAATTTCATACAAAATTTAAGAGTTGTGATTGCTAGAGGACTTGGTGTAGGGAAGAAAAAGGGGCTTTTGAAAACCTAGTGTGGGCTAGAAGCGAGAAGAATCACTGAGTGGATTTCTTGGTGGATTGTGTGTTATGCCATCTCTAGGAAAAACTATTGTTCATCCTTTGTGTATTCAAAGGAGGTGTTCATCTCTTGGGTGACTCAAGAGAGGTGTTTTCTATTCCTTATCTTTTTCAATTTGTAATCTATTGTAACCTATGATTATAGTGACAGCGTTAATCCTCTTTTCGAGTGATTAGCAACTGGACGTATGGTCTTTTGATCCAAACTAGTATAAATAACCTGTGTAATCTTCTTTCCCTTATCTCTTTACATTACAAGCATTTTAATCGGTGAAATTTGGGGGAAAATTTCAAAACCCTAATTTTTTTCTTAAGAAACCAATTCACCCTCCCCTCTTGGTTTTTGTCCCTAAACGCGAACATTCCGTTGCGCGATTCTAACAAGTGGTATTAGAGCTTGCTTTGATAGTCATTCAAATTTCGAAAATTGCCAGACAAAACCAAACCTTTGTCGAGGGTGCTTCTATCAACAGACCCCCACTTTTTGCGGGGCAAAATTATCCTTTTTGGAAAGTAAGAATGCAAATATATTTGGAGTCTGTTGATAGGGGTGTATGGGATGCCATTGTAAATGGTCCTTTTATTCCCAAAGTTATTGTAAATGATGTAGAAGAACCAAAACCATTTTCTAGAT
Source organism: Sphenostylis stenocarpa (assembly GCA_963425845.1). Lineage (NCBI taxonomy): Eukaryota > Viridiplantae > Streptophyta > Magnoliopsida > Fabales > Fabaceae > Sphenostylis > Sphenostylis stenocarpa. Next base: position 48,021,836 of record OY731404.1, on the reverse strand, counting down.
GGACGGCTGAAGAAAATAAGAAAGCCCAATATGATGTTAGGGCTAGGAATATAATTTCGTCTGCTTTAACATTTGATGAGTTTTACAGGATATCCGTTTGCAAGAGTACTCAAGAAATGTGGGAAATGTTAAGAGTAACCCATGAAGGTACCGATGATGTAAAAGGAGCATGGAAGAACTCATTAATTCAAGAGTATGAGATGTTCTGAATGCAACAAAAAAGTATGAGATGTTTCGAATGCAACAAGGAGAAATGATCTTTGACGTTCAAAAACGTTTCACACATATTGTGAATCATCTCACCGGACTTGTTAAGATTTTTGATACTGATGAATTAAATGTGAAAATTCTTAAATCTTTGGATAGGAAATGGAAACCAAAGGTGACGGCCATCACGGAGTCACAAAATCTTGCTACCATGACTATGGCGGCTCTCTTTGGAAAGTTGAGAGAGCATAAACTTGAACTTAAAAGGCTAAATGATAAAGAAGGCCACCATCAAAAGAGAAACCTTGCCTTCAAAACCAAAATTTTGAAGAGTAAAAACAAGAAGGAGGAAGAACACTCTAAAAATGAAGAAGATGAAAACTTGAGCCTCATGATAAAAAAATTTACAAAATTCATGAAAGCTAAAGGGAGGCAACCTTTCAAAGGTAAGAGAAAGGTAAAAGAAAGTTCTTCTTTAAATTACAAATGTTATGGTTGTGGTGAAACAGGGCATGTGAAATTCGATTGTCCAAATAAGAAAAGTGATGATTATAAAGGCAAGAAATTTTTCAAAAAGAAAGCTTATATAGTTTGGGATGATAGTGGCTCAAGTTTGGAATCAAGTGATTTGGTGGTTGAAGCAAATCTTTGCTTGATGACAAATGATAATATTACTTCCGATTGTAAGGTAAGTGATTCTGACTGTTCTTCAAATAATGATAATGACTATGATGCTTGGCATAATGCATATCAAGAATTATTTGCTGCTTTTAAAGATTTGAAAACTAAATATAAATCTTTGAAAAAGAATTTGAATAAATAAAAAAAAGAAGTAGAATCTTTAAAACAAAAAATAGTGACTTTAGAGGAAAAATAAAATAGACAAATAGCTTGTGCATCATGTAAAGAATATGAACATGAAAGTGACATACTTAGACACATACTTGATAAAGCTAAGAAAGAATTAAGTAACAATAGTAAGAATGAAGTGTAGACCCCAAATCTTGCCCGACCTCATAATAAAGACCAGAAGACCTTCTATTCGACGATGGATGAAGCCTAAGAAGCCACTAGGAGAGACTATTAGGCCCCATACTAGGATAGGAGGGATTTTTGGCACAAAAATAAGGATTCTCGCCTTTTAAGGTCGACACCGCCGTCTCGGATTCGAGACCGCCGTCTCGCCTTGCGCAAGTGGCGAGACAGCCGTCTCGACCTGACAGGCGCGAATCCCTATAAATAGTCGCGTCATTCCCCTCATTTCAGACAGTTCTTCCATTCTCTCTCTATACATTTCTTCAAATTCTCTTTCTAGAACCCCTCCGAAGCATTTCCGGAGTTTTTGAGAGTTTTCTAGAGTGTTTTGTAGCGTTTTCGAGAGATTTCAGTGCTGTAAAGAGTGAAGGGCTGCCGAAAAGCACCCTAATTTTCAAAGAATTAATAGAAAGCTTGCCTCGGAGGTTTCTATACTCTCTCTCTCTCTCTACTTTACCGCTTTAATTTTAATTATGCAATAGAAATTAGGGCCATGTAGTCATAATCTTAAATTCCGCAAATAAAAGGGGTAAAAGCGTATTTTCATCAGTTTATTTATTTAAAGTAGCTGGTCTATCATAGGGAACCCAAAAGGGGCGTCGTAAGGGAACTAACACTTCCCTTACATGTAACTAACTCCCTTACCCAACTCTGGTTCTAATGACCAAAGTTGGATTTTCGAAAACCAACACATTTTTACTCCTTTTCTGATGTTTCCGGTAAAAACGTCGGTGGCGACTCCAAAAGAACCCTTCAAAAACTAGTTCTTGGTTTAGCCTGGTTATCGGACAATCCAAGAACGCCCTTTTGAAAACCTCGCCCCTAGGTTCAGCCCGGTTATCGAACAACCTAAAGGCGTTGTAACCACACCAATAAAAACGCGAAAATTGGAAAGTCGGAACCATCGCGTCGCTCTGACCGCCTCGTTTTGACAGCGGCGACAGATGGTGACTCCACTGGGGAAGCCTAGAGAGTTGATCCCATTTAATGATGGGCCAGCTTAAAAGTAAACAAACCAAGAAAATTACGCTTTTACCCCACCTTGTATTATAACATGTTTTAATACTTGGCTTTAATAACTGTTGTTTGTTTATACTTACGCAATTGTTTGAAATACAAACTGTACACAAACCCTTGCACACAACAGTTCCCTCTATACTCGGGGGCAAGTGAGAAATCCATAGGGAGTGGGTGGCAGGTACGGTTCGCTGTAGTAATGACCTTGTGCCCACCAGTGTGATCGGAAACCACCACTCAAGCACTACTGCAGAAAAGGCTTTTTACATCGGTTAAAATGGGCTTTCGACGTCGGTTAAAGTGGCGACATAGATACGGGGGTCATAGAAAGTAAGGCTTTCTACGTCGGTTCCTAATACCCGACGTAGAAAGTCTTACTTTCTACGTCGGTTATTAGGAACCGACGTAGAAAGCCCTACTTTCTGTGTGCTATTATGATCGGTCAAATAGGTTATGATCGGTCATAGAGCTATTCTGATCGATCATAAGTGGTTCTGATCGGTCATAGAAATACTTTCTACGTCGGTTAGTCAGGGAACCGACGTAGAAAGTATTATTTTGTATGATCTTTTCTGATCGGTCATAACTGGTTATGATCGGTCATAAAGCTAATCTGGTCGATCATAACTGATTCTGACCTGTCATAACACTTTCTATGTCGGTTAACACTTATAACCGACATAGAAAGTCTGACTTTCTATGTCGGTTACAATTATAACCGACATAGAAAGTCTTACTTTCTAACTTTCTATAACCCCGGTTTCTATATCGGTTAACAGTGAACTCGTGATTGTATGTGTTTTCAATGTCGGTTATACTTATAACCGATATAAAATGTTACACTTTCTACGTCGGTTATGTCGTTACCCGACGTGAAAGTACTTTCTACGTCGGGTAATGACATAACCGACGTAGAAAGTGTTATTTTTTTTTAAAATAACAGCATTTTATTTACAGATTCTACCTTTCTTCGAGTAGACCTGCCTATTCATCACAGTTCCAGGCAAATAACCACAGATCCAAGTACAGACAGATATGCACAATTCATATATAAATTTGCTACAGATATCCAGACACAGTACGTATTCAGCTGCAGACAGATATATATGTACATATGAAACAGATTGCAATGAATATATGTACGGACAGATGCAGTTCCAGCATAGTTCATTTACTTAAATCAATTCCTAACTTAAATCAATTCCTAACTTAAATCAATTCCAAGTACAGTACAGATCCAGCTTCCTAACTTAAATCAATTCTATCTAAATTGTTGCAAGTCAAATTTCCTATGAAGATTGAATGCTTAAAAGGAAAGAAGCCCACTGCTCTCGATATCGTCTATGACTTCAATCTTCATGGGAGATGAGTCTCGTAAATTCCTACATATTGAAACATTTCGATTTAGAAATCATTTACATAATTGGCATATTTGACTTAATTATAGTATATTTACCTTATGCCACGTGTCAAGCATATTTTTGGCTACAATGGTGTGCATGTGCTTCATCACATAAAACCCGCACTCATGGCTTCCCGGTTGGCGTGGACACTACAAGTTAAATACATGTGAGATTAACTTTAAATGACAAATTGAACAACAAGTAAGAGGTGTTTGGTCACCTTTGGTGCAATATACGTCAACTTCTTCCTAGCATGAGATGGAAGACCTTGCAACCTTAGGTGAGCTTCCAAAGCTCTACAAAAGGACAAATAATTTTGGTGTAAGTAGTGCACATATGATACAACAATTAAAAACAACCAAACTTACGCGTCTATGTGCTTTCTAATATCCAAATCATTTGGTTTCTTGTGTAATGAACACAAGAGAATCACAAGAAATTGGCGAGGAACAATTATTATGAGCTGCCAATGACCCCCGCATGTTGCAATAATATTAGTAAAATTTTAGTTTTACATAATTGTGCATTAATTTACAAGATGTATACTTACTGATGCAAGTAAGGTGCTAAGTAGACTTCTTTGCCCCCATTTTGAAATGCCTCTATTAAGTACGTTTGCACCTCTTCAGCCTTTATTCCCAACGGACCGAATGGCAACAGTGGTCAACAAATCCATAGAGATAGCGGATCTTCCTCTCATCACACAAACGATGTAAATACCTTCAACATTGAAAATAAATAAAGTTATAAAATAATGTACCAGTGAGAATATAAAAAATATGTAAATATACTTACAATTCCCAAAGCCGCATGACCGATACACATAGCATATCAGTACCAAGTGAGAATATCAAAAATATCCCTTTGGAGTAAGAAAAAGGGATCGTCTTGGTCCCGCATACGACTTCGGGTGGCATATCTAACCGTATGGGAGTGGTCCCGATAGTCGCCGCCAGTGCACCAAGTCGCTGTAAAGCGAATGGTGGTGGTGGTGATTCATGCACAACTTCCTTTGCTTTTTCAGCCTCTTCCTACACAAGTACCAAAAATCAATAACATTAATATACATCAACCTATCAAAAAATAATAAGTACTATCGTTCAATGCATAAATCAACCCGTGCATGTGTTGGGATGGGTCTTGTTAATGAAACTGGCCATAAGATAAAATGGCCACGTGCCTGTCCCACTGTTTGAACCTCTTCAGTGGGAATAGGGATTGGGGCAAGCAGATCCCGGACATCCACAACCACCACTCGATCATATCATCTCCAATACTCTGGTGGTGGATGGTTGACCCCAATGCATACATTTTCCCTAAGATAAACAAAGGATAAAATATTTTAGACTATATAATTCGTAACACCGTACCAAATACATGTCAAAGATATAATACGTACCGTATGCCACCAAATGCTCTGGAGGACCCGCAACATACAACCGACGTCAGCAGTTGTCGTAGGAGCAACCTCTCGCCCTCTATCGGGAGCATCACAACTCTCCTTTGTGCCGACATGAATCGGGGATGCCGCTCGTGCGGGACGGAAGGTTGAGATGACAAAGATGCCAACTCGCTCGCATTGAGCTCAATAACTCGCCTTCAAGTCGAGTACACCTCATCTCGAATCTCCTTCCTAATTTGTTGTTTGAGGGACTCAAACTCTTCCTCATTCAAAGCTGCCTCAAAGAAGGAGTTGCCACGGGTGGGGCACCAAAGTACCGTCTCGATGCCCACCCTCGTCCAAGCACCACGAACACGTCCGAGATGCTCCTGGGTACCAATGGCCACCGCCAATATATCCCGACGCGCCATGTGGGTGGAATGATCCCCGAGTGCTCGCTTCAACCAACTCATCCTACAACACAAACGAATGATTTTTTAGCAAATACAAATGCCTATTGTAGTATAACATATATAATTAGTTTAGGATATGCTACTTACAATACGTCGAGCAACAACATGGGTTTGCTCGGATAAGTAATTCCCCGATGGGTTCCGGCGAGCTCTCTTCCATTTATCATGGCGTGAAGGGCGGGTGACGTAACTCACAACGGAGTCATCTCGAAGGTAGACTTGAAGAAGTCTCCTTCATCATCTTCTCCTCCAATTTCTCATAACCCCCACGAGACAACTCCGTGGGGGTGGATATTCTTCCTCCGAATATCCCGTGCCTCCGCCTCTTGGCCTCGTTGCATTCCATGTTAAATACCAAATTTAAAACCTCTATTTAAAAAAATTACTACAAACAAATGACAAATGTGCTAACCTCGAAACCTAGGGTCTAATCGCCGAGTCCGAAATGCCCGCCATGTCTCCTCATCCAAAAACCGATACTCGGTCACATGGGTTCTTGTCGCTCAATGCCCCATATATGTATCGACCGGTCGATCACTCTTAAAACCTCTCCAAACTGCTCCTCAAGCATATGAGATCCACTTTGTCCTCAACAAAGTGGTGTTAGGGACATCATATGTGACCTACACAATAAAAATAACATGAAGTTCCCAAAAAAGTTAAATATATATACATGTTAAATGCTCAAGTAAGAGTAGGTACCAGGATACTCGCCAAATCTGGTTCTTCGATGTCTCCGGAACATGGTCCCAATCCTCAATAAGAATACTAACCTTGCTTCTCCCAAGCAAGGCCACATAGCTAGTGAATCTAGCTTTGTGCTCTCCATTGGCTCTACCAGCTTGCATGTCAAACTGGATAGGCAACTTCTGATCGTAGCCGCGATCGATATTCAACTCCCTCAACCGTGTAGCACGCCTACCCTTTTTCCCCGGTAGACGGCCGACTCGATCACCACCTTGTGTAGGAGGGGGGACCGTGTAGGAGGAGGGGTACCAGATGAATCTGCCATATCTCGTGTTCAAAGAAAAAATAATAGTTATTAGTTTAGACAATTAGACTCGAAGATAAACAAAAAAGTGCATACATTAAAAAATAATACATTAAAAAAATTTCATACATTATCAAGTTGGAGCATTCTCCCAGAATCCTTCCATATGGTCATAACGGATGGCATGCACATCATCTATTTCTACATTAACACTCAAGTTTGGCATATTTGAAGAGAAACATGGTGTCTCGGGTATATCAAGTACTAATTCATCATTCTCATCGAAGTATACATGGGTTTTCCTTGTAGAACCACCGACCATCCTTTGTTAGCGGGATCGCTGACATAAAACACTTGTTTTGCCTCGAGATGCCATGATAAATGGTTCTTCTGGTATAACGAGTATTTTCAAGGTTAACCAAGGTAAATCCAAGATCATCTAGTGAAGATGCCAGGATTAAAATCAACCCACTTGCATTTAAAAATAGGTACTCGAATATCGTGTAATCTATTACCCAAATCTCTTCAATTACACCAAAGTAGCCCATTGACGCCCTTATCGGATATTTATCCTTTGAACTCGAGAAATGCATTGATTCAGCCACCACCATGACTCCACTATTTTGCATTGTGCTTATTTCATCTTCTCCCTTTGTATAAAATGAATAGTTATTTATATCATACCCACCCCAACATATCACATCAAAGTTTGGCTCACATGCTAGCCACTTTAGTGTATCGAAGCTGTATTGTCACCTTCAACTTGTTGTTTAAACCACTTCAAAAAGCTCTTGTTGTGTTCAGTGATCACCCACTTTTTAGGCATACGTGGATTATTTCGCTTCACAATCTCTTTATGAGCACTTAAGTAGGGGATGACTTCTTCACTCGTTATTCAATATGTACAAATGCGCTTGAAGTACTTCATCTCGACACATTGTCACAACTTTTGCACCTCGAGTTCCTCTACCAAGACCTATTCCATGGTAACGAGTCTTAGGTAACCCTATAGGTTCAACTTCTGATAAGTAGTTTGTGCAAAACTCAATAGCTTCCTCTCGCAATATATCTTTGAACAATTGATGCTTCAGGACGATATTGGTTCTTCACATACCCTTTTAATATTTTCATGTATCGCTTCAAAAGGGTACATCCATCGTAAGAAAACTGGACCACAAATTCTAACTTCCCTGGCTAGATGAACAATCAAGTGAACCATAATATCAAAGAATGATGGAGGAAAGTACATCTCAAATTGACATAATATGACCGCAGCCTCATTCTCTAACTGTTCCAAAACATCCGTGTCCATAACTTTACTACATATGGCATTAAAAAAAAGCATAATCTTGTTAAGGAATATCTAACATTGTCTCGGTAAGATACCTCGAATAGCCACAGGTAGAAGTTGTTGCATCAATACATGACAATCATGAGATTTTAACCCAAGCAATTTTAGATCTTTCATAGATACAAGTCTCTTCACATTGGAAGAGTAACCAAATGGAACCTTCACACCTCGTAAAAACTCACAAAAACTTCTTTTCTCTTTTTTAGACAAGTGTGTGACATGATGGAGGCAAGTATGTTCGGTTACCATGAGGTTGAGGAGCTAATTGTTCTCTTATACCCATTTCAACCATGTCCAAACGAGCATTGACACCATCTTTTGTTTTTCCTTGAATGTTAAGGAGCGTTCCGATGATACCGTCACACACATTTTTCTCTACATGCATGACATCTATACAATGCCTCACATCAAGAACCCTCCAATATGGAAGAACAAAAAGGATTGACATTTTCTTCCATATACCCGTGGCTTTCTTTTGCGTCTTTCCAAACTCACACGAAATTGCACTTACTCGTTGATATACTTCTTCCCCACTTAAAGGTGTTGGGCTGCATCATTTTCTTGACACTCGTTAAATGATTTTTTTAATTTACGATATGAATGGTTTGAAGGAAGAAATCTTCGGTGTCCAAGGTACAATCGTTTTCCTTCCATGTTGTAGTTGATAGTGACATGTGTCTTCTTCACATATCGGGCAAGCTTTATGTCCCTTTGTGTCGTAGCCACTCAAATTACCATATGCCGGAAAGTCATTAATTGTACAAAATAACATTGCACGCAACTTGAATAAGTCACCTGTGTACCCATCAAACACATCAACACCTTCCTCCCACAACATCTTCAAGTCTTCAACCAATGGGCTTAAAAAAACATCAATGTCATTTCCAGGTTGTCCTGGGACCCGAGATCATCAAAGATAGCATCAAGTACTTACGTTTCATACACAACCACGAGAGGTAAGTTGTAAATAACTAACACCACAGGCCATGAACTATGTTTATCGCTTAAATTTCCATATGGATTCATTCCATCTCGTAGCAAGTCCAAACCTAATGTTTCTTGGATCATTACCAAAATTCTCGGAAGATGGAATCAATTTTTTTCCATTGCAATCCATCTCACTGGATGCCTCAACCGACCATCTTTAATACGACTATCTCGCATGCCATCTAGTGAGCTTTGCATCATTTCCATTAGTGAATAATCGTTTCAACCTTGGAACAATGGGAAGATACCATAACACTTTTGCCGGGTACCCTTCATTACATCATTGTCGTAATCACCATCCTTCTTCTTGTATCGTGATTCCCCGCATTGTGGACATTCGTGACAGCTTCTCAAATTCTTTCCTGTACAACACACAATCATTCTGGCATGCATGAATTTTTTGGTACTCCATACCCATTGGACACAATATCTTCTTAGCATCATAATTGCGGGTTGGCAATGTGTTACCTTCAGGGAGCATGTCACTCAACAACTCAAGCAATTCTCGTGAAACTTTTATCGATCCACCCATTCTTTGCCTTCACATTGAACAATTTTAGTACCGCCGACAATCGTGTGAACTTAGTACAATTTGTATACAAAGGCTCTTTTGCATCATTGGACAACTTCTCGTACACATGTGTGTGTTGGAAGGCATCTTGTCCAAGCTCACAAATCATTTCCTCCAACTTGATCCTCCATCTCTAGATCAACTTCTTCTTTGTCTTCTACACTTGGCATGTTTAATAATTCACCATGCCATGTCCACTTTATGTAACTCTTTAGGAAACCATCACAAAGAACATGTTCCCGAATAACTTCGATCTGTAATCTTCGCTCATTCAAGCAAGTTAACACAAGGGCAATAGAATCTTCCATCATTATCCGAACATTCATCTTAGCAAATTCAAGGAATTGTTCTACTCCACTCTCATATTCATTTGTTGTTCGTCTATAATTGATCCAACTCCGATCCATTGTTACAAATCTAATTTTCAAAATCAAATTAGCTACATAAACACAAAATAACTACCTTATAATGCCTACACGAAATCCAACTCCACTCTCAAAATAACTACATTATAATACAAATCTAATGTTCAAAATCAAAATCACGAAAGAATGCCTACAAGCAACACATTCAAATGACTAAACTACTTACAATACATCTCTAAATTAGCTAAAGGCACCCGTGATGTTTCCCTCTCTTGACAAGCATTATTACTTACTACATTCAATACCGTAAACCTACATTCAAAACCGTAAACCTAAAATGGCTAAATCAAGCACGAAAACTTACCTCTTGAAGACCTACAGAGGCGGCAGGTGGCGTGACGTGCAGTAGCTGGGTGGGTATCTCAGGCGACGGGCACCGGTAGCAGCAAGCGGCACGAAGCGCTGGCAGGTGTGGCGTGACGAGCAAATGTGGGTGCGGAGAAACGTATACAAGCGAACGGGTCAACCGATGAAAGGAAATGGAGCTTAGGGAGAAAGGGAGAAACGTACGTGGGAGCTCGCTATGGGGGGAAGTGAAGAAATGAAATGAAGCGCGGGAGGAGGGTAAAACAAAAGATACTATGTCGGTTGCCCTAACACCCGTCATCAAAGAGACTTTCTACGTCGGTTAAGATTTACCCGACATAGAAAGTAAACTTTCTACGTCGGGTAAATGTTACCCGACATAGAAAGTTAACTTTCTATGTCGGGTAAATTTTAACCGACGTAGAAAGTGACCTTTCCACTTACTATGTCGGTTAAAACTTACCCGACATAGAAAGTTTATGATTTTATTACAAAATTGCCACCGCGCCACATACTATGACGGGTGGATTACAACCGTGATAAAAACCCGTCATAGAAAGCTATTTTTCCACTAGTGAAGGTGATAACCTTCCTCTTTTGGCACAAAGACTGACTATGGCCTTAGTGCTAAGCATGGTCGGAAGGCTGGAGAGTGGGGACCCTATAATGGGGGCACCTTGGGGGCCTTACCCTTGGTGAGAACAGTTAGAACCTACCTTCACCAATGCACTTTTCTGCAGGAAAACCCTACCTCGTGATTAAAACGACTTCTCGCCTGTTCGTGGATGATCGAATTGCGTGTGCATCTGTTTGTTGCATTTTTCTGTTGCATAGCATAACCAAACAACGAAAAAATCACAAAAAAAAATTCTTTTGCAATAAACACCCTTATCTCGAATAGTCTGCCTTTTAGCTAGCCTGGTTTCAGGTTCTTTGTAAGCTAAGTAGTCACGTAGTCCGACAGAAGAGATAAGGGACGTAAATTATTCTTTCTCATAAAGCCATTTTTTTTATCTCGAACAGTCTGCCTTTTAGCTAGCCTGGTTTCAGGTTCTTTGTAAGCTAAGTAGCAACGCAGTCCGACAGAAGAGATAAAAGGCTATAAAATAAAAATAAAATATAATAAAAATCCGATTCCAAAACCATAAATGGGACCTTGTTCAAAAATATTACCCTCATATAGGTAGTTTATTTTTCAAAAAATACGCAAGTATCATACAAAACATGATAAATTAAAAATAAACACTTGCATTCATTCAATAAGCATCATTTTCATAAAACATGCATTTTGGTTTTAGAAAATGGAGGGGACTAGTAGACAATTGAAGAAGGTGGACATTGCCCGATACCATACTGAAAAATTGGAACGACTTTGCGCGGTAATGCCACCAAAGGTCCGCTCCGACTTTGAAAAATCCTATGGACAGATTCTCGACCTGCTAAAGATCTGTGTTGACCAAGTTTTCATCAGGGTATTAGTCCACTTCTGGAACTGCAGTCTGCGCTGCTTCGAATTTTCGCAGTTTGATATGGTGCCCACCTTGGAGGAGTACGAAATCATGTTGAAATGGCCCAAATCAGCTGGGGTCCATATACGCCACAGGGCATATACTCCTGCAGCACAAGTCGCTGCCATCATTCAACTACCATTCCGGCAGACAACCCTGATAGGAAAAGGGAACATCCAGGGTTGGAAGGTCTTGATGTTAGAAGACCATCTATCCGATTTGGCTGAAAGGACAGAATGGGTCGCTTTTAACAAAACCCTGGCCTTAATCATATTCCTAACAATCTTGTTTCCCTTCCACCTCGACACAGTAGATCAAGCCGTCATGGACGCCTTCTTCGCCTGGGACGTGAACTCGAAGAGTCCCTTGCCTGCAATTCTTGCCGACACCTTGCTCTCGGTGGAATTATGCCACCAGAAGCAAGGAAAAACACTCCTTTGCTGCTCTTCACTACTCTTTGTGTGGGGCATTACACATTTTTACGCCTCTAGTCACATGGGGATGTTCCCCGATCCTTTGAGGAGCTTCTCCAGAATCCCCCTCCAACGACGCTTAACTTCAGAATGGAAGGACGAGTTGGAACACTCGGACGCCAACAATTTAACATGGGTCTGCCCTTGGTTTCGACCCGGTCTAGTCCTCATCAGATGTGGAGATTATCCGAACGTACCCTTGATAGGACTCAGGGGTTGCATAGCCTACTCACCTAGAGTAGCTATGAGGCAGCTCATGAGGACCCAAACTACCATTTCTCGAGGGAAACTCGGAGGACTATGTTTCTTCGGAGACCCATGCACAATCGCCAACTCACTAGCCGTGAGAAAAGCATGGGAGAAACCAGTCTTTATGGGAGATAGAGAGCTAGGAAAAGCTCGAGTAGCTGTCTCCAGTGACTATGAGGTGTGGAGAAAAAGAAGAGGGATGTCTCAACCATCCACCTCACTCATTACAAGCGTCCATAGTGAAGAGTTGCAGGCTCAAGTCGATGCCTTGACCCAGAGGATAGAAATCATGGGAGCCCAGATGAGGGCCCTTGAAGAAAGAGAACAAGAATTTATCCTCAACATTGATGGTCTACAAAGGCAATGCAAGAAAAAGGATTATGAAATAGAGCGCCTCAAGGACCAGTGTGCTGACTCTAATGACCAAGCTATCCGAGCATCCAAAACTGCCAGAACCAGCTCGGATAGCCAACTTCAGGAAATAACTGCCAAATCAGCACGCCTTGAGGCCGAATCAGCAAAACAGGCTCAGACGATCAAGGAGTTGTTGCAAGAACTCACCAAGACTCGATCAGAAATACGCCAAGAGCGGGAGGCCAATCGGAGGCTCAACAAAAGTCTCACTGAGCTACGCTGCAAAGAAAGAGACGGGCTAGCTCAGTACGACCAAGTACTACAAGAAAAAGACCGAGCCCTTGCAAAACTCGATGAACTACAAGCCTTGGTCATCCATCAAGAGGCGAAGATCAAAGAGGTTCAAAAGTACAGCGAAGATATGAGCCAGACAGTCCAAAAGCAAAGTGAAGCACTCGCTCGTCACGTCCGGGAAGCCGAAAGGGAATTACATAGAGATCAAGACCCGCCTGTGGGTTTCTTTAGGCTTTTCCGTTTTTGCCAAAAGTTGCTTCGTAGTATGGAATAGGGGAATGTACACCTTCCAACAGATAAATGAAATTTTTCCTTTATTCAACAGTTGTCTACTTGCATGCATATCATTCATCTGCATATTTAATTTCCCCTCCTTTCACACTTAATAAATAAGATAATAAAAAGGAAGGATTAACTGACACGTCTTCCGAATCAAAAGAATGGAGAAAAAGCCACTCCTAATCAAGCTTTCTCCAACGGTCGACTCATCACAAGAGGAAAATAAGCCTCGACCGTTGGTCCTAAAAAATAAGGAAGAGGGGGCAAGGACACCAGTGCGACTGTTTATGCCACGTTCTTTCCCCTAAGAGTCAAATAAAGTTGTACCGTGGAGATACAGGGAATCTTCACCAATAAAAGAGGATATCACGAATATAGCTGGCATTGGGGGCATGACTAGAAGCGGAAGAGTCTACTCCCCCAAGGACTCGCAAGAAGATGTCCCCAAAAATAAAGGAAAAAATAAAAAGACCGAAGAGGAAAAAGAAAATAAGGGATCCAAGGAGGAGACAGAAGAATTACTCCAGTTTATAAGGCAAAACGAGTATTCCATTATAGACCAGCTCAATCACACACCTGCAAAGATAACATTGTTATCTCTAATGATGAGCTCGGAACCGCACAGAAATGCCCTGCTGAAGGTCTGGAGCGAAGCGCATGTACCTCACACTATATCCCAAGAAAAGGTTGAGAGGATCGTCGATCACGTCATGGCAAGCGATCACCTCACCTTCACAGAGGAAGAACTACCCCTCGAGGGGTCAAACCACAACAAACCCTTGCACATTTCAATCAAGTGCAAGGGATACCTCATCGCCAAAGTTCTTGTGGATAACGGGTCATCCTTGAACATGATGCCCAGGTGCACGCTAGAGAAATTGACTATCCAAGGAACCCGTCTGTGCCCAAGCAGCACTATCATTCGAGCCTTTGACGGATCAAAGCGAGAAGTAGTGGGAGAAGTTAATTTGCCAATCCAAGTTGGACCCACTATCTTCAACATCGATTTCCATGTAATGGATATTACTCCAGCATATAGTTGTCTCCTCGGCAGGCCTTGGATTCATGACGCTAAGGCAGTACCTTCGACGCTCCACCAGAAAGTCAAATTCGTAGTGGACGACAAATTGATCACGGTCCAAGCAGAAGATGATATCCTGATCAGTGGACCGTCCACCCAACCTTATGTGGATGCAGCGGAAGAGGCCCTTGAAACATCTTTTCAAGCGCTCGAAATTGCCAGTATAGAAAGACTTCCCAAAAACACAAAGGTAGACCGCATGATGATGAGGCATGGTTACCATCCTGGCCAAGGACTGGGGGCAGATTCCCAAGGCATAAGGGAACCCCCAGAATTCCAAGATAATCCTTTCAAGCATGGCCTAGGATATGACCCTACTAAGGGCCGAGCAGAAAGAGGAAAAGGGAAGTCTCCCCTCCGCACACTCAAGCAAATTTTCCGGAGCAGAGGGGTGCAAGCGTCAAGAGCTACCCTAGTCATTAGGAAATCTTTTTCTTCATTTAAGGGATGTAAACCCCATGATTGTTAGAGATTATCCCCCGGGGCTAGCCCGACCCCCGGGCATTTTAGGGCACATATTCCCTTATTAATTAATAAAGAATGCTTCTTACTATCTGCTTCTTTTCTTGCTATTTCTGACTAGACCTCACAATAACCCTGTCTAAGTAAACGGAAAAAGAAAAAGAAGAATAAAAAGCGCATCCAAATAACTAAAAATTCGCCATTGCCAACACAATCAAACTGGTTGATTAGGAGCACCAAATAAGACTTTACTTCGCCATAAAGAAAGTCATGCTTCCCCAATATTGTGAACAAAAAAATAAATACGCAAAAAAAGGGGGGAAAAGCCCATAGAAGCCAAAGGCCAAAAAGAAAAGGGCAAAATACCCCGTAGGAAACCCACTAAGGGGGCTACGCAAAAGATAGGGTCAACCCGGTAGGATACCCGAACAAAAATAAAGGGTAGCCTAGGCAAAAGTTAGGGTTACAAAATAAGGTCTGCTAGGATTCCCTAAAAATACAAAAAGGAACCTAGACAAAAGTTAGGACTAGCACAATATCCTAGTTCGAAAACCCGAAGAGCGATCTAGGGAAATCAACTAGCCATAAAAAGCAATGGAAATAAAACTAAGGCGCAAGTACAAAAAAGGGGAAACACTTGCTTAGATGAAAAGCTTAAACACCTAAGCCTAACCCTGGCCAGCCATTCTTACAAAACCTCTTTCTAAATAAAACAAACCTTCTAAAACACAAGCCATTGAATTTACCTCTTTACTTCTTTTCTCTTGACCCTCACAATGATATTCTAATAATTAATTTGGGAATATGGAGGCGTATAGTCAACAAGAGGATTGAAACCCCTAGAGTGGAGAAAAAGGGACACTACATGACAAAGAGTGCTCTACAAAAAGAGAGGAAAGAAAAAGGAAAAACGATCTATCCTTCGGTCATAAGAAGTCCGGCATGGTATAGCCAAACGCGAAAACACAAATCAGAGGCATTCGACGCTACAAGACACGTTAGTCAAATCCTTCTGAAAAACTAATTGAAATAGGCATTATAGGACATCAAACATAAAAACATTGCATACATAAAATGTTTTTGAACCAGGTCCTATTGCTTTTTATACAAAAAAAAAACCCTTAATTCAAGACGCCCGTCCAGAATTCCCAGACCGCCGTCTCGACCAACGAGACCGCCGTCTCGACTTGGCCAAAAACGAGACCGCCATCCCGCTTGGCGAGATGGCCGTCTCGCTTAAGGCCAAAGTCGAGACCGCCGTCTCGACTTCCCAGACGGCGGTCCCGAATTGAATTTTTCCCCTATAAATAGGGGAGGGGTCTTGAGGCTCTCCATAACTCCTCTGCACTCCAACTCTCTGATCTCTCACTTCCAAACACCTTTTCGTCAAAATGTTCCGTGGAAGTCAGTCAAGGAAGAGAAGAGGTCTTGCTGGCCCTAGCAGTTCCTCAACACCTGCCCCTCAAGACCCCACACAACTCTCACCAATACACCAGGCTCGCCTAGAGCACATCAGGGGGTACACATGGCACCCCATGCTCAAGCTAGACTTCGGCATCCTCGCCGAATTTGGATGGGAGGACGACGTCTGGGCCAACATTGACAACATTGGATGGGGCTTCCTCCTGCAATCTCCACCCACCCACGTGTACCCTCAGGCAGTGATGGAGTTCCTGGCCTCCATCTCCTACACCAAGACTCCCCCCATGATCCCAGGCCTATCACCGACGAAGATGGTGACATACTTTATGTGTAGGATGTACCGGACCACCACCCTGGACGAATTCAACGTGTCCATCGGATTCGTCCAGCCCGGGGACGTGCTGACCCGGGAATACCAGGAGGTCATCTGCGCACGCCCCACCAACCTCACCGCCGGCGAGATGTGGGAGGAGCTCACCAGGGCTCCCACCTTGCCCACGCTGATGAAGGGCTCAGCACTCCCCCCGGCCCTCCGCATTTGCCACAAGCTGCTGGCGGGAACCATCCACGGCAGGAAGGAGAGTCAGGGAAAGGTAACGCTCCCCGACCTCTTTGTCCTTTACTGCATGAGCCAGAGGCGTCGATGCAACCCTGACTACTTCTTCCTGAAGGCCCTCAAGGACTTCGGGAGCAGGCCAGTGGGAGTCGTCCTCATGGCCCCCCTCATCACCCCCCTGGCAGAAAAATGGGGGTGCAGTGGCCGGGAAGAACTGGCCTCCAGCCAACAATCCAAGTCCATCAACGGGTCAATCCTGGTCAGCATGGGGATGCTGATGCGCCACGGGACTCAGCTGGTCCTCCACCCATCGCTGGATTTCACCTTGGATCTCCAGGATATCGTGGCAATGCGTGATCTCCCGACACCTCCCGAATTCCAACAGCCACAACAACAGCAGCAGTACACAGACGACTTTGCTGGCGTAAACCGCAACATCTACGATCTGCGCCAGCAATTTGAGCAAATGTCTGTAAGGCAAGAATAGATGTCCCTAAGGCAGGAATCCTTCAACACCATATTGGAGACGATATACCAGTATCAGGAGGGAATGAGGCAAGACTGGGCAACATTCCAGCAAGAGTACCGCGATGAAGTCCGGGACCAAGCAGAGTTCTGGAGGCATATGTACCGACAATTTTCCTCCTACGGATCGTCTCCCAATGAGAGCTCATCGTCTTGGGGATAGCACTTATAGAATAGGACTGTTGTAATAAAATATTTCATAAATAAAATTTTATTCCATGCATCTTTTTATCCCTTTCAAAAGTCAGCGTAATCAAAAGAGGCTAAAGAGTAAAAATACGTACGCTCAAGAAAAAAAAAGCCAAAATCCAAAATCGCGAGACAAAAGAGATAAAACCGCGAAAAAAGGCAGGATTGGAACAAAGTCAACCACCTTGACCAACAAAATTTTGACAACCAAGCAAGAGTCGAACGCAAACAAAGTCCACCCGACCAACCAACAAGTGTTGGGTGATCACCATTAAAAGATCAAAAACAAAGAATCCCCAACAACCGACAAGGCTGGATGAACACCAACAAAATCCCCGGCACAGACCGGACGACCAAATCAAAAACAAAGAAAAGCACATCTCAACACGGGCGAATGAGCCACCCGAGCAGTAAGCCGCCACCACCACCAGTCCTACACAACGGACTGTACCAGCCTGATAGGGGGTTTATACCTATCAATCTGTGCACGCAAGTGCGCCTGATCTGCGCTGAAGATGGATCAGTAAGTCGCAACTACCAGCCTGATGGGGGGTTCATACCCATCCAGTCCAACACACAGCGGACTGCAACTACCAGCGATGGGGGGTTCATACCCATCCAGTCCAACACACAGCGGACTGCAACTACCAGCCTGATGGGGGTTTTATACCCATCAACTGAAGGATCGGCTACCGTCAGAAGGAGTATCCTGAGGTTTTACCACGTGTCAACCAAAGGGATCGACTACCGTCAGAAGGAGTATCCTGGAGATGCACAACACAAATTTTCCCCAGAAGATCAACCGCCACAAGTCGGAGCATCCGAAGGGTAACCGGGCAAGAGGGTCAACTCCTTTACCTCCCAGTCGATCTTCTTGGCACAGCAGGCCAACGGCCAACTGGTGAGGTAAAGGGGGGGGCAGCTGTAGACCCCAAATCTTGCCCGGCCTCATAATAAAGACCAGAAGACCTTCTATTTGAAGATGGATGAAGCCTAAGAAGCCACTAGGAGAGAATATTAGGCCCCATACTAGGATAGGAGGGATTTTTGGCACAAAAATAAGGATTTTCGCCTTTTAAGGTCGAGACCGCCGTCTCGGATTCGAGACCACCGTCTCGCCTTGCGCAAGTGGCGAGACCGCCATCTCGTTTGGCGAGACGGCCGTCTCGACCTGACAGGAGCGAATCCCTATAAATAGTCACGTCATTCCCCTCATTTCAGACAGTTCTTCCATTATCTCTCTAGACATTTCTTCAAATTCTCTTTCTAGAACCCCTCCGAAGCATTCCTGGAGTTTCTGAGAGCTTTCTAGAGTGTTTTGTAGCGTTTTTGAGAGTGTTTTGTAGCGTTTTGTAGTGTTTTGTAGCGTTTTCTGAGAGCTTTCTAGAGTGTTTTGTAGCTTCCAAAAAGCACCCTAATTTTCAAAGAATTAATAGAAAGCTTGCCTCGGAGGTTTCTATACTCTCTCTCTCTCTCTACTTTACCGCTTTAATTTTAATTATGCAATAGAAATTAGGGTCATGTAGTCATAATCTTAAATTTCGCAAATAAAAGGGGTAAAAGCGTATTTTCATCGGTTTATTTATTTAAAGTAGCTGGCCTATCATAGGGAACCCGAAAGGGGCGTCGTAAGGGAACTAACACTTCCCTTACACGTAACTAACTCCCTTACCCAACTCTGGTTCTAATGACCAAAGTTGGTTTTTCGAAAACCAACGCCTTTTTACTCCTTTTCCGATGTTTCTGGTAAAAACGCCGGTGGCGACTCCAAAAGAACCCTTCAAAAACTAGTTCTTGGTTTAGCCCGGTTATCGGACAATCCAAGAACGCCCTTTCGAAAACCTCGCCCCTAGGTTCAGCCCGGTTATCGGACAACCTAAAGGCGTTGTAACCACACCAATAAAAACGCGAAAATTGGAAAGTCGGAACCATCGCGTCGCTCCGATCGCCTCATTTTGACGGCGGCGACATGAAGCTATTGTGCAATCTCACTTAAAATGTCATGTTCCATTAAAAGTTCCTAAAAATAGGACCCGAAGGGTATGTGTAGACCCCAAATCTTGCCCGGACTCCTAATAAAGCCGAAGATCACCCATTTCGAAATGGTTAAGACTTTATCAAGTCCCTAGTAGCTTGTTCTAGGTTCCATTTAAGATAGGAAGGGTTTTAGAGGCATTAAAAATCGGGAAATCCGCCGGAGACAGCAGATGGCCGTCTAGAACAGGCAGATGGCCGTCAAGAGTAGGCAGATGGCCGTCCATGACAAGCAGACGGCCATCCATGGCCGCTTTTTGCCCTGGACGGCTGTCCGCTTTGTCCAGAAGGTCGTCCGCCTTTTCCAGGCCCGAATCCCTATAAATAGGGGCCTCATTCCTCTAAATTTTCACACCTTTCCCACTCCTCCACTCTCTTGGAAGCTTTTTGGCACTTGAGAGTGACCCTGAGCATTATTCTGGGGTTTGAGGGAGCTTTCCGATTTCCGTTAAGGTTGAAATCGGTTAAGGAAGTCTCTTTTTGAGACATCCAGCCCTCGGTAGAGTGACTTTTCTTTATTTTGTGGGAGGAGCGTGTTTGTAGAGTGCGGAGACTGCCAAAAAGCGTCCTCACGTTTTTGAAGAGTTAATATAAAGCTCGCTTCGGAGGTTCCTTCTCTATTCTCTGTCTTTTTTACTGCTTTCTTTACCGCTTTCTTTGTGTGCATTAGATAATAGAGTCATGTAGATATTTAAATTTTGCAAGTAGATCAAATAATAGGGTAAAAATGTAATTTCTTTAAGCGTTTATTTTCTAAGTTAGTCCATCATAGGGAACCCGAAAGGGGCGTTGTGGGGGTGCTAACACCTTCCCCACACGTAACTAACTCCCTTACCGGACTCTGGTTGAAATGGCTAAAGTTGGTTTTTCTAAAACCACTGCCTTTTTCTTTTTTACCTTTTTTAGTGTTTAAGGTTAAAACACTGATGGCGACTCCTCGAACCTATTCGAAAACCTAACCTTTAGGTCTAGCCTGGTTATCGGACGGCCTAAAAGCGTTGAACCGTTTCTTTTAAAGAAAACGCGAGTCATATAAAAACCATCGCGTCGCTCTGACCGCCTCTTCTGACGGCGACAACAGATGGCGACTCTGCTAGGGAAGCTAGAGAGTTGATCACATTTAGTGATGGACTAGTTTAGGAAATAAAAACTAGAAATTACGTTTTTACCCTTTCTTGCTTTATAACGTGCTTTACTGTTTGGCTTTAATAATTGTTGTATGCTTATTTTATGCAATTATCTGAAATAAACTGTACACAACCTTTGCACACTACAGTCCCTCTATACCCGGGGGCAAGAGAGAATACA
Source organism: Sphenostylis stenocarpa (assembly GCA_963425845.1). Classification (NCBI taxonomy): domain Eukaryota; kingdom Viridiplantae; phylum Streptophyta; class Magnoliopsida; order Fabales; family Fabaceae; genus Sphenostylis; species Sphenostylis stenocarpa. The sequence continues at coordinate 48,000,955 of OY731404.1, read as the reverse complement.
CATAGGGAGTGGGTGGCAGGTACGGCCAACCATGGTAATGGCCATAGTGCCAGCAGGTCGTTGTCGGAAACCACCACTCAAGGTGATAACTTTCTTTTTCTCGGTCTAAGAACATCGACACAGACATCCGTGCAGGGTTCGAAGACTGGGAGATTGAAGGGTCCCTATAATGGGGGCACCTTGGGGGCCTGGCCTTGGTGAGTACAGTTAGAACCTACCTTTGCCTATGCACTTTTCTGCAAGAAACCCCTACCTCGTAATTAAACGTCACTCTGTTCGCGGATGAGTGAATTGTTTGTGCATTCGTTTGTTGCATAGCATAATCATACAACAACAAAAAATATATATATATAAAACAAAATCTCAAAAATATTTTCATAATAAACGCCCTTATCTCGAACAGCCTGCCTTTTAGCTAGCCTGGTTTCAGGTTCTTTGTAAGCTAAGTAGCCACGCAGTCCGACAGAAGAGATAAGGGACGATAAAACCATTCTTTTGCAATAAACCACTTTTATCTCGGACAGTCTGCCTTTTAGCTAGCCTGGTTTCAGGTTCTTTGTAAGCTAAGTAGCCACGTAGTCCGATAGAAGAGATAAAAGGCTTAAAAACAAAAAAAAAAATAAATAAAAATAATAAAATCGAAACATTTATAAAAAGAATTTTGACAAAGTCTTCTCATTCATATCGCATCATGTCATAAGCGGAAAAACCAAAAGAGAAAATAAATGCATAAGGAGAGTCTGCATACGCATCATTTTTATAAACCCCTGAAAAGTGGGTCGTAGAAGCGTGTTTTGGGAAAATTACTGGGCCAAATCCCCTTTGGGATTTGTAGTCTTGTTCTTCACCCTTTTCTCTTCGTTTTGATATATTGTGCGTCCAAATCGGACATCCCAGTCAAAAGTTATGCCACTTTGAACATCTGCTGCCCTTTTGTACTGGTGCATGCATAAATACATTCATTCTAGGGGGCATTAGATATCCCTAAGACAAAGGCGAAAGAGGCCCAAGTGCGTTTGTAATCTTCCATAAGGAAGAGACAAGTGTATTAAGCTATATGGTGACCTTTATGAGGAAAGAACCATTCTGCCAAAGTGGGTATGACACTCTGCAAAGCGTAAACTTTAAGGATGATGTCAAAGTCATTGTCTTAAGGCATATCTATCCCACACCAATCATTCATTTTTAATAAAAACCCTAATTCATGTGCATTCTAGAAAGCGGCTGGTATTCTTCATGCCCTCATCTGCATACAAAAAAAAACACAAAATCCCAAATACTATCATACATCATATTAGAAAATAAAACATGATAATGTTTAGGAAAAAACAAACATTTGCATACATGCATCCACCAAACTTCATCCTCATAACATGCATCCAATAAAAAGAAAGTTGAAGAAAGTGAACATTCCTCAATACCATGAAAAGAGGTTAGGGCATTCACATGCCATGCACGGGAATTCAAAAATTTTAACCCACCTATGGTTTCCTTTAGGATTTCCGCTTTTAAAAAAAATTACTTCGAAACATTGCATTGAGGAATGTACAACGTCTAGATGAAATTGTTTGTTTTCATCATCTCTTCAATTGTCTATTGCATTGCATTCATAAATTGCATTCATTCTCACTTTAATAATAATAAGATAATAAAAAGAAAGGATTAGTCGATGTGCTTTCCACGAATCAAAGTAAGGTGAATAGCAAACCTTTCGTCAACAAGTTCTCTCCAACGGTTGATCCACCTAAGGAGGATAATAAGCCTAAATCGTTGGGTATCCAAGTTAAAAAGGAGGAGGGGGCAAGGATGCTGCTACATTTGTTCACGCCTTGAATAAGGCTGCACCATGGAGATACGCAAAAACACCGCCCATTAATGAGGATATCGCCAGCATAGCCAGCATTGGGAGGCACGACTAAAAGTGGAAGAATCTATTCCCCCAAGGAGTTGTACCGCCCAAACCAAGGGCTCATTAGAAACTCTCAAGGAATAATGGAGCCACCAGATTTTTAAGACAATCCTTTGAAGCATGACCCTACAAAGGATCAAGCTGCACGGAGAAAAGGGAAGTCTCCCCTCTACACCTCGAATCAGATTCTCCCAAACAGAGGGGTCCAAGCGTCAAGAGCAACTTTAGCCATTAGGTGTTCTCCTTCCAATCTTAAGGGGTTGTAAATTCAATGACTATTAGAGATTACTCCTCGACGCTAGTCCGACCCCCGAGCATTGTAGGGCACATATTTCCCTATTAATTACAAAGAATGTCATTCTTACTATCTGCTTCTCTTCTTGTTATTCATATCTAAGCCTCATTAATAACCATGTTTAAGCAAACATTTTCAAAATGTGTCAAAGTAATCAAAATGCGCCATTGACCAAAATAAAAGTCAAAACCATCACTACTGATTGACTAGAAACACAAAATAAAGATTTACCTCATCATAATAAAGTCGTGTTTCGCCAATGTTGTGCAAACAGAAAAGAAAATCAAAAGAAGCCCATTGAAGCCAAAGGCCAAAAAGAAAGGGCAAGATACCCGGTAGGAAACCCACCAAAGGGGGCTACGCAAAAGTTAGGGTAAACCCGCTAGGAAACCCGAACAAACCATAAAGGGTAGCCTAGGCAAAAGTTACGGTTACAAAATAAAGTCCGCTAGGTTTCCTAAAAACAAAAAAGAAGAAACCTAGACAAAAGTTAGGACTAGCACAACATCCTAGACTGAAAATCCAAAGGACGGACTAGGGAAGTCAACCAGTCATAGCAAGCGCCATAGAATAAGACGCAACCCCATAAACAAAACGTTTGTCTAAACTAGCCTAAACACTCTAACCAACCTTGGCTAGCCGTGCTTACAAAAACCATTTTTTGTCAAAATAAGACAATTCTAAAACACAAGCCTTTGAATTAAATATCCTCTTCCTTCTCTTCTCTTGACCCTTACCACTACGACATTCTAGTAATTAGTAGGAAAATGTGGAGATAGTGATGAATAGGAGGATTGACATCCCCAAGGAAAGGGAGGGGCGCACTAACATGGCAAGTCGCTCTACAATTAACACAATCATTCTTCGGTCACGACAAAGTCAAGACAGCGAAATCGGTACAACCTATTCTGTCAACGAAAGCACATAACGTCAGAAGCTCATCAGAAGTAAAAGCACATTGGTTAATCCATTTGAAAAATTAATTGAAATAGTATTATAGGATGCATATCGTAAACATTGCATGCATATGATAGGCTCCTATCTCTCAAAAAAAGGAAGAAAAAGAAAAATAAAAAGAATAATGCCTGCTAGAAGATTCTTAGGCAAAAGATAGGGTAGCCCGCTAGATCGAAAAACCCGCAAGGGCGGTCTAGGCAAAAGATAGGACATTCATAAAAAAGGAAAAAACCTGCTAAGATATCCTAGGCAAAAATTAAGGCAGCCCGCTAGACCGAAAAACCCCAAAACGGCAGTCTAGGCTAAAGATAGGGCTAAACCAAAAAATGAATAAAAGAGAGGGGTCCTTCATCATAATCATGAAAGTCCAGTAGGAGAATACCAGTCACTTTTCTAATATGCATCTCATAAAAGGATAGATTGCATTTAGGACGTCCACCCACAAATAGTCGCACAAAATGACTCTGTCAAAATCGAAAATAAAATTTTGTGCAAATAAATAACAAAAAACATTCATGCATGTAAGGAGACTAGCTCCATGTTTTTGTTTGAAAACAGGAAGCACTCAAAACAAGCCTCCAAATAATGCTCTCCCTCAAGAAAATAGAGCAAGCTGCCAACAACTTCAGAGCAAAATAAAAGCTTCCAATAACTAGAGCTCCATCCTTCTACCCAGAAAAAGAAGACACAAATAAGAAGTCTCCAAACTTTGCTCTCTCTCCCTCAAGAAGAAGAGTGAGTTGTCATCATCTAATAACTCAGAGGAAATAAGAGCTTCCAGAAGTCAAGGCTCCAATCGCTATCCTTCTACCCAATAAAGGAAGGGCATAATCAGCAACGGAAAGTCGATGGAAAGGCTTAATCATCTTCAAGCAAATCATTGCCTACCCCAGAGGCAAACAAAAATAACTCCCCACGGCTCAGCATCACCCCCACTTGAGTCATCAAGCACACTCACCCAAGGTCTCCTCCACACTCCCCAATGGAGAATAAAGGCTTCAAGAGCCCATCATCATCAATAATCAAAAGAGTCCAATCTCCATACCATCAAGTTTTCAACAAAAGAAGAATCAGAAATTCCCATCCCAAGGGCAGGTCAGCTCACATCAACACCAAAATCAGATCCCCAGGAAGTCAACCAATTCCCTAATGGATCACCAAAAAGAAAAGCCTTCATCCCCAGCGGATGCCCAAGAAGAAAAGGCCAGGAAAGGCCAATAAATCCCCAACAGATTCCTGCCTACACCAAAAGGCAATCATCAAAATCCCCGGCAACCAACAAGTCGGACGATTGAAGAAAAAGACAAAAATTAGGAATTCCATTTCCCCAGCAGAATAAGAGCTTGACGAAGCCAGCTCGTACCCATATCAATTAAGGAGCCGAGACCCCATTCCCCCAAAGGGCTATCAAAATTTGATCCCCAAGGAGTCAACCAAATCTCTGGTGGATCGCCAAAAAGAAGAATTTACACCCAGATGCAATCTTCACAGTCATATCCTCAGAGGCATCATCAAGAGCCAACATCCCCAAAAGGGAATATTAGCCTATTCAGAGGCAAAACATTACAGCCAAAAATCTTGACTTCTGATGAAGCATCTGCCTACTTAGAGGCAATACCAGAACCTCAATGAAATATCTCCCTACCCAGAGGCGTCACCAGAATCAACAAATCCTCAATGGATCTCTGCCTACCTAAGAGGCATTCATCAAGAATCCCCAGCAGTCAAGAAGATGGACGACTAAACAAAAAGCCAAAAGAAGAATCCCCGACATGCCGGATGACTACACAAAAGTCAAGAACAATCACTCTCCCCATGGAGTCGGCGCATGATCAGAAACAGTAAGCCGCCACCACCTCTTCAGGAAAGGGAAAGACCTGAAGACAAAGACCTGCACACCAGGAAAAACCGGCGCATGATCAGAAATAGTAAGCCGCCACCACCTCTTCAGGAAAGGTAAAAACCTGAAGACAAAGACCTGCACACCAGGCAAAACCGAGTGCATGATCGAAACAGAGAAGTCGCCACCACCTCTTCGGGAAAGGGAAAGACTCGAAGACAAAGACCCGCACACCAGGCAAAACCGGCGCATGATCAGAGACAGTAAGCCGCCACCACCTCTTCAGGAAAGGGAAAGACCTGAAGACAAAGACCTGCACACCAGGCAAAACCGGTGCATGATCAGAAACAGTAAGCCGCCACCACCGCTTTAGGAAACGAAAGACCTGAAGACAAAGACCTGCACACAGGCAAAACCGGCGCATGGCCAGAAGCAGTAAGCCGCCACCACAGCCAAGGGGTCAGCTACCGCATCTAAGGAGCATTTCGAAAATCTCTACGTGTCAGTTGAAGGGTCAGCTACCGCACCAAAGGAGCATCCTGAAGCCTCACAACATATCGTCTGAGGGGTCAGCTACCGCATCGAAGGAGCATCCCGAAATTCTCTACATGTCAGCCTAAGGGTCAGTTACCGCACCGAAGGAGCATCCTGAAGCCTCACAGTATATCGTCCGAAGGGTCAGCCTCCACAGCAAGAGAAGCATCAAGAAGACAACTGGGCAAGAGGGTTAACTCCTTCACCCGCCAATTGACCTCATGGTATGTTAACCCATGGTCAATTGGTCGGGTAAAGGGGGGGTAGATGTAGACCCCAAATCTTGCCCGGACTCCTAATAAAGCTGAAGATCGCCCATTTCGAAGATGGTTAAGACTTTATCAAGTCCCTAGTAGCTTGTTCTAGGTTCCATTTAAGATAGGAAGGGTTTTAGAGGCATTAAAAATTGGGAAATCCACCGGAGACAGCAGATGACCGTCCAGAACAGGCGGATGGCCGTCCAGAGCAGGCAGACGGCCGTCCATGACAAGCAGACGGCCGTCCATGACAACTTTAAGGCCATGGACGACCGTCCACCTTTTCCAGGCCCGAATCCCTATAAATAGGGGCCTCATTCCTCCAAATTTTCACACCTTTCCCACTCCTCCACTCTCTTGGAAGCTTTTTGGCACTTGAGAGTGACCCTGAGCATTATTCCGGGGTTTGAGGGAGCTTTCCGATTTCCATTAAGGTTTAAATCGGTTAAGGAAGTCTCTTTTTGAGACATCCGGCCCTCGGTAGAGTGACTTTTCTTTATTTTGTGGGAGGAGCGTGTTTGTAGAGTGCGGGGACTGCCAAAAAGCGTCCTCACGTTTTTGAAGAGTTAATATAAAGCTCGCTTTGGAGGTTCCTTCTCTATTCTTTGTCTTTTTTACTGCTTTCTTTATCGCTTTCTTTGTGTGCATTAGATAATAGAGTCATGTAGATATTTAAATTTTGCAAGTAGATCAAATAATAGGGTCAAAATGTAATTTCTTTAAGCGTTTATTTTCTAAGTTAGTCCATCATAGGGAACCCGAAAGGGGTGTTGTGGGGGTGCTAACACCTTCCCCACACGTAACTAACTCCCTTACCCGACTCTGGTTGTAATGGCCAAAGTTGGTTTTTTCTAAAACCACTGCCTTTTTCTTTTTTACCTTTTTCATTGTTTAAGGTTAAAACACTAATGGCGACTCCTCAAACCTATTCGAAAACCTCGCCTTTAGGTCTAGCTCGGTTATCGGACGGCCTAAAGGCGTTGAACCGTTTCTTTCAAAGAAAATGCGAGTCATATAAAAACCATCGCGTCGCTCCGACCGCCTCTTCTGACGGCGGCGATAGTATGGATTGAAAAATGATCTATACCTTCTCAAAATAAAGTTGTATCCTTTTCAAGAATTAAATCTAATGCATGTTTCTATTGTATGAAACATGGGCATACATCTAATAGGTGTAAAATTAAGCATTTTGGTGTTCCAAAAGGAAAATATGTTTGGGTTCCTATAGTTAAATGATTTTCTTGTCTCTAACCCCAAGGATCCAAAAGCTATGGGGACCTAAGATTACTATGTTCTTTTTTTGTAGGCATTTACTAGATCCAAAAAGTTTATGTGGTATCTTGATAGCAGTTGTTCAAGACACATGACTGGGGATAAAAAGAAATTTACAATTTTCACAAAGAAAGAACAAGGATATGTGACCTATGGGGACAATAACAAAGGAAGAATCCTTGGAACCGGAAATATTGGTGGTGCAAATACTTTGGAGATAAAGGATGTACTCCTTATTGATGGGCTAAAGCACAATCTCCTAAGTATAAGTCAACTTTGTGATAAAGGATTTAAGATAATCTTTGAAAGTAAGTTTTGCACTATTCATTTAAAGGATTATGAAAATATAGCATTAAAAGCTATTAGGCATAAAAATATTTATTTAATTGACTTGGATTGTGTATCTAATGCGAATATAACATGCTTAGTTGCTAAGGAAGAAAATCCATGGTTATAGCATAAGAGAGCGGCTCATATAAACATGCATCAATTAAACAAACTAATATCAAATGACTTAGTTGTTGGTTTGCCTAAGATAAAATTTGAAAAAGATAGATTATGTGATGCATGTGAAAAAGGTAAAACAAGTGAAATCATCTTTTAAATCTAAGAATGTTATTTCCACATCAAAACCTTTAGAACTTTTACTCTTAGATTTATTTGGTCCATCTAGGATAAAAAGTTTTGGTGGAAACTACTATGCTCTTGTAATTGTTGACGACTTCTCTAGATTTAATTGTTAATAATTTTTCTTAACATTGAAAAGTGAGGCTTTTAAAGCTTTTAGAAAGTTTGCTAAGCAAATTCAAAATGAAAAAGAATTAATAATTAATATGTTAAGGAGTGACCATGGTGGGGAATTCTAAAATGAATACTTTGAAAATTATTGTGAAGAAAATGGAATTTTGCATAATTTTTCTGCACCTAGACTCCCCAACAAAATGGTGTAGTAGAAAAGAAAAATAGGTCACTAGAGGAACTTGTTAGAACAATGTTAAATGAATCAAATGTTCCTAAATATTTTTTTGCTGATGTTGTAAGTAGTGCATGTTATATATTGAATAGGATGCTTATTAGGTCAATCATAAAATTAACTCCTTATGAATTGTTAAATGGAAGGAAGCCTAATATTTCTCATTTAATAATATTTGGATGTGTAGACCCCAAATCTTGCCCGGCCTCAAAATAAAGAGCAGAAGACCTCCAATTCGAAGATGGACAAGTCCTAAAAGGTCCTTAGGATAGACTATTAGGCACCATATTAGAGTAGGAAGACTTTTTGTACGAAAAAATAAGGATTTCCACCTGAAGGGTCGAGACTGCCATCTCGCTTATTGAGATCGCCATCTTGCTTATTGAGATCGCCATCTCGCTTATTGAGATCGCCATCTCGCCACTTGCCATGGCAAGACTGCCTTCCCGTTTGGCGAGATGACCTTCTCGCCATTTGACAAATCGATACCGCTATCCCGATTGGCGAGATGGTCGTCTTGCCATTTGCCAAAGGTGAGACCGCCGTCCCGATTGGCGAGACGACGGTCTCGACCTTACCAGGCGAGACGACGGTCTCGACCTTACCAGGCGAGACGACGGACTCGACTTGACAGGCACGAATCCCTATAAAAGGGGGGCGCTCTCCCCTTTATTTCACACAGTTCTTCAATCTTTCCTTCTATCATTTCTTAAAATTCTTCTCCTAGAGCCCCTCCGAAGCATTTCCGGAGTTTTCTGAGTGTTCTTAGAAATATTTTTATAGCAATTCGAGAGAGAAAAGTCGACGTTGTAGAGCGAAGGACTGCCAAAATGCATCCTATTCTAAGAAAATTAATCAAAGCTTGCTCCAGAGGTTTCTTCACTTTCTCTCTCTCTCTTTTACCGTTTCTTTTTTGCTTATATTTATTTGTGCATTAGTTACTAGGGTCATGTAGTCACTATCCTTTAATTCCGCAAATAAAAGGGTAAAAGCGTCATTTTTGTTAGAATCGCGCAGCGGAATGTTTGCGTTTACGGACAAAAACCAAGACGGGGGTGAATTGGTTTCTTAAACAAAAATTAGGGTTTTAAAATTTTTCCCAAATTTCACCGATTAAAATGTTGTGTAAAGTAAATAGAGAAGGGATAGAAGATTACACAGTCGATTTATATAGGTTCGGATCAAAAGACCCTACATCCAGTTGCTAATCACTCAAACAGAGGATTAACGTTGTCACTATAATCATAGTTTTACAAACAGATTACAAATATAAGGTAAAGAAAACACCTCTCTTGAGTCACACAAGAGATGAACACCTCCTTTGAATCCACAAAGGATGAAGAACAACTTTCCCTAGAGACGGCACAACACACAATCCACCAAGGAACCCACTCACTGATTCTTATCGCTTCTAGCCCACACTAGTTTTCAAAAGCCCATTTTTCTTCCCTCCAAACTGTTCTCTAGTAGTCATAGCTCTTAACTTTTGTATGAAAAAGGTTGTTCTGGTTTGCAGAGAGCTTTAGAGAACCTTAAGTAGAGAGATTGGGGTTTGGGAATTGGGGATTTTCGAAATTGGATGAATTGGGAATAGGGTTTTCGAAATTTGGTTCAATTTTGAATTTCAAAACACATAACAAACCCAAATAATCGATTATCTTGAGTGTTAATCGATTATTCCAGAGCCATTCTCGTAGAGGAGCAAAAACAACACCAGTTAATAGATTAACAGACCATTTAATCAATTATTCTAGAGAGCAAAAACTGAAAATCATTTTCTTTCTGTAATAATCGATTATCCTACCATTTAATCAATTATTCCAGTATATTTTTGATAAAAATGAGTTTTTAGAGCATTTAAAGAGTGGTTTATGTGCTGTCTATCTTGGACTCTAATATTACAGACTCAAAAACACAAAAACAGAGTTATTACATAACATTACAAGTCTTCAAATCTTTAAGTCCTTTATTCTTGAATCATCATCAAAATCTACAAGCTTCATATCCTTGTATGTTCAACATTCATATCCTTGTATGTTCAACAATCTCCCCCTTTTTTATGATGATCAAAATTTCCTTTAAAGATCTTTGTAATAACATGTTTTGTCTGTCACAGCTAACAAAAACATTAAACATACCAGACAACATTTAAATTTAATAAACATATGAGGATTTAAATAATTTCTCCCCCTATTTTGATTATGATAAAAAAAATGAAAACTCCCCCTCAATAAGTGCATAATATAGAAAAAAAAAAAAGCTCCCCCTCAAAGAAAGCAAAAATACCATTTTTATTCTATAAATCAAATTAATTACAAGCAAGAAGATACATTGAAGAGATCAAAACTCCTCACTTTCATCACTGTTAAATTGGGCATCAAATCTATCTTCTAAGTTTCAAACCCTATCATCTACATCCGTAATACGGCAAATGATTTCCTGATGCCATTCTTGAGAAATAGTGAAGAACTCTTGTATTCTTTGATTCATATCAAAGAGCATATCTTCCATAGATGGACGGGATGTAGGATGAGTAGATGATGTCCCAGCAGTATGAATGTTTTCTTCAAAAATCTCAGCAGCAACCATCTCTTCATCAGAATCTTGAGCATCTTCAGCCATGTTGGGAGCATCATCTTTGTGAACGTAAATTCCATTTACAACACCATTTGTAGTTGAGTGAGCGTGCTGTCATGCATTTGATTTGAATTTATCGTCCTGACCCTTTGCTCTCCTTCCACATTTACTCCTTTGTATTCTAAAATACGAGAAATAAGAAGAGCGTATGGGATTTTAAAGGTTGGATGATACTTGGCTTTAAGCATGGTCATAGTGACAAGACTACCCCAATCAATTGGCTCATTATTCATGATGGCATGAATAATGCGAAGATCAATAGATGAACATTGTGCATGATTTGTTGCTCGAGGACACAGAATCCAGACAATGAGATACAACAGCATGCGTTCTTCCTTCTTTAATGGTCCGACCAATAAAAGTCGGGCAATTTCCATGGAGGGGTTGCGGAGAAATGAGCGGTAAGTGATAATTCTATCAAAGTCTTCTAACTCCGCAAGAACATTGATAGCATCTTTCCTTATAGAAAAGTTGGCAACATTTTCCCATATATCATCATCAAGGATGATAGTCACACCCTTGACTCTAGAAGTGGCTACATGATCTCTAAATTTAAAACGAGAATAGAATACCCTAACTAAATCAAGGTAGTATGTACCTTGCATTTGAATGAATGGAAGGACACCTTGCAACTCAAGAAGCTTTGGAAAGTTGAAGCCCCTATTGATGAATTGATCACCAATAATATATTTTGGAGTGATAATACCCCTTTCTTTCTAGAAGGTCAGAAATTCTTGTTTACCTTCGTCGTCAGAGATCCATCCTTCAACTGAATTTGGACGAGGATGAAAAGCAGGAGCGGATCTTCTCCTTGTGGGGATCTTAGCACGAGATGAAGAAGCCATTAAGATTAGGAGGAAAGGAATATAAGGAATTTTGAAAGCAAGTGAGGCTTTGAGGAAACAAGAGAGCTTGAATGATGCAAGAATTCTTTGATTCAAGGTTTTGAGGTGTGTAGAAGTGAAAAGAAGCCTTCCTATATATAGAGAACAAGCATAATGGTCATAAACGGCTAGATTTGGGAGAAGGGTGCCAAAATAGTCGTTCCAAACGACTAGTTTATCAAAAACAATCCAGGATAATCGATTAACACTTCAGTTAATCAATTAAACCTTCAACTGAACAGAATATTCGATTAACTGATGTTGTTAATCGATTAAATTGGCAAATAATCGATTATTGCTTCAAATAATAGAATACTCCAGAGAGAAACTTCTGATTTTGGTCATTTTGGTGCAAATAATCGATTATTTCCCAAAATAATCGATTATTCCATTGAGATCATCAAATTTTTAAGGTTTAAACACATGATAATCGATTAAAACCCTATATAATTGATTATTATAGTACAATCATGAAAAATTGATAATTTAAGCAGAATTTAGGCTATTTCTAATATTCCTGATTCTCTTCTAAGATCATAGAATCTAACCTTGGGAAGATGTTTAATAAAAATATCTGCTAATTAATGCTTTGTATCAACATATTCAATTTTACAATTTCCTTTACTAATATGATCTCTTAAGAAGTGATGTCTAATCTCTATATGCTTAGTTCTAGAGTGCATTACTGGATTCTTAGTAAGATTGATTGCACTTGTATTATCACACATCAAAGGAATATCATTTAGGAAAATATTATAATCTTCTAGTTGTTGCTTCTGTTAGAATCGCGCAGCGGAATGTTCGCGTGGTCGGACAAAACCCAAGAGGGGGGTGAATTGGTTTCTTAACAAAAATTAGGTTTTCAAAATTTTCCCCAAATTTTACCGATTAAAAACTGTGTAAATGTAAATAGAGAAAGAGATAGAGTCTTACACAGGAGATTTATACTGGTTCAGATCGGAAGACCCTACGTCCAGTTGCTAATCACTCAAACAGAGGATTAACGCTGTCACTATAATCAAAGTTGTTACAAACAAATTACAATAGAAAAGATAAAGTAAAGAAAACACCTCTCTTGAAATCCACAAGAGATGAAGAACATCTTTCCCCAGAGACGCCACAACACACAATCCACTAAGAACTCCACTTAGTGATTCTTATCGCTTCTAGCCCACACCAGGTTCCAAAAGCCCCTTTTTCTTGCAACAAACAGTTCTCTGGCACTCACAACACTTAACTTTTGTATGAAAAAGGTTGTTCTCCTTTTCTGAGTGCCATAGAGAAGCTTAAGTAGAGAAATTAGGGTTTGGGAATTGGGAATTTCGGAATTAGGGTTCTTGGAAATAGGGTTTTCGAAAATAGGGTTGATTTGAAGTTGAAAATCAAAATCTGACTGAAATAATCGATTAAATGAAGTGTTAATTGATTATTACAGAGCCAAAATCAACAGAACCCCAAAACTCTCTGTTTTAATCGATTAAAAGGGTCGTTAATCGATTAACAGGCCTGTTAATCGATTAACAGGTGGTTTAATCAATTAAACTAGTGAGCAGATACAGAAAATGGTTTTTCTCACTGTTTTAATCGATTATTTCCCTATTTAAATGATTAAAGTCGAGCCTGGATGATAAATTGGAGCTTTTTGAAGCTTCTAAGGTGTAGACTATGTACCAACTATCTTAAACTCTAATATTACAGACTCAATCTAATTGAAACAGAGTTATTACAATACAAAACAAGTCTTCAACACTCTAAGTCTTTGAGTTCTTGAATCATCATCAAAATCAACAATCTTCATGTTCATCAAGTGTAACATCAAGTCCTTGAATGTTCAACAATCTCCCCCTTTTTGATAATGATCAAAATTATCTTTTAAAGCCTTGTAATAACCTGTTTTATCTATCATACTAACAAACACATTAAACATACCAGATAATATTTAAAAACAATCATTTTAGGCTTTAAATATTTTCTCCCCCTATTTTGATTAGAATCAAACATAATTCATCTATTACAAACATAAGAGCTCCCCCTCAAAATATGCATAACTTAGAGAAAACTCCCCCTCAATCAAAGCAATAACAGAATACCATATTTTATTTCAGAGATAAGCAATCATTACAATATAGGAAATAACAACAAATTTAAAATTCTTCACTATCATCATTATGAAAGTGTGCATCAAATCTATTTTCTAAACGGCACACTTTATCATCTACATCAGATATACGGCGAATTATTTCCTCATGCCGTACTCTAGAAAGAGTGAAGAATGACTGCATTCTCTAATTCATGTCAGATAACATGTCTTCCATGGATTGTCGGGTTTCATAATGAGTAGAGGAAGTTCCAACACTTTGGATTTGATCAGAGGGAAACTCAGCAGCAGGAGGCATATCTTCATCAGAATCTTCATTGTCACCACCTTGATTCGAAACGTCATCCTTGTGAACATAAATGTCGTTGACACGCACCATTTGTAGTTGGATCAATGTGTTGTCAAGCATGCGATTCAAGTTATTTGTTCTTACTGTTTGTTCACCTTCGACATTGACTCCCTTATATTCAAGAATCCGAGAGACAAGGAGGGCATATGGAATTTTGAAGGTGGGATGGCGTTTGGCTATTAACATAGTCATGGTGACAAGAACACCCCAATCTAAGGGCTCATTATTCATTAAGGCATGAATAATCCTAAGATCAATTGAAGAACATTGAGCATGATTTGTAGCCCAAGGACATAGAATCCAGACAAGTAGATGTAGAATCATGCGTTCCTCCTTCTTTAAAGGTCCAGCAAGAAGGAGACGCCCAATCTCCATGGAGGGATTTCGCAGAAAAGAACAGTAAGCTAAGAACCTGTCAAAATCATCTAACTCACCATAAATGTTAATAGCATCTTCTCTAATTGGAAAGTGGGCAACATTCTCCCAAATATCGTCGTCAAGAATAATTGTGACGCCTTTTACTCTAGAGGTAGCAATTTGATCTCTAAATTTAAATCTAGAGTAAAATACCCTAACACGGTCAGGATAATACGTACCTTGCATTTGGATGAAAGGGAGAACTCCTTGAATTTCAAGAAGGTTGGGAAAGTTGAATCCCCTATTGATGAACTGCTCACCAATAAGGAACTTTGGAGAGATAATAGCACGTTCCTTCCAATAGGTCAAAAATTCTTGTTGGTCATCTGTATCAGAAATCCATCCTTCTACAGAATTAGGACGGGGACGAGATGAGGGTGCAGATCTTCTTCTAGTAGGGATCTTAGCACAAGAAGATGAGGCCATTGAAAGATTTGAGGAATAACAAGAAGATTTAGAAAGCTAAATGTATTGAGAAGAGGGCAAGATTGCTAGAATAAGGCAAGAAAGCTTGATTTCAAGAGATAGAAGTGAGTAAAAGTGAAATGGAGGCCCCTATTTATAATCAAGCATGTCTAACGGTCATATGGAAGAGAATATAAGTCAAGAAATCTGTTGGCAACGGCTAGGAAGCCAAACTTGCCAGGTTTAATCGATTAAAACTCAGATTAATCGATTAAACCAGTGCTAGAACCATTTAATCAATTAAATTGTGCAGTTAATCGATTAATGTTGTATTTAATCGATTAATTGGCGAATTAATCGATTAATCTAGAGAGGAATGCCCTGTTTTGAGTGTTTTGGATGCAAATAATCGATTATAACTCCAATTAATCGATTATTCCAGAGAGTACATCAAATTTTTAAGGTTTTAACGCATGATAAACTATTAACATTCTGTATAATGAATTTTAACATTACAATCATCCAAAAATTGTCTAAATAAGCAGAATTTAAGCTATTTCTAATATCCCTAAGTCTCTTCTAAGATCATAAAATCTATCCTTGGGTATAGGCTTAGTAAAAATATCTGCTAATTGATGCTTTGTATCAACATACTCTATTTTACAGTTTCCTTTGCTGATATGATCTCTCAAAAAGTGATGTCTAATTTCTATGTGCTTAGTCCTAGAGTGCATTACTGGATTCTTAGTAAGATTAATTGCACTCGTATTATCACACATCAAAGGTATGTCATTTAAAAATATATTGTAATCTTCTAACTGTTGTTTCATCCACAGAATTTGAGCACAACAACTACCAGCTGCAATATATTCAGCTTCAGTGGTAGATAAAGCAACACAAGCTTGTTTCTTAGAATGCCAAGATACTAAGGATGAACCTAACAAATGACATGTCCCACTAGTACTCTTTCTATCAATTTTGCATCCACCATAATCAGCATCAGAATATCCTATTAAACTAGTACAAGCATCAGATGGATACCATAAGCCAAAACCAGTAGTTCCTTTTAAATATTTTAAAATATGTTTTACTGCAATTAGGTGAGATTCTTTTAGACAAGCCTGAAATCTAGCACACACACAGACAGAATGCATAATATCAGGTCTACTAGCAGTTAAGTATAACAGTGAACCTATCATACCTCTATACATAGATCAAACCTGATTCATCCTTGTCTAGATAGCATGAAGTTCCCATGGGTGTGTTAGCTTCCTTTGAGGTGTCCATTCCAAACTTTTTAAGGATCTCTTTGCAGTATTTGGTTTGAGAGATGAAAATGCCATCTTTAAGTTGCTTGATTTGTAGTCCAAGGAAGAATGTCAATTCTCCCATCATAGACATTTCAAACTCTCCCTGCATCTTAGCAAATTCTACACATAAACGAATTATCAGTTGATCCAAAAATAATATCATCAACATATACCTGGACCAATAAGATATGTTCTTTAACTTTCTTTATAAACAGAGTAGAATCAATTTTTCCTCTAGTAAAATCATTTGAAGTTAGGAAACTACTTAGCCTTTCATACCAAGATCTAGGAGCTTGTTTCAACCCATATAAAGCTTTCTTTAATTTAAAAACATGATTAGGATAAATAAAATCTTCAAATCCAGGGGGTTGCTCCACATAAACTTCTTCTTTAATAAAACCATTTAAAAATGCACTCTTAACATCCATTTGATATAATTTAAATTTCATCAAAGATGCATAAGCAAGAAGTAGGCGTATAGCCTCTAACCTGGCAACAGGAGCATAAGTTTCATCATAGTCTATACCTTCCTCCTGACAATAGTCTTTGGCAACAAGTTTGGCTTTATTCTTTGTTATATTTCCATCTTCATCAAGTTTATTTCTAAACACCCATTTGGTTCCAATAACTTGATGTGATTCTTCCCTTGGGATTAATTCCCAGACTTGATTCCTTTCAAATTGGTTAAGTTCTTCTTGCATAGCTATGCACCATTGTTCATCTTTAAGTGCTTCCTCCACATTTTTGGGTTCTATCTGTGACACAAAAGCTACAGACATACAAAAGTTAGTCATGTTTCTAGTTCTTACCCCTTTTGAAATATCACCAATGATATTGTCCATTGAGAGTCCTCTTGGTGATTGCCATTCTTTTGCTAATTCAGGTGTTTGAGAAGGCTCATTGTCTTCCAAATACAATTCATCAAGAGCCTCTCTTATATATTCATCATCACCTGCAAGTTCTTTATTTGACTTAAGAGGATTTCCCCCAAGGTCTACAATTTCATCAAATGTAACATGAATAAATTCTTCAATATTTAAAGTTCTTCTATTAAACACTCTGTAAGCTTTACTAGTTAATGAATAACCTAAGAAAATGCCCTCATCGGCTTTAGAATCAAATTTTCCTAAGTTATCCTTTCCATTATTCAACACAAAACACTTACATCCAAAAATTTTCAAATGAGCAACATTAGGCTTTCTACCATTAAACAATTCATAAGGAGTAGATTTAATAATTGACCTAATGAGCATTCTATTCAAAACATAACATGCAGTACTAACCGCATCAGCCCAAAAATATTTAGGAACATTAGATTCATTTAACATAGTTCTAGCAAGTTCCTCTAATGACCTATTTTTCCTTTCAACTACACCATTTTGTTGGGGAGTCCTAGGAGCAGAAAAGTTATGTAATATTCCATTTTCTTCATAATAATTTTCAAACTTTTCATTTTGAAACTCACCACCATGGTCACTTCTTAAAATTTTAATTCTTAAGTCTTTCTCATTTTGAATTTGTTTTGCAAATTTTCTAAAGACCTTAAAGGCTTCACTTTTCATAGTTAGGAAAAATGTCCAAGTATACGTAGAGTAATCATCAACAATCACAAGGCCATAATAATTTCCACCAAAGCTCTTTATCCTAGAAGGTCCAAATAAATCTAAATGTAATAATTCTAGGGGGTTTGAAGTGGAAATGACATTCTTTGATTTAAATGATGATTTTACTTGTTTACCCTTTTGACATGCATCACACAATCTATCTTTTTCAAATTTTAATTTAGGCAAACCAATAACTAAGTCTTTTGAAATCAATTTATTTAAATGATGCATATTTATATGAGCAGCTCTCTTATGCCATAACCAAGGGTTATCTTCCTTAGCAACTAAGCATGTTATATTAGAATCATGTAAACAATCTAAATCAATCAAATATATGTTGTTATGCCTAATGCCTTTTAATTCTACATTTTCGGAATCTATCAAATGAATGGTGCAAAATTTGCTTTCAAAGATTACCTTAAATCCTTTGTCACATAGTTGACTTATGCTAAGGAGATTATGCTTTAATCCATCAACAAGAAGCACATCCTTAATCTCCAAAGTATTTGCACCACCTATGTTTCCAATTCCAAGAATCTTCCCTTTGTTGTTGTCCCCATAAGTTACATATCCTTGTTCCTTAGCTTTGAAACTCACAAATTTTGATCTATCACCGGTCATATGCTTTGAGCATCCACTATCAAGATACCACATAGACTTCTTAGATTTTGAAGTTTCCTACAAAACAAGAACATAGTAAACTTAGGTCCCCATAACTTTTGGGTCCTTGGGGTTAGAGACAAATAAATTATTTGACAATAGGAACCCAAATATATTTACCTTTAGGAACACCAAAATGTTTTATTTTACATCTATTTGAGGTATGACCATGTTTCATACAATAAAAGCATGCATTTGATGTAACTTTTGAATATGATGAATCTTTAACCATAGATGTTCTAGTTCCTTTTTGTACCCATACTCTTTTATTTTTCCTTTTAGGCTTTTTCAAAGGAACTCGTTGATTTACACTATTTTGAGCAAACACTATTTCATGCTTCTTAAGATCATCTATTTCCTTTTCGGCTTTGTCTAACAAATGGTTAAGAATATCTATATCATATTCATGCTCTTTACAATTTGCACATGCCATGTTCTTATCATTATCCTCATCTAAACATACAATTTTCGTAATTAATAACTCTTTTTCTTCTAAACATGTGATTTTCATTTTTAAAGAGTCAATTTCCTTTTCGGATCTACTTAGATTCTTCTTTACAACTTTATATTCATTTTTCAAATTCTTAAAGGCACTAAATAATTCATTGTAAGCATTTTGCAGTTCGTCATGGTCATTATCATCATCACTAGAAGATGAGTCGGAATCACTAACCTCAAAATCGGAAGATATGTTGTCATTTGCCATTAAGAAAATATTTGCTTCTACTTCCGCGTCACTTGATTCCGAACTTGAATCATCGTTGTCCCAAGCAATATAGGCTTTCTTCTTGAAGACCCTTTTGCCTTTGTTTTCATCGTTTTTCTTGTTTGGGCATTCGGTCTTTACATGCCCTGCTTCACCACAACCATAACATTTTATATTTACGGAAGTACTTTCTATTACCTTTCCCTTACCTTTGAAAGGATGCCTTCCTTTAGCTTTCATGAATTTGGTGAACTTCTTAATCATGAGACTCAATTCTTCTTCATCGTTCTCCGAGTCTTCTTCTTCCTTTTTATTTTTACCTTTGGAAATTTCGGTTTTGAAGGCTAGGTTCTTCTTTTGGTATTGACCTTCTTCCTCATTTAGCCTTCCAAGCTCAAGCTCATGCTCTCTAAGCTTTCCAAAGAGCGCCGCCATAGACATTGTGGAAAGATTTTGTGACTTCGAGATGGCCGTCACCTTAGGTTGCCATTTCCTATCCAAAGATTTTAAAATTTTAACATTTAATTCATCAACGTCAAAGATTTTACCTAATCCCATGAGATGATTCACAATGTGAGTGAAACACTTTTGAACGTCAAATATCGTTTCGCCTTGTTGCATCCGGAACATCTCGTATTCTTGGATTAGAGAATTTTTCCTTGCTCTTTTAACGTCGTCGGTACCTTCATGGGTTACTCTTAGCATTTCCCACATTTCCTGAGCACTTTTACATACAGAAATTCTGTAAAACTCGTCAAGGGTTAGAGCAGATGAAATTATATTTCTAGCCCTAACGTCAAATTGTGCTTTTCTATTTTCTTCTGCAGTCCATCTAGAAAAAGGTTTAGGAACTTCAACACTGTTCTCAGTAACTTTAAGAACAAATGGACCGTTTAAAATTGCGTCCCAAACGCCTCTATCAACAGACTCTAAAAAGATTTGCATTCTTACCTTCCAGAAAGGATAATTTTGACCCACAAAAAGTGGGGGTCTGTTGATAGACGCACCTTCGGCAAAAGTTTGATTTTGTCCGGCCATTTTCGAAAAGTTTGAATGACTATCAAAGCAAGCTCTGATACCACTTGTTAGAATCGTGCAGCGGAATGTTCGCGTGGTCGGACAAAAACCAAGAGGGGGGGTGAATTGGTTTCTTAACAAAAATTAGGTTTTCAAAATTTTCCCCAAATTTTACCGATTAAAAACTGTGTAAATGTAAATAAAGAAAGAGATAGAGTCTTACACAGGAGATTTATACTGGTTCGGATCAGAAGACCCTACGTCCAATTGCTAATCACTCAAACAGAGGATTAACGCTGTCACTATAATCAAATTTGTTACAAACAAATTACAATGGAAAAGATAAAGTAAAGAAAACACCTCTCTTGAAATCCACAAGAGATGAAGAACAGCTTTCCCCAGAGACTGCACAACACACAATCCACCAATAACTCCACTTAGTGATTCTTATCGCTTCTAGCCCACACCAGGTTCCAAAAGCCCCTTTTTCTTGCAACAAACAGTTCTCTGGCACTTACAGCACTTAACTTTTGTATGAAAAAGGTTGTTCTCCTTTTCTGAGTGCCATAGAGAAGCTTAAGTAGAGAAATTAGGGTTTGGGAATTGGGAGTTTCGGAATTAGGGTTCTTGGAAATAGGATTTTCGAAAATAGGGTTGATTTGAAGTTGAAAATCAAAATCTGACTGAAATAATTGATTAAATGAAGTGTTAATCGATTATTACAGAGCCAAAATCAACAGAACCCCAAAACTCTCTGTTTTTATCAATTAAAAGGGCTGTTAATCGATTAACAGGCCTGTTAATCGATTAACAGGTGGTTTAATCAATTAAACCAGTGAACAGATACAGAAAATGGTTTTTCTCACTGTTTTAATCGATTATTTCCCTATTTAATCGATTAAAGCCGAGCTTGGATGATAAATTGGAGCTTTTTGAAGCTTCTAAGGTGCAGACTATGTACCGGCTATCTTAAACTCTAATATTACAAACTCAATCTAATTGAAACAGAGTTATTACGATACAAAACAAGTCTTCAACACTCTAAGTCTTTGAGTTCTTGAATCATCATCAAAATCAACAATCTTCATGTTCATCAAGTGCAACATCAAGTCCTTGAATGTTCAACAGCTTCATCCATAGAATTTGTGCACAGCAATTTCCAGCTGCAATATATTCAACTTCAGTTGTGGACAATGCAACACATGCTTGTTTCTTAGAATGCCAAGATACTAAAGATGATCCTAATATATGACATGTTCCACTAGTACTCTTTCTATCAATTTTACATCCACAATAATCAGCATCAAAATATCCTATTAAACTAGGAGAAGCTTCAGATGGATACCATAAACCAAATCCTGTAGTTCCTTTTAAATATTTTAAAATTCGTTTAACTGCAGTTAAGTGAGATTCTTTTGGACATGCTTGAAATCTAGCACACACACAAACAGAATGGATAATATCAGGTATACTTGCAGTTAAGTATAATAGTGAACCTATCATACCTCTATACATAGATTGATTAATTTCCAAACCTGATTCATCCTTATCTAAATAGCATGATGTTCCCATGGGTGTGTTAGCTTCCTTTGAAATGTCCATTCCAAATTCTTGAGAATCTATTTGCAGTATTTGGTTTGAGACACAAAAATGCCATCTTTAAGTTGTTTAATTTGGAGTCCAAGAAAGAATGTTAATTCTCCCATCATTGACATTTCAAATTCACCCTGCATTATCTTAGCAAATTCTACACACAAGGAATTATCTGTTGATCCAAAAATGATATCATCAACTTATACTTGAACGAATAAGATATGTTCTTTTACTTTCTTAATAAACAAAGTGGAATCAATTTTTCCTCTAGAAAAATCATTTAAAATTAGAAAACTACTTAATCTTTCATACCAAGACCTAGAAGCTTGTTTCAAACCATATAAAGCTTTCTTTAATTTAAAAATATGATTGTGATATTTAAAATCTTCAAATCCAGGGGGTTGTTCCACATATACTTCCTCTTTGATAAACCCATTCAAAAATGCACTTTTAACATCCATTTGATATAATTTAAATTTCATCAATGAGGCATAAGCAAGAAGTAGGCATATAGCCTCTAACCTGGCAACAGGAGCATAAGTTTCATCATAATCAATACCTTCCTCTTGACAGTAACCTTTGGCAACAAGTCTGGCTTTGTCCTTTGTTATATTTCCATCTTCATCAAGTTTGTTTCTAAATACCCATTTTGTTCCAATTACTTGATGAGATTCTTCTCTTGGAATTAATTCCCAGACTTGATTCCTTTCAAATTGATTAAGTTCTTCTTGCATTTCTATGCACCATTGGTCATCTTTAAGATCTTCCTCAACACTTTTGGGTTCAATCTGTGAAACAAAAGCTACAGACATACAGAAATTTGACATATTTCTAGTTCTTACCCCTTTTGAGATATCACCAATAATATTTTCCATTGAAAGTCCTCTTGGTGATTGCCACTCTTTTGCTAAGTCAGTTGGTTGAGATGGCTTATTCTCATTCAAGTACATTTCTTCTAGAGCCTCTCTTATGTACTCATCATCACCTTGAATCCTTTGTCACAAAGTTGACTTATACTAAGGAGATTATACTTTAGCCCATCAATAAGAAGCACATCCTTTATCTCCAAAGTATTTGCACCACCAATGTTTCCGATTCCAAGAATTTTTCCTTTGTTGTTGTCCCCATAGGTTACATATCCTTTTTCTTTAGCTTTGAAACTCACAAATTTCGTTTTGTCTCCGGTCATATGTTTTGAACATCCACTATCAAGATACCACATAGACTTATTGGATTTGGAAGTTTCCTACAAAACAAGAACATAGTAATCTTAGGTCCCCATAACTTTTGGGTCCTTGGGGTTAGAGACAATCAAATCATTTAACTATAGGAACCTAAACATATTTTCCTTTAGGAACACCAAAATGCTTAATTCTACATCTATTTGAAGTATGACCATGTTTCATACAATAAAAGAATGCATTGGATGTAATATTTGAATATGATACATTTCTAACTTTTGAAGTTTTAGTTCCTTTTTCAACCCATACCCTTCTATTTCTATTTTTAGGCTTTTTCAATGGAACATGGTAGTTTTCTCTATTTTGAACAATATCTTTATCCTTATAATTATCACTTATTTCCTTCTTAGATTTATCAAGCAAATGGCTAAGTATATCAATATCATGTTCATACTCTTTACATGATGCATATGCTATATTTTTATTATCTTTTTCTTCTAAACATACAATTTTCGTTTTTAAGGACTCCACCTCTTTTCGGATTTATTAAAACACTTTTTCACATATTTATATTCATTTTTCAAGTCCTTAAAAGCAGTAAACAATTCTCCATATGCATTTTGTAAAGCATCATAATCATTTTCATCATCACTTCAGGAAGAGTCGGAATCACTAACCTCAAAGTCAGAAGATATGTTGTCTTTTGCCATCAAGCAAATGTTAGCTTCAATTTTCGATTCAATTGACTCCGAACTTGAGTCACTATCATCCCAAGCAATGTAGGCTTTCTTCTTGAAGAATTTCTTGCCTTTATGATCTTCATTTTTCTTATTTGGACATTTGGTTTTTACATGCCCTGTTTCACCACAACCATAACATTTAATATTTAACGAAGTACTTTCTCTTACCTTTCCCTTACCCTTGAAGGGTTGCTTCCCTTTCGCTTTCATGAACTTTGTGAATTTCTTTATCATGAGACTCAAATTTTCATCATCTTCATTCTCCGAGTCTTCTTCCTCCTTCTTGTTCTTACTCTTGGAAATTTCAGTTTTGAAGGCTAGGTTCCTCTTTTGATGTTGACCTTCTTCATCATTTAGCCTTCCAAGTTCAAGCTCATGCTCTCTCAACTTTCCAAAGAGCGCCGTCATAGACATTGTTGCAAGATTTTGTGACTCTGTGATGGCCGTCACCTTCGGTTGTCATTTCCTATCCAAAGATTTAAGAATTTTTACATTTAACTCATCAATATCAAAAATTTTACCTAACCCGGTGAGATGGTTCACAATATGTGTGAAACGCTTTTGAACGTCAAAAATTGTTTCCCCTTGTTGCATCCGGAACATCTCATACTCTTGTATCAGTGAGTTCTTTCTTGCTATTTTAACGTCATCGGTACCTTCGTAGGTTACTCTTAGCATTTCCCATATTTCTTGAGCACTCTTACAAACTGATATCTTGTAAAACTCATAAAGGGTTAAAGCAGATGAAATTATATTTCTAGCCCTAACATCATATTGGGCTTTTCTATTTTCTTCAGCCGACCTTCTAGAAAATGGTTTTGGTACCTCTTCTCCGTTTTCAGTAATTTTAGGAATAAAGGGACCATTTAAAATTGCATCAAAAACACCTCTATCAACAGATTGCATTCTAACTTTCGAAAAAGGATAATTTTGCCCCACAAGGAGTGGGGGTCTATTGATAGAAGCACCCTCGGTAAATGTTTCATTTTGTCCGGCCATTTTCGAAAATTGAATGACTATCAAAGCAAGCTCTGATACCACTTGTTAGAATCGCACAGCAGAATGTTTGTGTTTACAGACAAAAAGCAAGAGGGGGGTGAATTAGTTTCTTAAACAAAAATTAGGGTTTTAAAATTTTTCCCAGATTTCACCGATTAAAATGTTGTGTAAAGTAAATAGAGAAGGGATAGAAGATTACACAGTCGATTTATACTAGTTAAGATCAAAAGACCCTACGTCCAGTTGCTAATCAGTCAAACAGAGGATTAACGTTGTCACTATAATCACAATTTTACAAATAGATTATAAATGAAAAGATAAGGTAAAGAAAACACCTCTCTTGAGTCACACAAGAGATGAACACCTCCTTTGAATCCACAAAGGATGAAGAACAGCTTTCCCTAGAGACGGTACAACACACAATCCACCAAGAAACCCACTTAGTGATTCTTATCGCTTCTAGCCCACACTAGGTTTCAAAAGCCCCTTTTTCTTCCCTACAAATAGCTCTCTAGTAGTCACAACTCTTAACTTTTGTATGAAAAAGGTTGTTCTGGTTTGCAGAGAGCCTTAGAGAACCTTAAGTAGAGAGATTAGGGTTTGTGAATTGGGGATTTTCGAAATTGGACGAATTGGGAATAGGGTTTTCGAAACTTGGTCCAATTTTGAATTTCAAAACACTTAACAGACCCAAATAATCGATTATCTTAAGTGTTAATCGATTATTCTAGAGTCATTCTCGCAAAGGAGCAAAATCAGCACCAATTAATCGATTATCAGACCATTTAATCGATTAACAACCCAATTAATTGATTAACAGGCCATTTAATCGATTATTCCAGAGAGCAAAAACTGAAAATGGTTTTCTTTTTGTAATAATCGATTATCCTGCCATTTAATCGATTATTCCAGTATATTTTTGATAAAAATGAGTTTTTAGAGCTTTTAAAGAGTGGTCTATGTGTTGGCTATCTTGGACTCAAATATTACAGACTCAAAAACACAAAAATAGAGTTATTACATAACATTACAAGTCTTCAAATCTTTTAGTCCTTTATTCTTGAATCATCATCAAAATCTACAAGCTTCATATCCTTGTATGTTCAACATTCATATCCTTGTATGTTCAACAATTTTAAAGTTTGTTTATGAAATAACTGGCCTATCATAGGGAACCCAAAAGGGGCATCGTAAGGAAGCTGGTACCTTCCCTACACGTAACTAACTCCCTTACCCAACTCTGGTTATAATGGCCAAAGTTGGTTTTCATAAAATTCATCACCTTCCTTTTTTCCTTTTTTGATGTTTTCGATAAAAACATCGGTGGCGAGTCCATAAGAACCCTTCTTGAAAACCTTGCTTTTAGGTCTAGCCCGGTTATCGGACAACCTAAAAGCTCCCTTTCAAAAACCTCGCTCTTAGGTCCAGCCTGGTTATCGGACAACCTAGAGGCGTTGTTACATCACCTTTCTAAAACGCGAAAATGGAAGTCGAAACCATCATGTCGCTCCGACCGCCTCTTTTGACGGCGACGACAGATGGCGACTCTGCTGGGGAAGCCTAGAGAGTTGATCCCATTTAGTGATGGGTCGGTTTAATAATTAAACTTAGAAATGTCGTTTTACCCTACCTTGTCTTATAACGTGTTTATTTGCTTGGCTTTAATAACTGTTGTTTGCTTATCTTTTCATAATTGTTTGAAATACAAACTGTACACAAACCCTTGCACACAACAGTTCCCTCTATACCCGGGGGCAAGTGAAAAATCCAAAGGGAGTGGGTGGCAGGTACGGTTTGTCGTAGTGAGGGCCATGAGCCCACCAGTATGATCGGAAACCACCACTCAAGGTGATAACCTTCCTCTTTTGGCACAATGACTGACTATGGCCTTAGTGCTAAGCATGCTCGGAAGGCTGGAGAGTGGGGACCCTATAATGGGGGCACCTTGGGGGACCTAAGCCTTGGTGAGAATAGTTAGAACCTACCTTTCCCAATACACTTTTCTGCAGGAAAACCCTACCTCGTAATTAAAATGTCATCTTACCTGATCGCGGATGAGTGAATTGTGTGTGCATTTATTTGTTGCATTTGATTGCATAGCATAACCAAACAACAGATAAATAGAAAAACCACAAAAATATTTTCGCAATAAACACCCTTATCTCGAACAGTCTGCCTTTTAGCTAGCCTAGTTATAGGTTCTTTGTAAGCTAAGTAGCCACGTAGTCCGACAGAAGAGATAAGGGACGTTAAAATCATTCTTTCGCAATAAACCATTTTATCTCGGACAGTCTGCCTTTTAGCTAGCCTGGTTTCAGGTTCTTCGTAAGCTAAGTAGCCACCCAGTCCGACAGAAGAGATAAAAGGCTATAAAATAAAATCAAATAAATAAAAAATGTTAAAACTCATAAAAACGGTTTACGACAAAGTCAAATCATTCATGTCACATCATGTCATGAGCGAAAAAACTAAGAGAGAAAATAAAAGGAGAGTACGCATCAAACATCATTCTAAAATCTCTCACGCATAAAGCACATTCATGTTAGGGGGCATTAGATATCATTAAGACAAAGATGAAAGAGATCCCAAGCACATTTGTAACCATCCACAAGGAAGGGACAAATGTACTAAGGTATATGGTGATCTTCGTCATACTTGTCAAAGGCCATAACAAGGAAGGAATCATTAGACCAAAGTGGGTAGGGTACCCTGCAGAGCATAAGCTTAAAGGACGATACCTAAGTCATTGTCTTAAAAGATACTAGTCTTACACTCATCATTCATTTCATTAATAAATTTTTGGGCATTCTAGAAAGTGGTTGGTCCTCTTCCTATCCGAACCCGCGCACAGAAAGCAAAGGCCATGGAGAACCTGGAAGAGCAAAATCGCAAGCTCACCGCTGAGGTTAACACCCTTCGGGAATAAATGGCGCAACTAATGGAGGCCATGCGCCAACAGAGTCAAAATAAAGGCGAGACTCAAGGTGATCACATCTCTCGCCATGAAGAAGAAGAAGAAGAGGAGTTCCTCTTCGATTAAAAGGCCCCTATTCAATCTGACGCTCGGACTATGCACATCCACTCCCCAGAGGTATCCAAGCAGCAGATCTCCGCCTTGGAAGAGAGGCTGAAGGCGGTAGAGGGACACAACTTCGATGTCAAAGAGGTGGCAGACATGTGTCTAGTCATGAATATCCATTTCCCACCGAAATTCAAGGTCCCAGACTTCCCTAAATATGTTGGACTGACCTGCCCCAAGAACCATCTTACGATGTATTGTCGTAAGATGGCTGCGCATGCTGAAAATGAAAAACTCCTGATCCATTGTTTCTAGGAGAGCTTGGCTGACTCAACCCTCAACTGGTACATGCAGTTGGAAAAGGGGCAAGTCCAAAACTGGAAGCAGCTAGCTGATGCTTTCCTTTGTCGTTACCGATACAACATTGATCTGACCCCTAACAAATCAGATCTTAGGACTTTAAGTAAAAGGAACGACAAGTCCTTCAAAGCATACGCACTGAGGTGGAGGAAAATGGCTGCTCAAATAGAACCCCCACTGACGGATAAGGAGACAGTGGCTATGTTCATAGACTCACTGACAGGAGCTTACTACGATAAGGCGATAGCCAGTACATCTAATTTTTTCTCAGACATAGTCACCGTAGGGGAGAGAGTGGAGCAAGGGTTGAGAAGTGGGAAGATAGCACAATCTTCCCATGCTGGTGTCTCATTCAGAAAACCCTCCCGCAAGAAGAAGGAGGAAGTTGTGCACGCGATTAACTTCGCTACTCCTTCTTCCGCTCCACAAACGGCTCGACAACCTCGCCAGAAAGAGAGGAAGTTCACTCCTATCTCAACTTCCTATGGAAAGTTGCTGCCTCAACTACTAGAAGTCAAGCTCCTGGCTTGTGCTCCTCCCAAAAAGATAGAGCCTCCCTATCCCGAGTGGTGTAAACCAAATGAAAAATGTGACTACCACTCGGGTTCACCCGGACACTCAAAAGAGAACTGTTTGACCCTGAAGTATCGAGTCCAAGAGTTAATCGATGTCAGGTGGATAACCTTTGATGCCGGGTGGATAACCTTTGATGCCTCTGTCAAAACCAGAGTGATAGGGGGGAAAGGATTGGGAGGATCAGATCTTAGGGTTCTTTTTTTAGGCTTTTCTTGTATTTCCTGCGGTCCCCACCCGTGGCTGTGGGAACACCGACTAAAAGGGCATGTAAATACGTTTTCATTTCTTTAATACATGAGGCATTTTTCGTCATATTCATTTTCATTCTTCTCCCTCTTTTATTTATTATTCTTCCAAAATAATTAAATGATAAAATTTATGACTAAAACAGAACCAACAAAGAACACATCATGTCTGTGATTGATGAATCTCTGTGGGACCTGGAAGCCTAAGGTGAATGGATCGAGTCGGACAGTGACCAGGGGACCATTTTCCTGGACATGCAAAGGATGTTAGAGAAAGAAGCGCGCATCATACAGCCACATCAAGAGGAAACAGAGACTATCAATTTGGGACAAGGAGACGATGAGAAAAGATAAACATCGGTACCCAGATTGATAGCAACATCAAGGAGGGATTGACACAACTTTTAGAAGAATATGTGGATGTGTTCACCTGGTCCTATCATGACATGCCTGGGCTCGATACAAGCGTAGCAGAACATCGATTGCCATTAAAGGAGGGATTTCGGCCTGTAAAACAAAAACTCAGAAGAATCAAGCTAGATTGGTCCTTGATGATTAAGGAGGAAGTACAAAGACAACTGGACGCCAATTTCCTAATAGTGTCCAAATATCTAGAATGGCTGGCCAACATAGTGCCCGTTATCAAGAAAAAGGGTAAGGTCAGAGTATGCGTGGACTATAGGGACCTCAATCGAGCAAGTCCAAAAGATGACTTCCCCTTGCCACACATAGACACACTAGTGGATCACACCACTACAAACACGCTTTATTCCTTCATGGACGGATATGCAGGGTACAATCAAATTAAGTTGGCCATCGAGGATAGAGAGAAAACCTCCTTCATCACACCATGGGATACCTTCTACTATAGAGTAATGCCTTTTGGGCTCAAAAATGCAGGGGCTACCTATCAAAGGGATATGGTCACATTATTCCACGACATGATCCACAAGGAAATAGAAGTATACGTGGATGACATGATCCCCAAGTCCAGAAACGAGGTGGACCATATCCAATATCTCAAGAAGCTATTCGATCGGCTTCGAAAGTATCAACTTGAACTGAACCCAGCAAAATGTACTTTTGGGTACGGTCAGGCAAACTCTTAGGGTTCATCGTCAGCCAAAAGGGAATCGAGGTAGACCCTGATAAGACCAAGGTAATTTTGGAAATGCCCCCACCAAGCACGGAAAAGGAGGTCAGAGGATTCTTGGGGTGAATCAACTAAATTGCCCGTTTCATCGCACAACTAACGGATAAATGTATACCCATCTTCAAGCTGTTGCGTAAAAACCAGCCAACAGTGTGGAATGAAGAATGCCAACAGGCATTCGATAAAATTAAAATATGCTTAACCAATCCGCCAATATTGGTACCACCCGTTGAGGGGAGACCTTTGATCTTATATCTGTCAATACTCGAAGAATCCATGGGATGTGTGCTCGGTCAACAAGATGAAACAGGGAAAAAGAGCGAGCCATATATTATCTCAGCAATAAATTTCTAGATTATGAGACCCGCTATACACCATTTGGAAAAACCTGTTGTGCATTGGTGTGGGTAACTCAACGTCTTCGACAATACATGACGCGACACACAACATGGTTGGTCTCCAAAATGCACCCAATCAAGTACCTCTTCGAGAAGCCCATTTTGACCGGAAGAATAGCTAGGTGGCAAGTGCTCCTCTTAGAATTCGACATCGTTCATGTCACCTAGAAAGCTATTAAAGGTAGCCCCCTAGCGGACTATCTAGCACATGGATCAGCAAACGAGTATCAGTCCCTATAGGACGACTTTCCCGATGAACATATCATGCACATTGAACACGAAGAGACCAAAGAAGAGGCATGGACCATTTTTTTCGACGGAGCCTCAAACATGCTTGGACACGGGATAGGAGCTATTTTGATATCCCTAGAAAAGAAGTACATCCCAGTAATGACCAGGTTGAATTTTGGCTGTACAAATAACATGGCCGAGTACGAAGCGTGTGCACTAGGAATCGAAGCGGCTCTAGATCATGGGGTGACCAAACTCAAAGTTTTCGGCGATTCATCCCTTGTCATCTATCAACTCAAGGGTGAATGGGAAACCCGAAACTCCAAATTAATTCCATATCTAGAGCATATCCGCGATTTAGTTTCGAGGCTGGAAAGCATCACCTTCAAGTATATTCCTCGGGAAGACAATCAATTTACAGACGCCCTCGCTACTCTATCATCCATGTTCTCTTTAGACCAAGAGCATGAGATGTCGACCATTCAAATAAAGTTGCGTGACAAACAAGCTTTTTGCATGACAGTAAATGGTGAGAAAGATCAAAACCCCTAGTATCATGACATCAAGTGATACCTCACGAAGGGTGAGTATCCTGAAGGAATTAGTGATAATGACAAAAGGATCATCCAAAAAAGGGCTATAGGGTTTATACTAATCGGAGAAACCCTCTACAAGAAGAGCTTCAACTCCACCCTATTAAGATGTGTGGATCACAAAGAGGCCCAAACTCTAATAAAGGAGATTCATAAAGGAGCTTTTGGGACCCACGCACCTGCGCATGTCATGGCAAAGAAAATCTTAAGGGCAGGGTATTTCTGGTCCACAATGGAGGCCGATTGTCACCAATACGCTAGAAAATGTCACAAGTGTCAAATCTATGCCAATAATATTTGCGTTCCACCCACACCTCTCAGCACCCTAGCTACACCATGACCATTCTCCATGTAGGGCATGGACGTTATCGGACCCATCGAGCCCAAAGCATCTAATAGTCACCGTTTTATCTTGGTGGCCATAGAGTACTTCACCAAATGGGTAGAGGCAGCATCATACACACACGTGACTAGAAAAGTGGTGACCACCTTCATTAAGAAGAATATTCTATGTCGGTACGGTATCCCTCATCGGCTCATTACCGATAATGGGACCAACCTAAACAATAAGATGATGGAGGAGTTGTGCCGAAACTTCAAGATCCAACACCATAATTCCTCTCCATACCGACCTAAGATGAACGGTGCAGTAGAGGCAGCTAACAAAAATATCAAAAAGATCATCAAGAAGATGGTGATAACATACAAGGATTTGCATGAAATGCTCCCCTTTGCCTTGCATGGATATTGAACTTCCACAAGGACCTCCACCGGGGCCACCCCTTTCTATCTCGTATACGACATGGAGGCAATATTGCCAGTAGAAATTGAGATACCCTCCCTAAGAGTCATTATGGAAGCAGAGCTAACAGAAGCAGAATGGGTCCAGAATCGGTACGACCAGCTTAACTTAATCGAAGAAAAACGGCTGGACGTCATATGTCGTGGGCAGGTCTATCAAAAGAAGATTAAGAAAGCCTACAATAAGAAAATCAATCCCCGCACTTTCCAAGAAGGGGATTTAGTAATAAAGAAACTGCTTCCCGCTCAGAAGGACAAGATTGGAAAATGGGTAGCAAACTATGAAGGACCCTTTGTGGTCAAGCTAGCCTTCTCAGGAGGAGCCCTTATCCTTAATAATATGGACGGAGAAGAGCTTCGACATCCAGTCAACTCAGACGCAGTAAAGAAATATTACGCTTGAAGGCATTGCTCATGACCCATCAAGATGAAAAATCGCAAAAAGCGTCCTGGGCAAAAGATAGGGTCCATATTCCTCGCTAGGACACGTCCTAGGAAAAAATTAGATGTTCAAAAAAAATATCAAAATAACACAACATATAAAAAAGAGCAATGATTACCTTAGCCGAAAACCGCAAGGCGACTAAGGTAATACCTTTCTAGAAGCAAGCAAACTTCTCATGGTCTTCACTCCAGGCTCAAGCATCTCAACTGAAGCGACCAGGAGAAATAGAGAAATAGATGTTAGGGACATGATTGTTATAGCTTATACAGTGTAGCCAACCTTGGCCAACCCTGCTTCTAAATCCCTTTTGTAAATCCTTCTGTAAACCATTTGTTCATATCAATAAAATTGTCTTTTACCTATTTTCTCTTTACCAAAATGCCTTTGTATTAATGAAACATGAGCATGCATAAAGAATCAATACAAGAAAGCATAAAAAGGAAAAAAAAAGAGACATTTCCCGCTAGGACGTTCTTAGGCAAAATTAGGGCAACTTGCTAGATCGAAAACCCGCAAAGGGCGGTCTAGGCAAAAGTTAAGGCACTCATAAAAGCCCGCTAAGATATCCTAGGCAAAAATTAAGGCAACCCGCTAGATCGAAAACCCTCAAAGGCCATCTAGGCAAAAGACAGGGCTAAACCAAAACAAGAATCCGTCAGAGTAATTACGGGAGAATAGTAAAAGAATACCAGTCACTTTCTAGACGCCTCAACTAAAAATAGATTGCATTTAAGGCATCCACACAAATAGTCACACAAAACAACTTTGTCGAAATTGAAAATAAAGAACTGTTTCAAACAAATAATAAAACAAAGAGCATTCATGTAAGGGGAATTAACTTTGTGCTTAAAAACAGGAAGCACTCAAAAAAAAGCCTCCAAATGAAGCACCCGCCCACTCGAAAACATCTCGGTATATCAAAGGACTTCACCGACCCTACCAAAAACAAGCTGAAAAGCTGAAAAAGCATCTCTCACATTAAACGCCGCATGAGCTAGAACAGTAAGCTGCCACTGCCACCAGTCCTACGAAGTGGACTGTACCAGCCAGATGGGGGGTTCATACCCATCAACTTGCACATGACCTGCACACGAGCCAGAGCAGTAAGTCGCAGTCGGTCCTACGCTGTGGACCATACTAGCCTAATGAGGGGTTTATACTCATCCAGTCCTACAAATGATGGACTACAAACACTACCAGCCGGATGAGGGGTTTATACTCATCAACTAAAGGGTCGGCTACCGCAAGAAGGAGCATCCTGAGATTCTACCACTTGTCAGCTAAGGAGTCGTCTACCGCAAGAAGGAGCATCCCGAAGCTACAACCAACCGGATGGGGGTTCATACTCATCAAATGAAGGGTCGGCTACCGCAAGAAGGAGCATCCTAAGGTTCTACCATGTGTCAACCAAAGGGGTTGGCTACCGCATGAAGGAGCATCCTGGAGGCGCACACATACAATTTTTGTCCAGAGGGTTGGCCACCGCAAGACGGAGCATCTGAAGGACAGCTGGGCAAGAGGGTCAACTCCTTCACCCTCCAGCCAATCTTTTTGGCATAACAGGCCAACAGTCGGCTAGTCAGGTGAAGGAGGGGCAGCTGTAGACCCTAAATCTTGCTCGACCTCAAAATAAAGAGCAGAAGACCTCCAATTCGAAGATGGGAAAGTCCTAAATGGTCCTTAGGATACACTATTAGGCCCCATATTAGAGTAGGAAGGCTTTTTGTCCGAAAAAATAAGAATTTTCACCTGAAGGGTTGAGACCGCCATCTCGCCATCAGCAAGGGCGACCTGTTTGGCGAGACGGCCTTCTCGCCATTTGACAAATCAATATTGTCGTCCCGATTGGTGAGACGCCCGTCTCGCCATTTGCCAAAGGCGAGACCATCGTCCCGATTGGGGAGACCACCGAGACCTGACAGGCGCGAATCCCTATAAAAGTGGGGCTCTCTCCCCTTAATTTCACACAGTTCTTCAATCTTTCCTTCTATCATTTCTTA
This sequence comes from Sphenostylis stenocarpa, assembly GCA_963425845.1. Classification (NCBI taxonomy): domain Eukaryota; kingdom Viridiplantae; phylum Streptophyta; class Magnoliopsida; order Fabales; family Fabaceae; genus Sphenostylis; species Sphenostylis stenocarpa. The sequence goes on along the minus strand of OY731404.1, from coordinate 47,966,497 downwards.
AAATTCTTCTCCTAGAGCCCCTCCGAAGTATTTCCGGAGTTTTCCGAGTGTTCTTAGAGAGCTTTTTATAGCGTTGCGAGAGAGAAAAATCGACGTTATAGAGCGAAGGACTGCCAAAATGCGTCCTATTCTAAGAAAATTAATCAAAGCTTGCTCCGGAGGTTTCTTCACTTTCTCTCTCTCTTTTACCGTTTCTTTTTTACTTATATTTTTTTGTGCATTAGTTACTAGGGCCATGTAGTCACTATCTTTTAATTCCGCAAATAAAAGGGTAAAAGCGTCATTTTAAAGTTTGTTTATGAAATAACTGGCTATCATAGGGAACCCAAAAGGGACATCGTAGGGAAGCTGATACCTTCCCTACACGTAACTAACTCCCTTACCCTACTCTGGTTATAATGGCCAAAGTTGGTTTTCTTAAAAACCAACGCCTTCCTTTTTTCCTTTTCCGATGTTTTCGGTAAAAACATCGGTGGTGACTCCATAAGAACCCTTCTTGAAAACCTTGCTTTTAGGTCCAGCCCGGTTATCGGACAACCTAAAAGCTCCCTTTCGAAAACCTCGCTCTTAGGTCCAGCCCGATTATCGGACAACCTAGAGGCGTTGTAACATCATCCTTCTAAAACGTGAAAACGGAAGTCAGAACCATCGTGTCGCTCTGATCGCCTCTTTTGACGGCAGCGACATGATGTAAATTCTTTGTTTTAAATAAAAGAAAAGATAACTTAGGAAAATTTGCCTAAAAAGTCTATGAGGCCATTTTCTTAGGCTATTCACTTTCTAGCAAAGCATATAGAGTATTCAATAGAAGAACCTTGAATATTGAAGAATCTGTACATGTTACCTTTGATGAAATTGTAGACCTTGAGGGAAATCCTCTTGAGTCAAATAAAGAATATGCAGGTGATGATGAGTACATAAGAGAAGCTCTAGAAGAAATGTACTTAAATGAGAATGCGCCATTTCAACCAACAAAATTGACAAAAGAGTGGCAACCACCTAGAGGACTTTCAATGGACAACATAATTGGTAATATTTCAAAAGGGGTAAGAACTAGAAATATGAGAAATTTCTGTATGTCTGTAACTTTTGTTTCACAGATTGAACCCAAAAGTGTTGAGGAAGCTCTCAAAGATGACCAATGGTGCATTGCAATGCAAGAAGAACTAAATCAATTTGAAAGAAACCAAGTCTGGGAATTAATTCCAAGAGAAGAATCTCATCAAGTTATTGGAACAAAATGGGTATTTAGAAACAAATTTGATGAAGATGGAAATATAACAAAGAACAAAGCCAGACTTGTTGCCAAAGGATACTGTCAAGAGGAAGGTATTGATTATGATGAAACCTATGCTCCTGCTGTCAGGTTAGAGGCTATTGTAATCTATTGTAACCTGTGATTATAGTGACAACGTTAATCCTCTTTTAGAGTGATTAGCAACTGGACGTAGGGTCTTTTGATCCGAACCAATAGAAATCTACTGTGTAATCTTCTTTCCCTTGTCTCTTTACATTACAAGCATTTTAATTGGTGAAATTTGGGGAAAATTTTCAAAACCCTAATTTTTTTTAAGAAACCAATTCACCCCCGCCGCTCTTGGTTTTTGTCCCTAAACGCGAACATTACGCTGCGTGATTCTAACAGAATATGAACATGATATTGATATTGATATTCTTAGATACTTACTTGATAAAGCTATGAAAGAATTAAGTTACAATAATAAGGATGAATTTATTGTGCAAACTCAAGTAAAATATCATGTTCCATTAAAAGAGCCTAAAAATAGAACCCGAAGGGTATGGATTGAAAAAGGATCTAAATCTTCTCAAAATAAAGTTGTATTTTTTTCAAAAATTAAATCTAATGCATGCTTTTATTGTATGAAACATGGACATACATCCAATAGGTGTAAAATTAAGCATTTTGGTGTTCCAAAGGGAAAATATGTTTGGGTTCCTTTAGATAAATGATTTGCTTTTCTCTAACCCCAAGGACCCAAAAGTTATGGGGAACTAAGATTATTATGTTCTTGTTTTGTAGGAAACTTCCAAATCCAAGAAATCTATGTGGTATCATGACAGTGGGTGTTCAAGACATATGACTGGAGATAAAAAGAAATTTATAAGTTTTAAAGCAAAGGAACAAGATATGTAACCTATGGGGACAACAATAAAGGAAGAATCCTTGGAACCAGAACTATTGGTGGTGTAAATACTTTGGAGATAAAGGATGTGCTCCTTGTTGATGGGCTAAAGCACAATCTCCTAAGTATAAGTCAACTTTGTGATAAAGGATTTAAGGTAATTTTTGAAAGTAAGTTTTGCACCATACATTTAAAGGATTCTGAAAATATAGCATTAAAAGGTATTAGCACTAGTGCAAAAAAGGATTTTTACGTCAGGTATTTTGGGTTTTTTACGTCGCATTTAAGACTGACGTTAAAACGGGAGACGTAAATTTACGTCGGACCCTTAGCCTGACGTAAATTCACGTCAGTTATCGAGACTCGACGTTAATTAACGTTGTATTTACACTAAACAGACGTAAAAAGTATCAAAAATTAAAAAAATTTGGAGTAAATTTACCTCACGTATTGTTATACGCGACGTAAATTTATGTCGCATATACCAATATGCGACGTAAATTTGCTCTTTTTAAAAAAAAAATAGGTTTATTTTGTCTTACAACCAAAACCTGCAAATATATATTATAACCAAACAATCCAGAGGTTCAGGTTTCTTTAGTTATGTAATTAAAAAATATAATATTATATATAATTCAAACTACATAATAAAACAATATAATACAAACAATAACCTACAAACTAAAAGCTATTACAAACTAAAAGTTAATAGAAACTAAAAGTTAGTACAAACTAAAAGTTAGTACAAACTAAGCTACCTAAACTACATAATACACACAATATAATATAAACAATAACCTAACAAATTAAGTACTAGAATTGTTGAATGAAACCTTGCCCATTATTCTCTAATTTGTGTGATATCATATTCTGGCAATGGAGATGGATCTTGAAATACCTGAAACATTAATTTGACTATTGTAAACATGCAAGACACATAAAGTTAAATAAACTTAACTAATGCTGAAAGCAATTACCTCCGTCCAAGAATCATTTATACCCACACAAACTATGGCTCTCATCCAATACATAACATAGTAACCACATTCAAATGAATCTGTTTGCTTATTACAGTGAAATGATGAATAAAATATAATGTTATTTTCAAAATTTAAATACAAACAATAATTATGGTATTCACTTATTATAATAAGTTTCTAACCTTAGGATAAATGAACTGCAAAGTCTTTGTTTTGGGTTTTCCACTTAGAATATTAGTTATAGACACGATTCTAAAATGAAAAAAAGCCATATATTATTCAATACCTTTTCCATTTTCATTAGCAAATTTCAAAAATTCATCAACTCCCTTTTCGTACTCTTCACTAATATGACGTGCATTCATTCAACTTCGATTCATATTATGTTATAAAGTTTCGTCACTCCTAGAGATTCAAAATTTATATTTAAAAATAAATTAATATACAAACAACAAAGCACGTAAATGGAGTGTGTAAACCAAAAATGCACTCAAACAAAAGAATGACATTTTAATAACAATCCAGTGGAGACATTCATACAATGACGTGATTGAGATCCCCAAAAACAATCACAAATTCAATTTGAACATATATCAGGAGACATAGAACACTAACCTCGAGTAAACACGAAAACGATTTCAAACTCGAATCCAATCGGGGAGAAATGTCAAATTCGTAAAATATGACACAATGTTGATGTTCTTCACTTCCAAAATGATCGAAAATGGTGTGGAAAGGTAGTTGTCGTCGTCGTTCTCATTGTCGTTCTAAAAAACCCTTGCGGCGTGAGATGCGGGAGTGGGTCTGGAAGAGAATAAAAAGAACTTTTTACATCGCACACCCTAGCACGTGACGTAAAAAGCCTCTTTTACGTCGTGCACCCCCATGTGACGTAAAAAGTGATACTTTTTACGTCGCGCACCCCCCACGTGACATAAAAAGTATCACTTTTTACGTCGCACACCCCCCATGTGACGTAAAAAGTGATACTTTTTACGTCGCGCACCCCCCACGTGACGTAAAAAGTATCACTTTTTATGTCGCGCACACCCCACGCGACTTAAAAAGCTCTCTTTTACATCGTGTTGTACCAGGTGCGACATAAAAGAGGTTTTTAACGTCACCTCCTACAATATGCGACGTAAAAGTTTCACCTCTTATTTACAAAATTGCCACCGCATTTTATTTACGTCGAATATTTTGACATATGACGACAATTGGGTGACGTAAAATGTCATTTTTGCACTAGTGTAGGCATAACAATATTTATTTGATTGACTTGGATTGTGTATCTAATGTCGATATAACATGCTTAGTTGCTAAGGAATAAAATCCATGGTTATGGCATAAGAGAGCTGCTTATATAAATATGCATCAATTAAATAAATTAATATCTAATGACTTAGTTATTGGTTTGCCTAAGCTAAAATTTGAAAATGATAGATTATGTCATGCATGTCAAAAAGGTAAACAAATAAAATCATCTTTTAAATCTAAGAATGTTATTTCCACATCAAAACCTTTAGAACTATAACACTTAGACTTATTTGGTCCATCTATGATAAATAGTTTTGGTGGAGATTACTATGGTCTTGTAATTGTTGATGATTTTTCTAGATTTACTTGGACATTTTTCCTAACATTGAAAAGTGAAGCTTTTAAAGTCTTCAGGAAGTTTTCTAAACAAATTCAAAATGAAAAAGACTTAAGAATCAAATTGTTAAGGAGTGATTATGGAGGGGAATTCCAAAATTAATCTTTTGAAAATTATTGTGAAGAAAATGGAATTTTGCATACTTTTTCTGCATCTAGAACTCCCCAACAAAATGGAGTAATAGAAAGGAAAAGTAGGTCACTAGAGGAACTTGCTAGAACCATGTTAAATGAATCAAATGTTCCCAAATACTTTTGGGCTGATGTTGTAAGTACTGCATGTTATGTATTGAATAGGATTCTTATTAGGTCAATCATAAAATTACCTCCTTATGAATTGTTAAATGGAAGGAAGCATAATATTTCTCATTTAAAAATATTTGGTTGTAAGTGCTTTGTTTTAAATAATGGAAAAGATAACTTAGGAAAATTTGACTCAAAAGCCGATGAGGCCATCTTCTTAGGTTACTCACTTTCTAGCAAAGCATATAGAGTATTCAATAGAAGAACCTTGAATATTGAAGAATCTGTCCATGTTACTTTTGATGAAATTGTAGACCTTGAGGGAAATCCTCTTGAGTCAAATAAAGAATATGCAGGAGATGATGAGTACATAAGAGAAGCTCTAAAAGAAATGTACTTCAATGAGAATGAGCCATCTCAACTAACTGAATTGGAAAAAGAGTGGCAATCACCAAGAGGAATTTCAATGGACAATATAATTGGTGATATTTCAAAAGGGGTAAGAACAAGAAATATGACAATTTTCTGTATGTCTGTAGCTTTTGTTTCACAGATTAAACCCAAAAGTGTTGAGGACACTCTCAAAGATGACCAATGGTGCATTGCAATGCAAGAAGAACTAATCAATTTGAAAGAAACCAAGTCTGGGAATTAATTCCAAGAGAAGAATCTCATCAAGTTATTGGGACGAAATAGGTATTTGAAAGAATTAATGGTTGAGTTCAAGAGGGGGGGGTGAATTGAACTTAAAAACTTTTTCACAAAACTTTACTTTCTTTTGGAAGAATGAGTTATCTTTATTCAATTCTTGAAAAGATGATTTGATTTAAAACACAGCAAGATTATATTCAGAATTTAAAAGAGATGATAGAAAGAAATCAACACACAAATTTATACTGGTTCACTCTAATCCAGAGCTACGTCCAGTTCTTGACAAAACCTGTCAAGTTTCCACTAATACCAAGTGACAATTACAATCCGTAAATCCTCACCAATCTACACCAAGAACTATCTTTTCAACCTATAAGATAGAATCTTGAAAAACACCCAAGAACCAAATCCAAGTCATCGTACCAAGTGTAGCTTACAATCCAATCTACACAATTCACACGATACAAAAGAATAAGGAAAGAAGAAACCTGGACTTTGAATTCTAATTGCCCAAAGACCAATTCTAAAGCACTCTCTCGCGTGAATGACCACAATGTTGATCAAAGCACCTTATGATATGACAAAATGTTGAATGCGAGAGAAAAACGTAGATGAACAATTCACAGATTGATTTCTCAAATTTTCTCAAGTAGTGTATTGTATTGTATTGTATTGTATATATCAAAAGTTAGATCAAATCAGTATATATAGAGTAAATCATAGAATCAGATCGATTCAACCGTCAAAAACTGCTTCGTAGAGTCAAAAGATCGATTAGTTTAAAGTAAAACAGCTTTAGAAGAGACTTGATCGATTAGAATCGAAGTATGATCGATCGACCGAGTTATGATCGATTAGAATCGAAGTATGATCGATCGACCGAAGTTATGATCGATTAGAATCAAGTATGATCGATCGACCGAGTTATGATCGATTAGAACTGAAGTATGATCGATCGACCGAAGTTATGATCGATTAAAATGAAACTATGATCGATCGAATATTATTTCAATCGATTAAAATATCGATTCAATCGATTGATTTCATTTAAAGTTCCATTTAATCGATTAAGACATCGATTCAATCGATTGATTTCATTTAAAGTTCCATTTAATCGATTGATTCGAAGTTTTAATGGATTAAAACAACTTAATGAAAAATGACAAGACTCGCTTCAATCGATTGAAAATCATTTCAACAGATTAAATTCCTGCAAATACTTAGTTAAAAAATAGTCTCTCTGCTTCAACAGATTGAAAAATATTTCAACAGATTGATTTTCTAAAAACTCTTAGACTTAAAAAAATATCTTTATTTTAACAGATTGAAAAACGTTTCAACTGATTGTTTTTCCGAAAACTCTTAGATTGAAAAATATCTTTCTTTTTCAACAGATTAAAAAGTATTTCAATTGATTGTTTTTCCGAAACCTTCATATTGAGAAATTTACTAAGTTATTTTAACTTGTTGATTCTCGCGAATCAATCAATTGAAAATACGATTATATAGAACCACTTATTCGTTAAGTGATTTTAACCGATTGAAAATCTTTTTCAACAGATTGAAAAACTTAGTTTGTTCTTTTAATGCGTAAAATGATTTTCAATGCTATGCGTAAGATTAAGGCGCTTCATCACAACATATAATGGCCTATCAAGGGATTAAGTGCTCAAGCTAAAAACCTAATCATCTACACACCCACAACCTAAACTAAATTTATGTCTTCATCAAATTATATCTAAGTCTTCATCAAATCCACCAAGTGCTTCAATCTCCCCTATTTGATGGAGACAAATAACCACCGCACCTCGCATAAAATCGGACCGTAGACATGCATACCAGTAGACATATATTTTGTGATGTGGTGTGTGTGTAGTGGCAGCTTTAATCAAAATAATTCTCCCCTATTTGACTCGCATCAAATAGATTGTCATGGATACAGATCCAATGGGGCCACTTGAGAACCCCCAAATAAAAAGCAGTAATATAAAACCAACTAAGAAAAGAAAAAAAAACAGTAATTATCGCAGACATTGATCAAGAAACTTCAATCATCTCCGGACCTGGGTTGAATTGTATTTCCACAATTCCGTTGTAAATGTCTTCAAGTTGATTATCGATGTGCCGGAACCTTGCCATAAAATTCTCATCCAAATAGTGTCTGTCGAGCCCTTATAGCCGTAGTCATATTCATATGCCTTCTTTGATCAGCCTTGAAGTTGATTCATTTGTCATGAAGATTGTTCTTTCAAACTCGTGATGTAGGTGTGCCACTGGCCGGGGGTGGATTATATGGAATCATCTCCAACTGGATCACTTCTTCCATAGGATCGATGGATGAGCTCCGTAAGTGCCAGGAATATCGTTGTTGATATTTTCTTCCTCTTGTTCATCTTCATCACTTTCTTCATCTCTTCCAAAGATCCTCCTTGGAGACCCACTCACCATCAACTTTCATAAATCCCATTTTGTGAAGCATAGAGTTATTTATTTCGTTTGTTGAACGAACTCGTCTCAACAAGTTCTCCTTCAAGATCAACACCAAAATATGTTAAAAATTTGGAAATCAAGTATAGCATAGGGGTACTCGAAATCACCGAGTCTTTTTGCCTTGATCATGTGGTCTTTGATGACAAAAACCCAGCTTCACCCGAATCCCGTGGTGAATGCAATACATTAGTACTAAATCTCCCTCATTTAGCACCGCATGATTGCTCCCCCTGGAGTGAGCCGCCAAGACACAATGCGTGCAAGCAACCTTTCTTCCAATTTTAGTTTCCCAGCATTGAACGAGTCGACAGAGTCATGCCTATTCTTCATGCATGACCGAAAATATTGAACCTTATTAAATTCCTCCACATCGAAGTACACCCTTTGGTGACTTTCACTCCTAAATCCTTTAAACCAAAGAACCTCATTCCAGATGTTAGGAGTAATCTCAATGTCCACACCTTTAACTTGGGTTTTCAAGGTGGAACCTTCAAAGGACAAATTTGTGAAGAAAACTTTGATTAAGTCTGGATAAATCCTACCGTCCAACTCCGTAAACTTCGAAGCTTTTGATGTTGCAGCAGCTTTTTGATGCCTCTAAATCCTTCAAGATCAAACCAGGAAAACTTTAACAGACTTTGGTATGTTGACTTGTTTTCTCGCTCAACTCATGAATAAACAGATTCATTTGCTCTTGGTCCCCATTGAACCAAGTCTCAATCCTTCCTTCAACATTTTGTTCCCGCCGAACGTAAGACGACTCGCCTCGCTTGATTTCTTTCTTCCGCACTTCGATCGTTTGAACATGCTTGATGAGCAAAACAGAGAGGAACCGAGAAAGAAAGAGTTCAAGTTAAGGAAATAGGAATACGTAAATCGCTTGACTTCGTGGATTTTGTCTTTAGTCTTTTTGTGATCTTGCACAGATGATGATAAAGGTGGAGAGAGAAGAGTTTGATACAGAAACACTTAATTACCTTCGCAGTATGTATCCAATCGTAGTCGATCAAGTATTAAAGGAAGTGGTTGAGATTTTATCTTATTGTAAATGAGTTCAACCTAATCTGCAGTAAATTACTTGTGTGCAGAGCCAATTCATTTAATTTCAATTAATCAATTGATTTTTCCCGTAACCAATTGATTTCGCACTTCGCAGTAAATTCATAAGTGAAATAAACCAATTGAATCAATGAATAAATCGATTGTTTTTGCAAAGGAAAATTAAGCAAAGTACCATTAGTGAATTCAATCGATTGAATCGAAGATTTAATCGATTGATTTATAGAAGAAAATTTGCGTAGCTACAGTGGTTAGTGAAATAAATCGATTAAAAGCGTATCTAATCGATTGAACTAATAACATATCAATACCGAGAGTAAGAAACAGGAAATCAACAGATTATTTGCAGCTTCAATCGATTAAAACAAATAATATCAAGTTATTCATGCAATTATTAATCGATTGAACTTGTTATCGACCGTTAAAAGACATACAATTACTATAAAGAATCAGCTTATACAATACTAGATATATCTAGAATTCCTAATTCAGATCCTAAGCATATTAAGTCTATCTCTAGGAAGTGGTTTAGTGAATAAATCAGCCTAACTCGTTTTTCGCATTCAACAAATAATATCTCACAGTCACCCCTAGATACGTGTTCTCTAATAAAGTGATGTCTAATTTCAATATGCTTAGTTCTAGAGTGTTGAATAGGATTCTTAGTTAAGTTTATCGCACTAGTATTGTCACAAACCAGAGGTACCTTGTTTAGAGTCACTCCATAATCTGCTAGTTGTTGCTTGAGATAAATGCTTTGAGCACAACAGCTCCTACCGCAATATATTCAGACTTCTGCAGATTGATGAGCAACACACGCTTGCTTTTTGTCGTGCCACGATATAAGACTCGCTCCCTAGTAGATGACAAGTACCGGAGGTACTTTTTCTCGTCCAATCTACATCCCGCAAAGTCGAATCGAAAATCCAACAAGCTTAAGGGACGCACCTTCAGGATACCATAGTCCAACATTGATCGTTCCCTTAAGGTACTTCGTAATCCTTTTGGCAGCAGTAAGATGTGATTCCTTTGGATTTGCCTCGAAATCTTGCACACGTACATACACTAAACATAATGTCGTGTCTACTAGCAGCTAGATATAGCAGAGAACCAATCAAACCTCTATATTTAGTTTGATCAACAGATTTCCCTTTTTCATCTAAATCTAAACAAGTAGCTAGTAGACATTGGTGTAGAGGATTCCTTGCAATTGTGCATATCAAATTTCTTTAACAGCTTCATTGCAGTATTTAGATTGACTAAGAAAAATGCCATTTGTTAATTGTTTAACCTGTAGACCAAGGAAGAAATTCAATTCTCCCATCATAGACATTTCAAATTCACTTTGCATTTCTTTTACAAACTTATTACACATGGCATTATTGGTGGAACCGAAAATAATATCATCCACATACACCTGCACCAGAATAATGTCAGTTCCAGATTTCTTAATGAACAGAGTTTTATCAACCTCACCTCGCTTGTACCCTTGATCAATTAGAAAATTACTTAACCTCTCATACCATTGTCTAGGTGCTTGCTTCAAGCCATAAAGAGCCTTTTTCAATTTGTAGACATGGTCAGGATGCTTGTGATCTTCAAACCCAGGAGGTTGAGAAACATACACTTCTTCATTGATAAGTCCATTAAGAAAGGCACTCTTTACATCCATCTGTAGTAATTTATTAATTTGCCCGATGACATTGTCTAGAGAGAGATTTCTTGGGACAATCCACTCTTTAGGAAGCTCTTCCAGAACATCTTCTTCCTGTTCTACAGTAATTGTAGATGGATCAGCTTTTGCAGAGTCCACAGATGGATCACCCTCTTCAACAGTATGCTGATCTGTGCTACTGGGACATTTCAACTGATAAGAATTATCAGTTAAATCTTCTTCATCAGCAGTACCTGTTGATCTATTCTGCACAACTCGAGGAGACTCATTAAACACAACATGTACAGATTCTTCAACTGATTTCAATCTCAAATTATAAACTCTATATGCATGGCCGTGAGTTGAGTAACCAAGAAAAATTCCTTTGTCAGATTTTTCATCAAACTTGCCAATGTTTTCTTTCCCATTGTTTAAAACAAAACATGTACATCCAAAGACCCTGAAATAGTTTATGTTGGGTTTTCTTCCTTTGTACAGCTTCATATGGGGTTTTCTTAAGCATGGGTCTAATCAAGACTCTATTCAAAACATGACAAGCAAGTGTTGATCTGCATCAGCCCGAAGTATTTTGGTAAAGAATTTTCACTCAACATTGTTCTGGCAAGCTCCACAATTGATCTGTTCTTTCTTTCCACAACACCATTCTATTGAGGAGTTCTTGGAGCAGAGAAATTGTGTTTTATACCAAATTTTTCACAAAATGATTCAAACTTCTCATTTACAAATTCTCCACCATTGTCACTTTGAATAGATGTAATGAAATATCCCTTTTCATTATGTAAAACCTTGGCAAGCCTTTTGAAAGATTTGTAGGAATCAGATTTAGCTTTAAGAAAGATAGTCCAGGTAAATCTGGAAAAATCATCAACAATCACCATGATATAAAGATTACCACCTAGGCTTTTATTCCTTGAAGGACCAACCAAATCCATGTGAAGCAGCTCCAAAGGTCTAGAAGTTGAAACAATGTTTTTGTTTGAAAAAGATTTTCTGGTTTGTTTGCCTTTCAAACAAGCTTCACAGATTTTGTCTTTCAAGATTTGAAGCTTAGGCAGCCCAAAAACTAACTCTTTTGAAATCAGTTTGTCAAGATGGTTAAGATGTATATGAGCAAGCCTTCTATGCCACAACCAAGATTCTTCTTTTTTAGTAAGAAGACAACTTTGAGATGATATAGATCGCTTAATATCTAACATGTATATGTTGTTTAACCTCTTACCTACCAACATTACCGTGTCGATTCCGGCTCACAGATAAGACATTTTTCCGGTTTGAAAACAACTTTGTGACCAAGATCACATAACCGGCTTATACTTATCGATTGTGTTTGAGACCTTCAACAAAAAGAACATTGTGAATGGTTACAGTATTCACCATCTCCAATATCTCCGTAACCAAGAATTCTTCCCTTGTTGTTGTCTCCATAAGTCACATGACCCCCATTCTTCAATTTCAACTTCGGAATTTTGAAATGTCACCTGTCATGTGCCTTGAGCATCCACGTCCAGTGTACCAAAGAGACTCTTGATGCTGTTCCTGAAAAGTCAAACATAAAGCATTTGGTACCCTTTAAATATTTTGGGTCCTTGGGAGTCAAACTTTCCGCTTAACATGTTTTGGAACCCATCTCTTCCTTCCTTGCGGCACAAAATATTTCCTAGCATGACAGAATTTTATAGTATGTCCTTTCTTCATGCAAGAATGACAGGATGAGAAAGGGGATGCCGTTGTTTTTCTATATGAAAAGAAGTTCAAATATTTCTTAGTTTTTACCCCATTCCTAGGTTTGTACCCGATTCCGTAATGTTCAAAAACACAATTTTGAGATCCAAGAAGTGCATCTAAATTCTCTTTACCTTGAGTAAACTTAGACAAAGTTTTAATCAAGTAATCAACCTTATCTTGCGTAATAATACATTTTTCACACTTCTTATTAGCAGCAACATTATTCGCAGATGCATAGATTATATCTAGATGTTCTAAATCTGTTTTGATTTCTAATAATTCATTTTCCGTAACTTTAACTCTATTTTCTAACCAGCTTATTTAAACCTTTCAACCGATTATTTGTATGAGATAAATTTCTGGCTTCACTATGCATTTCATTGAAAGCATTCAAGAATGTGTCGTAATTCATTTCATTTTCTCGTAGGAGTTGAACTTACATGTGATGAAGAGGATTCACAGCCGACCATCAAACACAAGTTCACCTCTTCACCTTCGGATTCGAACTCGGAAGAAGATTCATTGTCTTGCCAAGCTATGTAGGCCTTTTTCCCTTTGTATCTTAAATCTTTCTTGTTCTCGATTCTTGGTCTTTTCTCGACGAGCCGCTCCTTATGTGACCCCGTTTACCACAAGAATAACAAGTAATATTATTTTGAACAGATTCAGATCTTTCTATCATTGTACCTTTTTACTTGGCCAGCCTTGTTCTTTCTTCTCGAAATTTCCCAAATTTCTTAACCAATAAAGTCGGTTCTCGGACTCATCTTCTTCGGAATCACTGTTTTCTTCAATCGTCTTGAGAACAATATTTCTACTTTTCTTTTCTGCATTCTCTTGTTCTTTGAACCGATTGATTTCCAACTCGTGTTCCCTTAACTTACCAAAGAGTGAGGCAGTAGTCATTTCAGCCAAATCTCTTGATTCGGATATTGCTGTCACCTTTGGTTGCCAAGTTCCGTCCAAACACTTCAGCATTTTGATATTCAACTCCTCCTTGTCAAAGGTCTTCCCTAGCCCGATCAAATGATTAACTATGTGTGTGAATCTTTTCTCGCACATCCGCAATTGTCTCCCCTTGCTGCATTTTAAACAACTCATAGTCCCCGATTAACTCATGCTTTCTTGCCCTTTTCACATCAGATGTTCCTTCATGTGTGACCTCTAGAATTTCCCACATCTCTTTGGCGTAAGCACACTAAGACACCCTGAAAAACTCATCAAGATTTAAGGCAGAGGTAATAATATTCTTTGCGAGTATAATCATATTGCACTCTCCTATTTTCTCGCATCAGTCAACTCACTCCAACTTTTCTCAACAGCTTTACCATCTACTATATGAGTTGGTTTAAAAGGACCATTAACAATTGTTTCCCAAATGCCTCTATCAAGGGATTCAATAAAGATTTTCATTCTAACCTTCCGTAAAGAATAATTCACACCAAGAAAAAGTGGAGGCCTCGTTTATGGAGGCTCCTTCCGAAAAATTCATCTTTCCCTCAGCCATTGGACCGATTACTTGAGTAACTTACAAGAACCAGCTCGATACCAATTGAAAGAATTAATGGTTGAGTTCAAGAGGGGGTGAATTGAACTTAAAAACTTTTTCACAAACTTTACTTTCTTTTGGAAGAATGAGTTATCTTTATTCAATTCTTGAAAAGATGATTTGATTTAAAACACAAGCAAGATTATATTCAGAATTTAAAAGAGATGATAGAAAGAAATCAACACACAAATTTATACTCGGTTCACTCTAATCCAGAGCTACGTCCAGCTTCTTGACAAAACCCGTCAAGTTTCCACTAATACCAAGTGACAATTACAATCCGTAGATCCTCACCAATCTACACCAAGAACTATCTTTTCAACCTATAAGATAGAATCTTGAAAAACACCCAAGAACCAAATCCAAGTCATCGTACCAAGTGTAGCTTACAATCCAATCTACACAATTCACACGATACAAAAGAATAAGGAAAGAAGAAACCTGGACTTTGAATTCTAATTGCCCAAGCACCAATTCTAAAGCACTCTCTCGCGTGAATGACCACAATGTTGATCAAAGCACCTTATGATATGACAAAATCTTGAATGCAGAGAGAAAAACGTAGATGAACGATTCACAGATTGATTTCTCAAATTTTCTCAAGTAGTGTATTGTATTGTATTGTATTGTATATATCAAAAGTTAGATCAAATCAGTATATATAGAGTAAATCATAGAATCAGATCGATTCAACTGTCAAAAACTGTTTCAGAGAGTCAAAAGATCGATTAGTTTAAAGTAAAACAGTTTAGAAGAGACTCGATCGATTAGAACTGAAGTATGATCGATCAGACCGAGTTATGATCGATTAGAATCGAAGTATGATCGATCAGATCGAAGTTATGATCGATTAAAATGAAACTATGATCGATCGAATATTATTTCAATCGATTAAAATATCGATTCAATCGATTGATTTCATTTAAAGTTCCATTTAATCGATTAAGACATCGATTCAATCGATTGATTTCATTTAAAGTTCCATTTAATCGATTGATTCGAGTTTTAATGGATTAAAACAACTTAATGAAAAATGACAACGACTCTGTTTCAATCGATTGAAAATCATTTCAACAGATTAAATTCCTGCAAATACTTAGTTAAAAAATAGTCTCTCTCGTTTCAACAGATTGAAAAATATTTCAACAGATTGATTTTCTAAAAACTCTTAGACTTAAAAAATATCTTTATTTTAACAGATTGAAAAACGTTTCAACTGATTGTTTTTCCGAAAACTCTTAGATTGAAAAATATCTTTCTTTTTCAACAGATTAAAAAGTATTTCAATTGATTGTTTTTCCGAAACCTTCATATTGAGAAATTTACTAAGTTATTTTAACTTGTTGATTCTGCGAATCAATCAATTGAAAATATGATTATATAGAACCACTTATTCTGTTAAGTGATTTTAACCGATTGAAAATCTTTTTCAACAGATTGAAAAACTTAGTTTGTTCTTTTAATGCAGAAAATGATTTTCAATGCTATGCAGAAGATTAAGGCGCTTCATCACAACATATAATGGCCTATCAAGGGATTAAGTGCTCAAGCTAAAAACCTAATCATCTACACACCCACAACCTAAACTAAATTTATGTCTTCATCAAATTATATCTAAGTCTTCATCAAATCCACCAAGTGCTTCAGTATTTAGAAACAAACTTGATGAAGATGGAAATATAACAAAGAACAAATTCAGACTTGTTGCCAAAAGATACTGTCAAGAGAAAGGTATTGATTATGATGAAACCTATGCTCCAGTTTCCAGAGGAGGTATATGTGGAACAATCCCTTGGATTTGAAGATTTTAAATATCCTGATCATGTTTATAAGTTAAAGAAACCTTTTTATGGTTTAAAACAAGCTCCTAGGTCATGGTATGAAAGGTTAAGTGCATTTCTAATTTCAAATGATTTTTCTAGTGGTAAAATTGATTCCACTTTGTTTATTAAGAAAGTAAAAGAACATATTCTATTAGTTCAAGTATATGTTGATGATATTATCTTTGGATCAACTGATAATTCCTTGTGTGAAGGATTTGCTAAGATAAGAATTTGAAATGTCAATGATGGGAGAATTAACATTCTTTCTTGGACTTCAAATTAAGCAATTGAAAGATGGCACTTTTGTATCACAAACCAAATACTGCAAAGAGATTCTCAAGAAATTTGGAATGGACACTACAAAAGAAGCTAACACACCCATGGGAACATCATGCTATTTGGATAAAGATGAATCAGGTTTGGAAATTAATCAATCAATGTATAAAGGTATGATAGACTCACTATTATACTTAACTGCAAGTAGACCTGATATTATGCATTCTGTTTGTGTGTGTGCTAGATTTCAAGCATGTCCAAAATAATCCCATTTAATTGTAGTGAAAAGAATTTTAAAATATCTGAAAGGAACTACAGGATTTGGTTTACGGTATCCATCTGAAGCTTCACCTAGTTTATTAGGTTATTCTGATGCTGATTATAGAGGATGTAAAATAGATAGAAAAAGCACTAGTGGAACATGTCATCTGTTAGGATCATCCTTAGTATCTTAGAATTCTAAGAAACAACCTGTGTTGCTTTATCCACAATTGAGGCTGAATATATTGCAGCTGGTATTGTTGTGCTCAAATTCTATGGATGAAGCAACAACTAGAAGATTATAGTATTTTCTAAGTGACATTCCTTTAATGTGTGATAATACAAGTACAATTAATCTCACAAAGAATCCTGTTATGCATTCTGGAACCAAACACATTGAGATTAGGCATCAATTTCTAAGAGATCACATTTCTAAAGGAAATTGTAAAATTGAGTATATAGACACAAAGCATCAGTTAGCAGACATATTTACCAAAAACTCTTCCCAAGGATAGATTCTATGAACTTAGAAGAGACTTAGGAATATTAGAAATAGTCTAAACTCTGCTTAACTGTAAAATCTTTGCATTTTGTACTGGAATAATCGATTATTTTGGATAATAATCGATTATCCTGTGTCTAATACATGTTAAATTATCAATCTCTCTGGAATAATCAATTATCTTGAGTAATAATCGATTATTGAAGCTTAAATGAGTGGTTCATGAAAATCTTTTTGTAATAATCGATTATTTGGGGAAATAATCGATTATCCGTACTTCATTGACCCAAATCAGTAATTTCTCTCTGGAATAATCGATTATCTTAAGTGATAATCGATTATCCATGCATTTTCTGGGCAGGGATGAAGAAATAATCGATTATCACTGGTGATAATCGATTATTTGATGACATTGGAGATAATCTAGTTGTTTGTAACGACTCTTTATGCTTTAATTCTTGTCAAACTAGTTGTTTATGGTCGTTGGGATCATTTCCTACATATAGGAGGGTTCAAAATCAAAATCCAAACACTTTCAAACTTCAATTCAAAGCATTATTCATAGATTTCACTTTCAAGCTCTTTATGCTTTGATGATGAGGACATGCCTGCTGCTGATGTTCCTGCTGCTGCAACGTCATCTGTTGCTCACTCTACATCCCGTCCTCCCATTGAAGACATGTTGTTCGATATGAATCAGAGAATGTAATAATTATTTTCTATATCTCAAGAATGACATCAAGAAAATATAAGACGAATTTCAGATGTGGACGAACGTGTATGTAATCTAGAAGATAGATTTGATGCACAATTCAACAGTGATGAGAGTGACGAGTTTTAATTCTTTTATATTGCTTGTACTATATTGAATTATTGAATAAAATTCTATATTTGCATTGATTGAGGGGGAGTTTTTATTTCTTTTGATAATAATCAAAATAGGGGGAGAAAATATTTTAAAGCCTGATATGTTTAACAATAATAATGTTGCCTGGTATGTTTAATAGTTTTGTTAGTTGTGACAGTAAAAACAGGTTAATATCAAAGGGCTTTAAAGCAAATTTTGATCATCATAAAAAAGGGGGAGATTGTTGAACATACAAGGAGATAATGCTTGAAGATTTTGATGATGATTCAAGAACAAAGGACTTAAAGACTTATAATCATGTGTATTTACTTGTAATAACTTTGTTTTGTCTTTTTTGAGTCTGTAAAATTAGAGTCCAAGTTAGTCAGCACAGTCCATCATCTGAAAGTTCATTTTTATCAAAACCACTCTATGATAATCGATTATCACTCAGGATAATCGATTATCCTGCTTGAAAATGTGTTTTTGAAAAGCTTGCTGGAATAATCAATTATCTGGGTTGATAATCGATTATCCCACTTAAATTTGGTTTCTGAAAACTCTAGAATAATCGATTATCCTGGTCCAAAACTTCTCTTCTGAGAAAATGGTTCTGTGATAATCGATTATCACTTAAGATAATCGATTATCTATTTTTGTTATGAGTTTTGAATTTCAAATTTGGACCAATTTACGAAAACTCTTTTTCCAATACTTCAAGTTTCGAAAATCATTATTTCCCAGACCCTATTCTCTCTACTTAAGGTTCTCTAAGGCTCTCTGCAAAATATACAAACATTTTTCATACAAAAGTTAAGAGTTGTGATTGCTAGAGAACTTTCTGTAGGGAAGAAAAAGGGGCTTTTGAAAACCTAATGTGGGCTAGAAGCGATAAGAATCACTGAGTGGGTTTCTTAGTGGATTGTGTGTTGTGCCGTCTCTAGGAAAAGTTGTTATTCATCCTTTGTGGATTCAAAGGAGGTGTTCATCTCTTGTGTGACTCAAGAGAGGTGTTTTCTAATCCTTATGTATTTCAATTTGTAATATGTTGTGAACTGTGATTATAGTGACATCGTTAATCCTCTTTTAGAGTGATTAACAATTGGATGTAGGGTCTTTTGATCCGAACTAGTATAAAACACTTGTATAATCTTCTTATCCCTATCTCTTTACTTTACAAGCATTTTAATCGGTGAAATTTGGGGAAAAATTTCAAAACCCTAAATTTTCTTTTTAAGAAACCAATTCACCCCCCACTCTTGGTTTTTCTCCCTAAATGCGAACATTCCACTGCGCGATTCTTGTTAGAATCGCGCAGCGGAATGTTTGCGTGAACGGACAAAAACCAAGAGGGGGGTGAATTGGTTTCTTAACAAAAATTAGGTTTTAAAAATTTTCCCAAATTTTATCGATTAAAATGTTGTGTAAACGTAAATAGAATAAGGATAGAGTCTTACACAGAAGATTTATACTGGTTCGGATCAAAAGACCCTACGTCCAGTTGTTAATCACTCAAACAGAGGATTAACGTTGTCACTATAATCAAAGTTATACAAGCAGATTACAAATGAAAAGATAGAGTAAAAAAAACACCTCTCTTGAGTCACACAAGAGATGAAGAACAGTTTTCCCTAGAGACGGCACAACACACAATCCACCAAGAACTCCACTTAGTAATTCTTATCGCTTCTAGCCCACACTAGGTTCCAAAAGCCCCTTTTTCCTCCAACAAACAGTTCTCTGACAATCACAGCTCTCAACTTTTGTTTGAAAAAGGTTGTTCTCATTTCTGAGAGCCTTAGAGAACCTTAAGTAGATGAATTAGGGTTTGGCAATTGGGAATTTTCGAAACTTGGTGTATTGGGACTAGGGTTTTCGAAAATATGTTTAATTTGAAGTTCAAAATGCAAATCTGACTGAAATAATTGATTATCTCAAGTGTTAATCAATTATTACAGAGCCAAAATCAACAAAAACCCTCAACGCACTGTTTTAATCGATTATTTGCCCTGTTAATCGATTAATAGGCCTATTAATCGATTAATAGGAGTGTTAATCGATTATTACAGAGAGCTGATACAGAAAATGGTTTTTCTCTCTGTAATAATCGATTATTTGACCCTTTAATCGATTAAACTCGTGAGTATTTGATAAAAATGAGTTTTTGAAGCTTCTAAAGAGTAGACTATGTACTGGCTATCTTAGACTCTAATATTACAGACTCAAACTCATCAAAACAGAGTTATTACTCAAGAATACAGGTCTTCACTTCTCTAAGTTCTTTGTTCTTGAATCATCATCAAAATCAACAAGCTTCATGTCCATGTAAGTTCAACATCAAGTCCTTGTATGTTCAACAATTCTAACAATAAAAATTTTGAATCGAGTAAATTAACTGGTGCAGGAATCCAATTTAGCTTAATTAATGGCCAGCGATAATTAAGAATTAAATGCAAATCAGTACTGAATCACTCAAAATAGGAAAGAAACATATTATTTTCTTTAAATCTATCCTAGAAATTTCTCTACACAACAATCTGATTTTACAATTTTCTATCTGGGAAGCATTTGATTTTATTGTAATTAATTTTAGGCTTAATTTTTCTTGTTCAATCCCCTATAAGTAGAGGTCTTATGAAAAAAAAATTACAATCTCTTGCTCCGGAGTGATAACTGCGGTTTAGTCCCCATTTTCTTTTCTGTTATCAGTTTTTAGTTTAGTTTTCAGTTAGGCGAGTTCATTTACTGCTACTGCACTTCTGGTTTGTTCTCTTTTATTTAATTTGTAATTTCTATTGAATTTTTCAGTTTATATTGTTCTATTTACTTTATTCATTCAATGCTCATTTTAATTTCTACTATTTAATTGTTTAGAATTTTTATTTTATTCTAGTACTTGCTTAATTTTCATTTTCAATTCATCTATTTTCCAATTTCAATTCTCAATTTAGTTTTAGAGTTATCACTTCAAAGAATTTTAAATTTAATTACTACACTATTTTATTTTAAAGCAATTTTTTATTTTGCACTTTTAATTAAAAGTATTTTATTTTTAATTTGTTAAATTTTACTTATTTAAATTATGCTTCAATTTAATTTTAATTACTTGCACTATTTTATTTTAAAGCAATTTATGATTTTGTACTTTTAATTAAAAACACTTTATTTTAATTTTATAAATTTCATATTGTAGACCCCAAATCTTGTCCGGCCTCCAAATAAAGTCAGAAGACCCCCTATTTGAAGACGGCCAAATCCTAACAAGCCACTAGGAGAGACTATTAGGCTCCCGTACCAAGATAGGAAGGTTTTTTGGCCCAAAAATAAAGTTTCTCGCCCTGAAGGGACGAGACCGCCGTCTGGGAATACCAGACCGCCGTCTCGTTTCAACGCCAGGACGAGACCGCCGTCTCGATTTTCCAGACGGCGGTCTCGACACTCGCAAAAACGAGACGGCGGTCTGGGTTTTCCAGACGGCGGTCTCGATTCTCGCCAAGTCGAGACGGCGGTTTGGATTTTCCAGACGGCGGTCTCGATTCTCGCCAAGTCGAGACGGCGGTCTGGATTTTCCAGACGGCTGTCTCGACCCCGTGACATGAGCGAGACGGCGGTCTCGAATTACGAGACGGCGGTCTCGACCTTGTCAGGCGAGAACGGCGGTCTGGACCCTGACAGCGCGAAAAACTATAAATAGGGGCTCTCCCCCCCTCATTTCCGGACAGAAAAACCAAGAGCTCTCCCTTCTCTCTAGAATTTCTCTCTCTAAGAATCCCTCCGAGGCATTTCCGGAGTTTCTGAGCGTCTTTAGGCATATACAGAGTGTCCTAAATCTTCTTTAGAATCCCTCCGAGGCATTTCCGAGTTTTCTCGAGAGTTGTAGAGTGAAGGGTTGCCAAAACGCACCCTCTTTTTGAATATAAAGCTTGCTTTGGAGGTGCATATCCTCATTCTCTATTCTTTAAAATTACTGCTATTTAAATTATGCAATAGAAGCTAGGGCAATGTAGTCACATATTTAAATACCGCATAATAAAAGGGTAAAAGCGCAATTTTCCAAGTTTAATTATTCGCAAATAGTTGGCCTATCATAGGGAACCCGAAAGGGGCGTCGTAAAGGGACTAATACTCCCTTTATACGTAACTAACTCCCTTACCCAACTCTGGTTCTAATGACCAAAGTTGGTTTTCGAAAACCAACGCCTTTTCAAAACCCCTTTTCCAATGTTTATGGTAAAAATATCGGTGGCGACTCCATAGAACCCAAAATAAATAAGTCCTTGGGTTAGCCCGGTTGTCGGACAACTCAAGGACACTTTCCGAAAACCTCGTCTCCAGATTAGCCCGGTTATCGGACAGCCTGAAGACGTTGTAACCACCAATAAAAAACGCGAAAACAAGAAGAGTCGATAAAACCATCGTGTCGCTCTGACCGCGCCCCCGCTTTCGGGGAGGCGGCGACAGATGGCGATTCCACTGGGGAAGCCTAGAGAGTTGATCCCATTTATTGATGGGCTGGCTTAAAAGTAATTAAACCAAGAAAATAGCGCTTTTACCCTACCTTGTATTATAACATGCTTTATTGTTTGGCTTTCAATAAACTGTTGTTTGTTTATACTTACGCAATTGCTTGATATATAAATTGCACACAAGTCCCTTGCACACTACAGTTCCTCCTATACCCGGGGGCAAGTGAGATAACCATAGGGAGTGGGTGGCAGGTACGGTTCGTTGCAGTTAGGGCCTTGTGCCCACCAGTGTGATCGGAAACCACCACTCAAGGTGATAACCTTCCTCTTTTGGCAACAAGACCGACTCTGGCCTTAGTGTTGAGCATGGTCGGACGGCTGGAGAGTGGGGACCCTATAATGGGGGCACCTTGGGGGCCTTAGCCTGGTGAGAACAGTTAGAACCTACCCTAACCAATACACTTTTCTGCAGGAGAACCCTACCTCGTGATAAAAACAGAATCTCGCCTGTTCGGGGATGATCGAATTGTGTGTGCATATGATTGTTGCATAGCATAAACAAACAACAGAACAAAATCACAAAAATATTTTACAAATAAACACCCTTATCTCGGACAGTCTGCCTTTTAGCTAGCCTGGTTTCAGGTTCTTTGTAAGCTAAGTAGCCACGCAGTTCCAACAGAAGAGATAAGGGATGCTAAAATATTCTTTCGCATAAAGCCACATTTTATCTCGGACAGTCTGCCTTTTAGCTAGCCTGGTTTCAGGTTCTTTGTAAGCTAAGTAGCCACGCAGTTCCGACAGAAGAGATAAAAGGCTATAAAATAAACAAATAAAAATACAAAATTCATTTTTCAAAGTTCACAAATAAGACCTGGTCCCAAGACATTGCATTCATGAAACATTCATATAGATAGTTTATTCTTCCAAAAAATAAATACCATACATCATGTAGAAAGAACATGATAAAATAGCAAAATAAACACTCACATTCATACAATAAACATCATCTTCGTCAAATCATACATTTTGGTTTTAGAAGATGGAGGGTACAAGTAGACAAGTGGGGAAGGTGGACATTCTCCGAAGCCATACTAAGAAGCTAGAGCGGCTTAGTGCGACGATGCCACCGGAGGTCCAAACGGAGTTTGAAAAATCCTATGGACGAATTCTGGACCTCCTGAAAATCAGTGTCGATCAAGTCTTCATCAGGATACTGATTCATTTCTGGAACTCAAGTCTGCGATGCTTTGAATTTCCGCAGTTCGACATGGTGCCCACCCTAGAGGAGTATGAAACCATGTTGAAATGGCCCAAATCAGCTGGGGTCCATATCCGCCATGAGGCATATACTCCTGCAGCACCAGTCGCTGCCCTTATCCATCTACCGTACAGACAAAGTGCCCTGATAGGAAGAGGGAACACCCAGGGATGGAAAGTATCGATGTTAGAAGACCACCTGTCCTACCTGGCTGAAAGGGCAGAGTGGGTTACCTTCAATAAAACCCTCGCGCTATTAATCTTTGGAACAATCCTATTCCCCTTCCAACTCGACACGGTTGACCACGCCGTCATGGACGCTTTCTTCGCTTGGGACGTGAACTCGAAGAGTCCCCTGCCCGCTATTCTTGCTGACACCTTGCTCTCGGTAGATTTCTACTGTCAGAAGCAAGGAAGAACACTCCGCTGTTGCTCTTCGTTACTTTATGTGTGGAGCATCACACATCTTTACGCCTCCAGTCACATGGGGATATTCCCCGATCCTTTGAGAAGCTTCTCCAAGATCCCCCTCCAGCGACGTCTGACCATAGAGTGGAGGGACGAGTTAGAACAAAAGAATGCCAACAGCATATCTTGGGTCTGCCCTTGGTTCCGACCCGGTCGAGTTCTCGTCAGATGCGGGAGCCATCCGAACATACCCTTGATAGGACTCAGGGGTTGCATAGCCTACTCACCTAGAGTAGCTATGAGGCAACTTATGAGAACCCAAACTACCATCTCCCGAGGGGAACTCGGAGGACTGTGCTTCTTTGGAGACCCATGCACAATGGCCAACTCACTGACTGTGAGGAAAGCATGGGAGAAGCCAGTTTATATGGGAGACAGAGAGCTAGGAAAAGCTCGGGTGACTGTCACCAGTGACTATGAGGCATGGAGGAGGAAAAGAGAGATGGCTCGACCATCCACCACACCCGCGCCAATCGCCAACAACGAAGAGCTGCAGGCACAAGTCAATGCCTTGACCCAGAGGGTAGAAATAATGGGAGCCCAGATACGGGCCCTTGAGGAAAAGGAACAAGCCTCTATCCTCACGATTGACGGTCTACAAAGGCAAGGAAAGAAAAAGGATCATGAAATAGAACGCCTCAAGGACCAATGTGCTGACGCTAACGAACAAGCTATCCGAGCATCCAAATCTGCCAGAACCAGCTCGGATAGCCAACTGCAAGAGATAACCGCCAGATCAGCACACCTTGAGGCGGAATCAGCTCAACAGGCTCAAACGATCAAGGAATTGTCAGAACAACTCCTCCAGGCTCGGCTAGATCTCCGCCAAGAGCGAGAGAACAACAGAAAACTCAGCCGAGGTATCTATGAGCTACGCATTAAGGAGAAAAGCGGGCTAGCTCAATACGATCAGGTGCTACAAGAAAAAGACTGAGTTGTTGCAAGGCTCGACGAACTAGAAGCCTTGGTCATACATCAAGAGGCGAAGATCAAGGACGCTCAACAATACAGCGAAGAAATGAGCCAAGCGATCCATAAGCAAAGCGAAGCGCTCGCTCACCATGTCCGGGAAGCCGAAAGAGAATTACAAAGGAAACAAGACCCGCCTGTGGGTTTCTTTAGGCTTTTCCGCTTTTGTCAAAAGACGCTTCGAAGTATGGAGTAGGAGAATGTACACCTTCGAATGAATTAATAGAATCTTTTTCTTATTCAACAGTCGTCTACTTGCATGCATATACATACATTTGCATATTTAATTTCCCCTCCTTCACGCTTAATAAATAAGATAATAAAAAGGAAGGATTAACTAACGCGTCTTCCAACCCAGAAGAATGGAGAGAAAGCCATTCCTAATAAAGCTCACCCCAACGGTCGAATCATCGCAAGAGGAAAGTAAACCTCGGCCGTTGGTCCTCAAAAATAAAGAAGAGGGGGCAAGGACGCCAGTACGACTATTTATGCCACGTCCTTTTCCCTACGAGTCAAACAAAGCTGTACCGTGGAGATATGGAGAATCTTCACCAATAAAAGAAGAAATAACAAACATAGCCGGCATTGGGGGCACGACGAGAAGTGGAAAAATCTACTCCCCCAAGGACACACAGGAAAATGTCCTCCAAAATAAAGGAAAAAATAAAAAGACCGAAGAAGAAAAAGAAAATAAAGAATCCAAGGAGGAGACAGAGGAATTACTCCAATTTATAAGACAAAGCGAGTATTCCATTATCGACCAGCTCAATCGCACACCTGCAAAGATCACGTTGCTATCTTTGATAATGAGCTCGGAACCGCACCGAAACGCCCTGCTGAAGGTCTTGAGCGAGGCGCACGTACCTCATACCATATCCCAAGAGAAGGTCGAGAGGATCGTCGGTCACATTATGGCGAGCGATCACCTCGCCTTCACAGAGGAAGAACTCCCTCTCGAAGGGTCAAAGCACAACAAACCCTTGCATATCTCAGTCAAGTGTAAGGAATACCTCATCGCCAAAGTTCTTGTGGATAATGGGTCATCCCTGAACGTAATGCCCAAGTGCACACTGGATAAATTAACTATCCAAGGAACCCGTCTGCGCCCAAGCAGCACCATCGTTCGAGCCTTCGACGGATCAAAACGAGAAGTAGTGGGAGAGATCAATTTGCCAATCCAAGTGGGACCCACTATCTTCAACGTTGATTTCCACGTAATGGACATTACTCCAGCATACAGCTGTCTCCTCGGCAGGCCTTGGATTCATGACGCCAAGGCAGTACCTTCGATGCTCCACCAGAAAGTCAAATTCATAGTGGAGGACAAACTGGTCACGGTCCAAGCAGATGACGATATCCTGATCAGTGGACCGTCCACCCAACCCTATGTGGATGCAGCCGAAGAGGCCCTTGAAACAACTTTTCAAGCGCTTGAAATTGCCAGCATAGAGAGACTTCCCAAAAATACAAAAGTAGCCCGCATGATGTTGAAGCATGGCTACCATCCTAGCCAAGGACTGGGGGCAGATTCCCAAGGAATGAGGGAACCCCCAGAATTCAAAGACAACCCTCGCAAGTATGGCCTAGGATATAACCCTTTCAAGGGCCGAGCAGGAAGGACAAAAGGGAAGTCCCCCCTCTGCACACTCAAGCAGATTTTCCGAAGTGGAGGGGTGCAAGCGTCAAGAGCCACTCTAGTCATTAGGAAATCTTTTTCTTTGTTCAAGGGATGTAAACCCCATGACTGTTAGAGATTATCCCCCAGGGCGAGCCCGACCCCCGGGCATCTTAGGGCACATATTCCCTTATTAATTAATAAGAATGATTCTTTCCATTTGCTTCTTTTCTTGCTACTTCTGAATGGACCACATGAATAACCCTGTCTAAGTAAACACAAAAAAAAAAGAAGAAAAGAAAAGAATAGAAAGCGCTTCCAAATGATTGAACCATTGCTATCATCATCAAGTTAGCTGATTAGAAGCACATAAAAATAAAGACTTCACCTAAGCCATAAAAGAAAGTCACGCTTCGCCAATACTGTGAACAAAAAATAAATACACAAAAAGAAAAAAGCCCAGAGAAGCCAAAGGCCAAAGAAAAGGGCAAATTACCCGGTAGGAAACCCACTAAGGGGGCTACACAAAAGTTAGGGTCAGCCTGGTAGGATACCCGAACAACAATAAAGGGTAGCCTAGGCAAAAGTTAGGGTTACAAATAAAGGTCCGCTAGGATTTCTCCGAAATTCTACAAGGGAGTAAACCTAGACAAAAGTTAGGGCCAACACACAGTATCCTAGTTCGAAAACCCAAAGGGCGATCTAGGGAAATCAGCTAGCTATCTAAAAAGCGATGGAAATAGAACCAAAAGAGCGCAAATAAAAACAAATACAAAAAAAGAAAGAAGGGAAAATGTTTGCTTAGACAAAGCTTAAACACCCATGCTTAACCCTTAGCCAGCCATTCTTACAAATTCTTTATCAATAAAAAATCAACCCTCTAAAACACAAACCATTGATTTTTATCCCCTTTGCTTCTTTTCTCTTGACCCTCACGACAATATTCTAATAATTAATTTGGGAATATGGAGGCATATAGTCAACAAGAGGATTGAAATCCCTAAAGCAAGGAAAAAAGAGACACTACATGACGAAAGTGCTCTACAAAAAGCAAAAAGAAAAACAAAAGAAAAAAAAAACAAAAAAGAGAGAGAAAGAAATTATCCTTCGGTCACAAAGAATCCGGCATGGTACAGCCAAAAGAGTAAACGCAGCAAATCAGAAGGCTTTCAGCACAACGAGGCACGTTGGTTAAATCCTTCTGAAAAATTAACCAAAGTAGGCATTATAGGACATCAAACATGAAAACATTTGCATGCATAGAATGTTTTTGAACCAGGTCCTATTTCTTATTCAAAAAAAAAAAAAAAAAAAAAGATCCGCAAATTCGAGACCGCCGTCTGGTTTTCCCAGACCGCCGTCTCGTTTCGTTGACCAAACGAGACCGCCGTCTCGAGAAACCAGACCGCCGTCTCGACTTAGGCAAAGTCGAGACCGCCGTCTCAACTTTCCAGACGGCGGTCTCGACCTGGAAAATTTTCTATATAAAGGGGCGCGCGGGATGGGTCTCCTCACATTCCTCCTTGCTCCCTAAGCCCTCAAAACCTCCAAAGCTCCCATATTTTGCTACCCTAAGCCTTCCCCATTCAAGATGTTTGGCGAAGCGCCTCCCGCAAGAGAAGGGGTACCTCCGGTGCTAGCAGCTCGGCACCACCGCAACCCTCGGATCCCTCTCAACTTCAACCACGGCACTGGGCACGCCCGGACAACCTCGAAATTACCGGTGGCACTCAATGCCGACACTCGGACTCGGCATCCTGGCCGAGTTCGGATGGGAAGAGGACGTCCGGGCACATATAGATAATATTGGATGGGGCTTTACTGCTACAGCCTCCCCCCACTCATGTGTACCCGCAAGCGGTACTTGAATTTCTGGCCTCGGTCTCCCTCGTCGAGATCCCCTCCATGGCCTCGGGAATGCAACCCACCAAAATGGTCAATTATTTTATGGGCGGGCAATACCACACTACCACTTTGGAAGAGTTCAATGTCTCCATTGGATTCATCCGGCCCGAGGGGGCCCTAACCCGGGAATACCGAGAGGCCATCTGCTCTCGGCCCACCCATCTCACCCCCGCAGATATGTGGCGGGACCTCACAGGGGCAACCACACTGCCCACCTTAATGAGGGGATCCGCACTACAACCGGCCCTCCGCATCTGCCATAAGCTGCTGGCAGGCACACTCCATGGGAGGAAAGAGAGCCAGGGTAAGATATCCCTCCCTGACCTCTTTGCTCTCTACTGCATGCACCAGAGGCGGCGCTGCAATCCAGGGTACTTCTTCTTGAGGGCCCTGAAGGACTTCGGGAGCAGATCCACGGGGGCCATCCTCGTAGCTCCCCTCATCACCCCTCTAGCAGAGAGAATGGGGTGCCCTGGCCGGGAAGAGCTGGCCCGCAGCCTCCAACCTGAGCCCATCAACGGGCCGATGCTGGTCAGCATGGGGATGCTGATACGCCGAGGAGGTCAGTTCGCCCTACACCCCACCCTGGACTTTGAGCTGGACCTCCGGGGAATAGTGGCGATGCAGGATGAGCCCATGTCCCCCAGCTCCCAGCAGCAGCAGCAGCAGCAACAGCAGCAACAGCCCCCACAGTACACAGATGACTTTGCTGGCATGCACCAGCATATGGACTATTTGAGCCAGCAATTCAGCCAGATAGCAGTGTGGCGAGAAGAGCAGACCCAGTGGCAGCAAACCCAGGATGCTCGCATGCAGGCCCTTCAAGAAGGCCAAAATGAGATCCGCCAAGAGCAGCAGAGGATGCGGCAGGAGTGGACGGTGCACCAGGAGGATTACAATGACGAAATCCAGGAACAGACCGACTTCCGTTACAACATGTACAGATATTTCCCCCACCGCCCCCCTTCTGATGATGATGATGACTCTTAGGGATTGTACGGGTTAAAATAAGAGTTGCTGTAATGAAATTTTCTATGAATAAAATTTCATTTCCCGCATTCTTTGCCTTCTTTTTCAAAGCCAGCATAACCAAAAGAAGCTTAAAAAGGAAAAAGGCACACGCTCAAGAAAAAGCCAAAATCCAAAAATCGCGAGAAAAAGGCAGGATAAAAATCAAGACTGCCTCAACCAATAAAAACCGACTACCAAGCAAAAGTCAAACACAAAGAGAAGACCCGACCAGCAAGAGTCGGATAACCACCAACAAAAAGTCCAAAATCCCCAGCAACCAACAAAGCTGGATGAACAAAGACAACAAGATTCCCGGCACAACACCAGATAAACGCATCTACCAACACAGAAGTCACCTCTCCAGAGACCCGGCGCATGGGCCACCTGAACTGTAAGCCGCCATTACCACCCTGATGGGGGGTTCATACCCATCCGGTCCCACACAACGGACTGCACCAGCCTGATAGGGGGTTTATACCTATCAACCAGCACACAAGAAGCGCCTACCCGGCGCATGAGCTACTCGAACTGTAAGCCGCCATTACCACCCTGATGGGGGGATCATACCCATCCGGTCCCACACAACGGACTGCAACTACCAGCCTGATGGGGGGTTTATACTCATCAACCGAAGGATCGGCTACGTCAGGAGTAGTATCCGGAGGTTCTACCATGTGTCAACCAAAGGGATCGGCTACGTCAGGAGTAGTATTCCGGAGGTGCACAAACACAACATCTCCCCAGAGGATCATCCGCCACAAGACGGCAGTCCGAAGGGTAGCCGGGCGAGAGGGTCAACTCCTTTACCTCCCTGTCTACCTGTCTGGCACAACAAGCCAACAGTCGACTAGTCAGGTAAAGGGGGGGCAGCTGTAGACCCCAAATCTTGCCCGGCCTCCAAATAAAGTTAGAAGACCCCCTATTTGAAGACGGCCAAAGCCTAACAAGCCACTAGGAGAGACTATTAGGCTCCCGTACCAAGATAGGAAGGTTTTTTGGCCCAAAAATAAAGTTTCTCGCCCTGAAGGGACGAGACCGCCGTCTGGGAATACTAGACCGCCGTCTCGTTTCAACGCCAGGATGAGACCGCCGTCTCGATTTTCCAGACGGTGGTCTCGACACTCGCAAAAACGAGATGGCGGTCTGGGTTTTCCAGACGACGGTCTCGATTCTCGCCAAGTCGAGACGGCGGTCTGGATTTTCCAGACGGCGGTCTCGATTCTCGCCAAGTCAAGACGGCGGTCTCGACCCCGTGGCATGAGCGAGACGGCAGTCTCGAATTACGAGACGGCGGTCTCGACCTTGTCAGGCGAGAACGGCGGTCTGGACCCTGACAACGCGAAAAACTATAAATAGGGGCTCTCCCCCCTTCATTTCCGGACAGAAAAACCAAGAGCTCTCCCTTCTCTCTAGAATTTCTCTCTCTAAAAATCCCTCCGAGGCATTTCTGGAGTTTCTGAGCGTCTTTAGGCATATACAGAGTGTCCTAAATCTTCTTTAGAATCCCTCCGAGGCATTTCCGGAGTTTTCTGAGAGTTGTAGAGTGAAGGGTTGTCAAAACGCACCCTCTTTTTGAATATAAAGCTTGCTTTGGAGGTGCATATCCTCATTCTCTATTCTTTAAAATTACTGCTATTTAAATTATGCAATAGAAGCTAGGGCAATGTAGTCACATATTTAAATACCGCATAATAAAAGGGTAAAAGCGCAATTTTCCAAGTTTAATTATTCGCAAATAGTTGGCCTATCATAGGGAACCTGAAAGGGGCGTCGTAAAGGGACTAATACTCCCTTTATACGTAACTAACTCCCTTACCCAACTCTGGTTCTAATGACCAAAGTTGGTTTTCGAAAACCAACGCCTTTTCAAAACCCCTTTTCCGATGTTTATGGTAAAAATATCGGTGGCGACTCCATAGAACCCAAAATAAATAAGTCCTTGGGTTAGCCCGGTTGTCGGACAACTCAAGGACACTTTTCGAAAACCTCGTCTCCAGATTAGCCCAGTTATCGGACAGCCTGAAGACGTTGTAACCACCAATAAAAAATGCGAAAACAAGAAGAGTCGATAAAACCATCGCGTCGCTCCAACCGCGCCCCCGCTTTCGGGGAGGCGGCGACACATATATTTAATTTCTACTTCAATTTAATTTTAATTAGTGTTAATATTTTACTATAATTCGGTTTTAATTTTTATTATTCTACACCAATTTTATCTTTTCACTCTTTCATTCATTCCTCTATTTACTATATAATTATTGTTTTTAGAGAGAATGATGTGTGATAATGAGTACATTCTTATAATTGTGTCCTTGTGAGATTCAACACGGGTTAACTATACTACATTAGTTTAGCAACTTGTTTATTATTTTTTTATCAATATTTTGTGTGATCAAAATGTTGTTGTCAATCACTAACATTAAATATTGTACTAATGTTGTATTCTGCTAGTAAATCTAACACATAGATTATTTTTTTTTTTTACCACTTGGAAAGGTCCATCACCTCTAGAGTTGAGCTTGAACTTCCTTTGAGTCGAGAACCTATTTTTTCTCAAGTGAATTCAGACCTACTCTCCCAATTGGAAGATGACTTCCTTCCCTTCCTTGTTAGCCTATTTTTGGTATGTCCTACTTTCCTCTCTATGTTGGATCTTACATGGGCATGCAAATCCTTAATCAACTTAGACTTTTTCTAGACCATCTTGGCTAGTCCAAGCATCATGAATGGATAGAGGAAGAAGGTCCAAAGGGGTTAATGGGTTGAACTCATATGCAACATCAAATGGAGAGCCAAATGTAGTGGAGTGGACCACTTGGTTATATGCAAACTCTACATGTGGAATAATGCTCTCCCACTCCTTGGGATTCCTAGAAATCATGCATCTCAATAGTTGACACAAGGTCCTATTAACAACTTTTGTCTGACCATCTCTTTGGGAGTGGCAATTCATGAAAAAAAAAGTAATTTTGTGCCAAGTTTTCCCCACAGAATCCTCCCAAAATGACATAAGAACTTTATGTCCCTATTAGACACAATGGTCCTAAGGATCTCATACAATCTAACTATTTCCTTGAAGAAGAGATTGAAAATTAGGCATGCATCATTCGTCCTGTGGCGTCCCATTCCTTGCTTTATCCTTGGAAACCCAAGTACAAAATTCATGGATATGTCTACCCAAGGCAAAGTAGAAATGGGAAAAGGAGTATAGAGTCCATGGGGTTGGGCTCTAAACTTGGTCTTTTCAAAACACTTCAAGTTATTTTAATCGATACAAACTCGAAATAATAGATTAAAATAACTTGAAGTGTTTTGAAATATGTTCTGTCAGTATTTTAATCGATGTAATCTCGAATTAATCGATTAAAACCACTTGAAAGGTTTTGAAAGAAGCTCTATCAGGATTTTAATCGATGTGTTATCAATTAAAATCACTTAGAAAGTTTTATGAAAATATTTGGCAGGATTTTAATCGATTAAAATACGAATTAATCGATTAAAACAACTAAGAGACTCTTTCCAAAGTGTTTTAATTGATTAAAACAGATTGTTATCAGTTAAAATCAATTAGAAAGTTTTATAAAAACATTTGGCAGTATTTTAATCGATTAAAAGGCGAATTAATCGATTAAAACAACTTAAGGGATTTTTTACAAAGTGTTTTAATCGACTGAAACGATGTCGCATCAGTTAAAACAAATCTGGAAAATGATCAAGAACATTTTAAAATATAAACAGGATTGCTTAAGTCTTTTAAAATATACCTTCAAGCAATCAATCAAGAAATCATAAGAGCTACTTTCAAGAAAGAATCACACAAGTTTTGTGAAGTTTTTCAAAGTTCTTTCTTGAGGCAATTTTTGCATTTCTTTTGTGAAGAAACTCATTCTGTAGAGCTGCATAATCCGGGTTTGAATGTTCAAGTTTCTTCTCTTTGTTTCTTTTACATTTCATTACTATATTGTGAGTGTCTGGAAGTGTGGGCACTGGTTGCTGTGGTTGGAATTTGGCTACAGGGTGGTTCAAGAACTGGAAGTTAGTTCTTGGTGAAGGTTTAGGTGCAAGGATTGGAATTTTGGTTATTGTCATAGATTGGGTGTGTGATTGGAATCTGTAATCTGTAAAACATTCAATCTAGTGGAACTTAGTTGGAATTTATCTGAGAACTGGACGTAGCCTTGAGATTGGGTGAACCAGTATAAATCTTGGTTGTATCTCTCTAAACCTTTCTCTTTTTAATTCTGCTGCTGCCTTTATTTTGATTGTTTGTTTTGTTTGATTCAAGAATTGGTCAGAACTCTTAATATTTGAAATAGATAATCTATAATTTGCAAAAAACTTTCAAAGATCAATTCACCCCCCCCCCCCCTCTTAATCTCAGCCTCCTTTTCTAACATTTGGTATCAGAGCAAGGTTCTTGAAATTTACTCAAGTCTTTCGATCCAAATGGCTGAAAATAATTTTTTCTAAGGGTGCTTGTATTAATAGACCTCCACTGTTTTGTGGTACAAATTATTCATTTTGGAATATAAGAATGAAGACTTTTATTGAATCTATTGATATAAATGTTTGGAATATTATTGAACAAGGCTCTTATGTTCTTAACAGAGAATGGTCCAGTTTGAATGATTATGAAAAGAAACAAATTCAAGATGACTATACTGCTAAGAATATCATTACATCTGCACTTAACAGGAATGAATTTTTCAGGGTATCTCATCGCCAGACTGCTGCACAGATGTGGAAAACTCTTGAAATGGCTTATGAAGAAACAACAGAGATGTGTTTGATGGTCAATTCAAATTCTCCCATGTCCAGTGTAAGTTCTGATTCTTCAACAACTACTATGAATTACAGTTCATTACAAGATGCTTTTTATGAAATGCATGCAGTAGCTAAGAAATTAGAAATTGAAAACAAAAGATTAAAAAGCATGAATAGTTTATTAGAAAACAAAGTCATTCTTCTTGAAAAGATAATTCTTGATGAAGAAACTAAGAATGAAAATCTAGAAATAGGTAATAATAATTCTGATTGTATGTGCAATGATAAAAAAGATTGTGAAAATTGTCTTGAGTTACAAAAGAAATTAGCATATTTAATAAAAACTGCATCTAAACTTGCACAAGAAAAAACCAATCTTGATGTTATACTTGATTCTCAAAAGTTGGTTATTGATTGTGGTGGTATTGGTTTTACACCTCTTGTTGGAAAGAAAACTAGATCATTTAAAAACTATTTTTCATATAGTAAATTTGTTTCATCATCATTTATTACATGCTTTTATTGTATGAAAATAGGTCATTCTGTTAAATTTTGTAGAATCAAGAAGTATGCTATACCAAGAGATAGAATGAAGTGGATTCCCAAGAATTCATTTCAAATAACCTGATTGGACCCAATGATTATAAAAAGGGTACCAGATATATGTTAAATCTGTTTTGTAGGAACAAAATCTGGAAGTTCTTTGGTACCCAATCAACAATTATTGATTCTGGTTTCATGGACTGAGTATTTTAATTGATATAAAATAGTTTTAATCGATTAATTTCACTTACAAAGAATACTAGAAAAGTTGTCCGTACAGTTTTAATCGATTAAAATATGAATTAATCGATTAAAATGCTCTCAGGATTTTTAGTATAGTTGTTTTAATCGATTAAAAAGGATTTACATCAGTTAAAATCATTAAAAGGCCAAATTTAATCGATTATTTCTTGTTTTAATCAATTATTATTCTGATATATTTTTTCCAGAACAAGATTAATCGATTCAAACACGAATTAATCGATTAATGTTCTGCTTTCAGTACAAAATTAATCGATTACTTCTTCATTTAATCGGTTAGTACTGCAACTACACTATTTTCTTTTTCAGGCACAACAAACTAAAGATCTCTGGTACCTTGACAGCGGTTGTTCTAAACATACGATAAGAGATATTACAAAGTTTCTTAATATAAAACCAAAGAATGGTGGGACTGTCATCTATGGGGATAATAACAAAGGAAGAATTCTTGGAATAAGTGACATCAAATGCACAGAATCAGGTATTATTAACAATGTATTATATGTTGAGGGTTTAAAACATTATTTGATCAATATTAGCCAGCTGTTGATGCATGTCAAAAGGGAAAGCAAGTAAAGAATTCCTTTTCGCAAAAAAAAATATTGTTTCAACATCAAGTCCACTTGAACTTTTGCACATGGATCTCTTTGGTCCTTCTAGAACTATGAGTTTAGGAGGGAATCTATATGCATTGGTTATAGTAGATGATTACTCAAGATTTACCTGGACAATGTTTTTAAAATTAAAATCTGATACTTTCCATATGTTTAAGAAATTTGCGAAACAAATTCAAAATGAAAAAGGCTATTTCATCTCTTGTATTCAAAGTAGTCATGGGGGAGAGTTTTCAAATGAAAATTTTAATAAATTGTGAAAAACATGGTATTAAGCATAATTTTTCTGCTCCTAGAACTCCTCAATAGAATGGTGTAGTTGAGAGGAAAAATCGTTCTCTTGAAGAGTTAGCTAGGACAATGCTTAATGAAAAAGCATTACCAAAATATTTGTGGGTTGATGTCATTAGTACTGTTTGTCATGTATTAAACCGTATTTTAATTAGACCTTTTCTCAAAAAGACTCCCTATGAATTATACAGAGGTAAAAATCCTAACATAAACTATTTTAGAGTATTTGGATGTAAGGTTTTTGTCTTAAACAATGGAAAGGAAAACCTTGGAAAGTTTGATTCCAAATCAGATGAAGGTATTTTCTTGGGTTATTCATTGAATAGTCATGCCTATAGAATCTTGAACAAAAGACTAAATACTGTAGAAGAATTTGTTCATGTTGTGTTTGATGAGACTAACCCAAGTATGCAGAATAATTCTGAGTGTAGTACAAAAGACGATATTTTAGTTGATCAAATGTATCAATTAAAATTACCAGAATCAACAATTTTTCAAAAACAGGAAGAATCTATTGAAGAATTTGAGGAGCATTTATCTAAAGAATGGAAGACTCCAAGAAATCTTTCAATAGACAACATCATTGGTGAAATAAATCAGGGAGTTTCTACTAGAAGATCTTTAAACAAATTTTGTAATCACATGGCATTTGTATCACAAATAGAACCAAAAACATATCTGATGCATTAAAGGATAATAACTGGATTAATGTTATGCATGATGAATTAAATCAATTTACAAGAAATGAAGTATGGGAATTAATTCCAAAATTAGATGATGTCAATATTGTAGGAACTAAATGGGTTTTTAGAAATAAAATGGATGAAAATGGTATAATTACAGGAAACAAGGCTAGATTAGTGGCTAAAGGGTATAATCAACAAGAAGGAATTGATTTTGATGAAACATATGTTCCTGTTGCTAGATTAGAAGCTGTTAGACTTCTACTTGCTTATGCTTCAATAAAGAATTTCAGGTTATTTCAAATGGATGTCAAAAGTGCTTTGTTAAATGGCTACTTGAATGAAAAAGTTTTTGTTACACAACCACTTGGTTTTGAAGATCATATTCATCCAGAATATGTCTACAGATTAAAGAAAGCATTGTATGATCTCAAGCAAGCCCCAAGACAATGGTATGAAAGGTTAAGCAATTTTCTCTTATCAAAGGGATATCAAAGAGGTTTGGTTGATAAAAGTTTATTTCTTAAGAAATTAAATAATGATATTATTCTAGTTCAAGTATACATTGATGACATCATATTTGGAGCTACTAATGAGTCTTTATGTAAAGAATTTATCAAAGATATGCAGGGGGAATTTGAGATGTCTATGATGGGGGAACTCAATTACTTTCTTGGGTTACAAGTTAAACAACTTCAAGGAGGAAGTTTTCTTCATCAATCAAAATACTGCACAGAGCTTCTAAAGAAATTTGAGATGCAGCATTGCAAAGAAGCATCAACACCAATGTCCACCAATTGCTATGTTGATGCTGATGAAAAGGGAAAACCAGTAGATCAAACGAAATATAGAGGGCTTATTGGTTCTTTATTATATCTCACAGCAAGTAGACCTGACATTATGTTTAATGTTTGTATGTGTGCCAGGTTTCAATCTGCACCAAAAGAATCTCATCTTACTGCTGCAAAAAGTATCCTCAAATATCTCAAAATAACTTAAAATGTTGGGTTTGAAAGTGATGAATATCTTATTGAATCATTTAAACAAAGATCTTGTTGATTTGATGAAGTCAAAATGAAGTCAAAGTATACTTTGTTGCAGTCAAACGTCACTTAGATAAAAGGGTAGAGTGATTAGTGAGTCTGCATCTTTACTTAGGTATAATCATTTTTATCTCTCTGCTGCATGAGATTTCTTCATTTAAAAGATTTTGCAAATGCCTCTAAAACGTGTTTAAACTGTTAAAAACAAAGTATTTTGTTAAATGGTTTTGAAGTATTTGTTTTAACTGATATTATATGAGCCTTATCAGTTAAAATGTTCTTAACACTTTTGTAATAGGTTTTTAACTGATATGTTTTCAAAATAATCGATTGTTTTCATTAGAAGGGATTTTGAAAACCTTCTGCCAGTATTTTAACTGATATAGAATTGAAATAATCGATTAAAATGACTTAGAATATTTTGAAAAGTGTTCTGGAAGAATTTTAATCGATACAAACTCAAAATAATCGATTAAAATAACTTGAAGTGTTTTGAAAGTTGTTCGTCAGGTATTTTAATCGATACAAATGCGAAATAATCGATTAAAACAACTAAGAGATTTTTCCGAATGTTTTAATCGATTAAAACAAGTATGTTATGAGTTAAAATAACTTAGAAAGTTTTATGAAATCTTTTGGCGTAAATCTAATCGATTAAAATGCGATTCAATCGATTAAAATAACTAAGAGGATTTTTTCCAAAGTATTTTAATCTATTAAAACAGATTGTTATCAGCTAAAATCACTTAGAAAGTTTTATGAAAACCTTTGGCAGTATTTTAATTGATTAAAAGGTGAAACAATCGATTAAAACAATTTGAAGGATTTTTTACAAAGCGTTTTAATTGATATAAACGTTGTCATATTAGTTAAAAAAAATATGGAAAATAATCAAGAACATTTTAACATATTAAAAAAAGTTTTAACAGATTAAAACAAGACTTTTAACAGATTAGAAGATTATTTTAACAGATTAAATAAATCAGTAGTTTGGAAAATCTTCTATATAAACAGAATTGCTTGAACATTTTAAAACACATCTTTTGGCAATCAATCAAGCAATCATAAGTGCTACTTTCAATAGAGAATTGCGCAAGTTTTGTGAAGTTCTTAGAAGTTCTTTCTTGAGGCAATTTTTACATTCTTTTGGTGAAGAAGCTTATTCTGCAGAGCTGCATAAACCTGGTTTGGGTGTTCTAGTTTCTTCTCTTTGTTTCTTTACTTTTCTTTTCTATATTGTGTGTGTCTGGAAGTGTGGGCACTGGTTTCTGTGGCTGGAATTTGGCTGCAGGGTTGTTCAAGAACTGGAAATTGGTTCTTGGTGAAGGTTTAGGTGCAAGGACTAGAATTTTTGTTCTTGTGGTAGATTGAGTGTGTGATTGAAGTTGTAATCTGTAAAACGTTCAATCTAATGGAACCCAGCTGGAATTTGGCTGGAAACTGGATGTAGCCCTAGGATTGGGTGAACCAGTATAAATCTTGGTTGTATCTTTCTAAACCTTTCTCTCTTTATTTCTGTCACTGCCTTTACTTTGATTGTTTGCTGTGTTGGATTCAAGAATTGGTCAGAACTCTTAATCTTTGAAATAGATAATCTATAATTTGTGAAATTCTTTCAAAGATCAATTCACCCCCCTCTTGATCTCAGCCTACTTTTCTAACAATTGGTATCAGAGCAAGGTTCTTGAGATCTATTCAAGTCTTTCGATCCGAATGGCTGGAAATAACTTTTCTTAGGGTGCTTCTATTGATAGACCTCCACTATTTTGTGGTACAGATTACTCATTTTGGAAGATAAGAATTAAGATCTTTATTGAATCTGTTGGTATAGATGTTTGGAATATTATTGAACAGGGAACTTATGTTTTTAACAGAGAATGGTCTAGTTTAAATGATTGTGAAAAGAAACTAATCCAAGATGATTGTACATCTAAGAATATCATCACATCTGCACTTAACAGAAATGATTTTTTCAGGATATCTCATTGTCAAACTGCTGCACAGATGTGGAAAACTCTTGAAATGGTTTATGAAGAAACAACAGAGATATGTTTGATGGTCAATTCAGATTCTCCCATGACTAGTGTAAGTTCTGACTCAAAAACTACTATGAATTACAGTTCATTACAAGATTCTTTTTATGAAATGCATGCAGTAGCTAAGAAATTAGAAATTGAAAAGAAAAGATTAAAAAGCATGAATAGTTTTTTAGAAAATAAAATCACTCTTCTTGAAAAGAAAATTGTTGATGAAGAAACTAAGAATGAAAATCTGGAAATAGGTAATAATTCTGATTGCATGTGTAATGATAAAGATTGTAAAAATTGTCCTGAGTTACAAAAGAAATTAACATATTTAATAAAAACTGCATCTAAACATGCACAAGGAAAAACCAGTCTTTATATGATACTTGATTCTCAAAAATTGGTTATTGATCCTGGTGGTATTGGTTTTACACCTCTTGTTGGAAAGAAAACTAGAGCATTTAAAAACTATTTTGCATATAGTAAATTTGTTTCGTCTCCATTTATTACATGCTTCTATTGTATGAAAAGAGGTCATTCTGTTAAATTTTGTAGAATCAAGAAGTATGCTATTCCTAGAGGAATAATGAAGTGGATTCCAAAAATTCATTTCAAATAACCTGATTGGACCAATGATTATATAAAGGGTACTAGCAATATGTTAAATCTGTTTTGTAGGAACAAAATCTGGAAGTCCCTTGGTATCAAATCAGCAAATTTTGATTATGGATTCATGGACTGTGTATTTTAATTTATATAAAACTATTTTAATCGATTAATTTCACTTACAGAGTCGCCGCCGTCCCATTCCGACGTCCCGGGGAGGGAACGTCTTTGAGACGTTAATGCGAGCGGTCGCGGAAAGATGGTTTAGACTCGCGTATTTGTTTTAAAAGGTTTTCGAAAAAGGGTTCTTATGGAGTCGCCACCAATGTTTTAACCATAAACATTGGAAAAGGGAAAAATATTGATTTTAAGAAAAACCGCACTTGGCCATTATAACCAGAGTTGGGTAAGGGAGTTAGTTACGTGTGGGGAAGGTATTAGCACCCCACAACGCCCTTTCGGGTTCCCTATGACAAGATTAATTCATTTAAAGAAAAGACTTTGAGAAATTACGCGATTACCCTATTTTATTGCATAATATTGAAATAGCTATTTACATAATTTTAAATAAAACTAAATAAAGCAATAGAAGGAATATTAAAATGACTATCTACATGATTTTATTCTATATGACGCAATAAATAAAATAAAACAATAAATAAAGCAATAAAAGAGAAGGGAATTGAAAAGAACCTCCGTAGCAAGCTTTATATTGAGAATCTCGAACCGTGAGGATGCGTTTTGGCAACCCCTCTTTCTACACAAGACTCTCCTCACCAATACAAGAACGACTCTCTTAAAAATTTAAAGAAGAATCAAATGCCTGAATCTAATTCCTTAACCGATTGTTACCTATTTAAGGCAATCGGAAAGATCATTTGAGAGAGGGAGAGAAGTAGACGAGTGCTCTAAAGTGTTTCGTAGCTCTCTCGGAGTGTCCGTGGTGACTCGGGTGTCTCGAAGTGTGTCAAAAAAGTGACAAATGAGCCTCCTATTTATAGTTTTTCGCAGTCGGCGCACTTTGGGACGGCCATCCGGGTGGGACGGCCGTCCGGACCGGGACGGCCGTCCCAAATGGCATTTTTACACGGAGCGGACCCCCGGAAGGCCGGACGGCCGTCCCACTTAAACCGGGGTTGGGACGGCCGTCCCAACTTTGGGACGCGCGTCCCACTTGAACCCGGAGGGTTGGGACGGCCGTCCCACTTTGGGACGGCCGTCTCAACCTCGTTCCGCCGCTTGCGCTTTTGGGACCCCGGAAGCTTTCCTTGCTCGTTTTCGGCGTAGATTGATGCCGATGTGTGTCCGTTGAAGCTTTATCTTCATATAGGAAGTCTTCTTGGCCTTCATTAAGATGCCGGCGAGCTTTGTCTTTGTGTAGGAAGTCTCTTTTGGCTTTTATCGTGTGAATGAGTGATCTTTGTGTTTGTTGCGGGAGGTTTCCTCGCTTTGGGAAGCCGGATGCACTCCTTTTTGGGCGACGTTCCTCTAGCCTTTATTTTGAGAGGCCCGGCAAAATTAGGGGTCTACAGCTGCCCCCTTCGCCTCGCCTAACTAATTCGTCTGGCTTTAATATGCCGACAAAATTAGTTGGTAGGGGAAGGAGTTAACCCTTTTGCCTCGGCTATCCTTCTGATGCCGCTCCTTTGCCGGCCCTTCCGGATGATAAATATTTTGATAGGTACCAACCCCTATCCGGTTTGAGCCTCCTTTTATAAAGCTCCGGTGAGTACTTACCCTCACCCAGTATGAGTCTCGTATTTTATTAGACTTTTGTGGGTACCTACCCCCACTAGGTATGAACCTTGTTCTCGCAAGGTTTTGGTGAGTACCTACCCTCACCCGGTATGAATTTACATTTTGTTAGACTCTTGTGGGTACTTACTTCCGAGGTGCTCAACATTGAACTAACCCCTAATAGAAGTAAGGTCTTTGCAACCCATCTTTGAAATGCTCTAGGTGAGTATTTTTACTCCACCTAATGCCTTCTGCAAAGTTTTTGATGAGTACTTACCCCCACCCGGTCCGAATCCCGTTCGCAAGATTCTGATGGGTACTTACCCCCACCTGGTCCGAATCCCGTTCCGCAAGATTCCGATGGGTACTTACCCCCACCTGGTCCGAATCCCGTTCCGCAAGATTCCGATGGGTACTTACCCCCACCTGGTCCGAATCCCGTTCGCAAGATTCCGATGGGTACTTACCCCCACCTGGTCCGAACCCCGTTCTCGCAAGGTTCCGATGGGTACCTACCCCCACCTGGTCCGAATCTCGTTCCGCAAGATTCCGATGGGTACCTACCCCCACCTGGTCCGAATCCCGTTCTGCAAGATTCCGATGGGTACTTACCCCCACCTGGTCCGAACCCCGTTCCGCAAGGTTCCGATGGGTACCTACCCCCACCTGGTCCGAATCCC
Organism: Sphenostylis stenocarpa; assembly: GCA_963425845.1. Lineage (NCBI taxonomy): Eukaryota > Viridiplantae > Streptophyta > Magnoliopsida > Fabales > Fabaceae > Sphenostylis > Sphenostylis stenocarpa. The sequence goes on along the minus strand of OY731404.1, from coordinate 47,923,679 downwards.
GTTCGCAAGATTCGATGGGTACTTACCCCCACCCGGTTCGAATCCCGTTCGCAAGATTCTGATGGGTACTTACCCCCACCTGGTCCGAACCCCGTTCCGCAAGGTTCGATGGGTACCTACCCCCACCTGGTCCGAACCCCGTTCCCGCAAGGTTCCGATGGGTACCTACCCCCACCCGGTCCGAATCCCGTTCGCAAGGTTCGATGGGTACCTACCCCCACCTGGTCCGAATCCCGTTCCGCAAGATTCCGATGGGTACTTACCCCCACCCGGTCCGAATCCCGTTCGCAAGATTCCGATGGGTACTTACCCCCACCCGGTCCGAACCCCGTTCCGCAAGGTTCCGATGGGTACCTACCCCCACCCGGTCCGAATCTCGTTCGCAAGATTCCGATGGGTACCTACCCCCACCCGGTCCGAATCCCGTTCCGCAAGATTCCGATGGGTACTTACCCCCACCCGGTCCGAACCCCGTTCCGCAAGGTTCCGATGGGTACCTACCCCCACCCGGTCCGAATCTCGTTCCGCAAGATTCCGATGGGTACCTACCCCCACCCGGTCCGAATCCCGTTCCGCAAGATTCCGATGGGTACTTACCCCCACCCGGTCCGAATCCCGTTCCGCAAGATTCGATGGGTACTTACCCCCACCCGGTCCGAACCCCGTTCCGCAAGGTTCCGATGGGTACCTACCCCCATCCGGTCCGAATCCCGTTCGCAAGATTCTCGATGGGTACTTACCCCCACCCGGTCCGAACCCCGTTCCGCAAGGTTCCGATGGGTACCTACCCCCACCCGGTCCGAACCCCGTTCCGCAAGGTTCCGATGGGTACCTACCCCCACCCGGTCCGAATCCCGTTCCGCAAGATTCCGATGGGTACTTACCCCCACCTGGTCCGAACCCCGTTCTCGCAAGGTTCCGATGGGTACCTACCCCCACCTGGTCCGAACCCCGTTCCGCAAGGTTCTTAGAATGCACTTTTTGGTAGTTAATCCCGTGATTATCTCGTTTTTGGAGATGTGTTGGCGGCTTATTTTTTCTCGTTCATGCGCCCATTCCGTAGGGAATATTTGTTTTTGACTTTGCTCGTTAGTCGTCATCCTGCTTTACCGGGGATTTTTGATGTTTTTGGTTTTTCTTCTTGATTGTGCCTCTTGATTAGGCTGAGATCCATTTGGGGAATTTGTTGTGCCTCTTGATTAGGCGGAATTTACTCGGGATTCGTTGATTTTTTTTGTGCCTCTTGATTAGGCGAGTGCTTCAATAGCGACGAAGGCTTTCCTCCGGATAGGCCGATGTTCTTCTTGAGGATATCTCGTTCTTGATAATACCTCCGAGTAGGTAGATGTTTTTTGAAAGCTTTGTGCTTGTATTACCTCTTATAGGTTGATTTCCCGCTTCTTGGGGATATCAGCTCTTTGCTTGTTTCGAGTAAGCATAGGCATTCTTGGGAGTGAAGGTTTTGTACCTTCCCGGGGATATTCATATTGGGTGCTTAACTCCCTGTGGATTTGTAATTTGCTTTTATGGATAGGCTTACTCGGGAAAAATTTTTCTTTTTGGTGATCCACCGAGGGGAATTTTATTGGCTTCCCGTGGACTGAAATTTCTTTCGGCTTCTTCATGTCGTAGCCTTTGTTAGAGGGTGAAAGGCTCTTCTCTTCTTTCTTTTTGTTGCTCCCAGCTGATGTGGGGGATTTTGACTCGTTTTTTCTTTGATAGACTCTTATGTAGTCCTTGTTCTTCTTTGAAGCTGGATACTCTTGTATGAGTGTGCTTAAGGACTCTTGCGCGATGTCTTCGAGTCGTGAGGTAATCTTTTTGTTTTGCCTCCGGAGTAGGCGAGGATCCGCTTGGGGATAATTAAGCCTTTCCGTTGGTTTTTCTGTCTTATATTGGTGTAGAAGGTTGATGGTTGGAGTAATTTTTGCTGAAGCGGTTTAGATTTCGCCTTTTACTTTCGCGACTTAGTTTTCGTCGCGAGCTGTTTTGAAATCTGACTTTTTAGTGAATCATGTGTGCCTTTTATTTTATACACATGGGCTTTTTGATTGCGACGTGTAAAAACGTAAATAACGAGTTTTATTTATTATCGCTTATGTTCGGGTACATTTCAAGCATATTTAAGACATAAGAAAGTTAAATAAATCCTAATCGTCCGCCTCGGGCCGGAATGGGCAGATGGTACCGGTGAAGGGAAGCTGCGAGTAGGCGGCGTTGGAACCTTGCCTCGGGTCTCGGACCAGGCTCTCTATCCGACGGCCAGCCCTGTCTTGCCTAACACTCATCCGGTCGAATCGGCTGGCGTATAGACCGGAACTCTCCTTCCATATAGGCATGCTCCTCATCCAGGCGCCCGTATAAGCCGGAGAAATCCGAGTCGCGTGATTGCCGCTGGACTTCAAGTGGTAGGGATATCTTGCGGCGTATTGAAATCGCGCATATCCCATGAAATCGAGATGATAGGGTTTAGGATGAAACCCGATCCTTCTCTCGCCGAGGATACTCATGTTCGTCAGCACTCCTCCGTTGATAGGCTCTGGTTGAAGTTCAGCTCGGGATATCTTCTCCGTCTCGTGCATCCCCGCATTCAAGCAAGAGGGGTAAGGAAGGGAGCCACCATGATTGCTCCCGCCGATCCTCGAGTACCGCATTCCTTTACATGCCTTCAGTGAATGCGTATCCGTGGTTGCATCGGTGTCCCCGATGCATGCAGTAGACTATAAAAAGGTCACCGAGCCGTTACCTTCCCCTGGCTTTCCTTCCCGCCGTGAATGGTCCCAAGCAAGCAATTTGTGGCATATGCGAAGAGGGGGATTGAAGGCTGCACCCTTCGATGAGATGGGAGGTTGATAGCTCCAGCAATATCCTTCCACATACCGGTGGTGGTGAGAACCGCAGGTTTCTCCGGATATGCGGACCGATATTCCGGTGTTCTTGTCTCTGGCCATCGGTGTAATCCCATGATGACGTTGAAGTCATCCAGGGCAGTGGTTCTGAGAGGCTCCATCCATCCAAGAGGAGATAGCCGATGTTGGTGGCACCCCAGGAGTGGTGGATGGCATCTCCATCATGCTAACGGAGGCGAGAAACTCCATCGTAGCGGTGCGATGGATCCGAGTGGGTGGCTCACGAAGGAGGAAGTCCCATCCTATGTTGTGGATGAACCTCCTAACATCTTGTTCCCAGCCGAATGTGGCCAGGATCCCGAAGTCTAGTCGCAAAGATCGGTACCGTGCAACCGCCGGATATTTGCCGCCTTTGTTGATGCGCTTCGCCATCATCATACCGGTGGCAGGAGCTCTTCTAGCAGCTAGCCCCGGTGCGTTTTCTTCTGGATGAGGCTTCTCCATGCTCCATTGTAGGTAATATTCTCTTAGAAATGCTAAAAATGTATGGAAGAGGAGGAAAGACAAGATAGGAAGCTTGGAATGAGGTACCGTGAGCCAAAAACCGCGTCCCATATATATAGACCGCGCAGGGAGTTTGGGACGGCCGTCCGGGTTGGGACGGCCGTCCCAAATGGCACAAATGCACAGTGCCGGACTCCTCGTTGGGACGCACGTCCCAAACGTGAAAATGCACTTGGGACGGCCGTCCGGACTTTGGGACGGCCGTCCCAAGCTCCTTAAGTTGGTTTTTGATTTTTTGAGTTAATTTTCGTGTTTTTTGATGAAATCGAAGATAGGATTCCCTTCATCTATGCTTTAATGCATGTAATGCTTCATGATATGCATCCTAGGATCTATTTTAGTTAATATTTCGAGAGTTTTAACTGATGTGCTTTGACTTTGGGCGCATTCTTGGTGTTGTACCTTACCGTCATCCCGCTTCTTGACTAACAAGCTTAGCCGTACCGATTTGCCGTCTTTGGAATTTTCTTTGCCATGGCCGAAGAGCAATCCTTTGTTCGTAGAGCAACCGCCATGTCAATGCCCTCCTTCTTTTCCTTAGGGATTTCAACCTTCCTATTGATCACTATGTTACCACATTCCCCTTCATTACTTGAATGCTTTATAGTGAAATGGTCAAGAGAAAAGAAGGAAAAGGATTTATTGCAAAGGCTTGCGTTTTAGAGAGATATTTTTGTAATAAAGGTTTTTGTAAGAATGGCCGGCCAAGGTTGGTCTCGTGTTTAGGCTAGTTTAGATAAACGTTTTATTCTTATGACGTGGCGTCGTTGTTTACCGATTTGTGGCGCCTTTCTCGTGATTGACTAACTTCCCTAGTCCGCCCTTTCGGGTTTTCAGCCTAGGATGCCGTGCTTTCGTCCCGATTTTCGTCTAGGTTTCCTTTTTGTATTTATTTTTAGGAATACCTAGCGGACTTTTAATAACCCTAACTTTTGCCCAGTGCTACCCTTTGTTATTGTTCTGGTCTCCCGTCGGTTTACCCTAATTTTTGCGCAGCCCCCTTTGTGGGTTTCCCGTCGGTATTTTGCCCTTTTATTTTCTTGTCTTGGTCTTTGACCTTGACGGCTTTCCTTTTTTGTATGCGTATATTTTTTGCACAACATTTGTCGAGATTTGATTTTATATTTTATTTGTGTTTCTAGTTAATCAATTTATTTTGACCTTGCTTTGCGGCGCTTTACTTATTTGGACGCATTTGGAATAAAACGTTTGTCTAATACAGTGGTTATTTAATGGGGTATAGATACATTTAGCAAGAAAAGAAGCAGATAGTAAGAATAGCATTCTTTTGTAATTTCAGGGAAATGTGTGCCCTAAAGATGCTCTGGGACTCGGCATACCCCGAGGAGTGATCTCTAATAGTCACTAGATTTACATCCCTTAGAATCGAAGAAGGACACCTAATGACTAACGCTACCCTTTGCGCTAAGACCCCTCCTTTTCTAATACCATCTTCGAGGGGTAAGACTTCCCTTTTCTTTGTATGGTTTGATCTTTTGTAGGGTCATACCCTAGTCCATACTTTAGCTGATTATCTTTGAAATCCGGTGGCTCTCTTATTCCTTGAGCGTTCTTTCCAAGCCCCTGTCCCGGGCGATATCCATATCTTTTCATCATCCGGGCCACCTTCATGCTACTAGGGAGTCTTTCGATATTGGTAATTTCAAGTGCTTGAAAAGATGTTTCAAGAGCCTCTTCACTCGCATCCACATATGGTTGAATAGATGGTTTGCTTATTAGAAAGTCTTCTTCAGCTTGAACCGTGACCAGCTTTATCATTTGTCACAAACTTGACTTTCTCGGTGGAGCGTCGAAGGTATTGCCTTAGCGCTATGAATCCAAGGTCTACCAAGGAGACAATCGTATGCCGGTGTGATATCCATCACGTGGAAGTCTATGTTGAAAATAGTAGGTCCGATTTGGATTGGTAGACTAATCTCTCCTACTACTTCACGTCTTGATCCGTCAAAGGCTCGAACTATTGTATTACTTGGGCGCATGTGGGTTTCTCGTATTATTATCTTGTCGAGGGTACTTTTGGGCATGACGTTTAAGGATGACCCATTATCCACAAGAACTTTGGAAATGAGATATTCCTTGCATTTAACCGAAATATGCAAAGGCTTGTTGTGATCGGACCCTTCTAAAGGGAGTTCTTCATTGGTGAAGGTCGATGATCATTGGCCGTAATATTACCAATAATTCCTTCAAACTGGTCTTGAGGTATTGCATGTGGAACGAATGATTCATTCAAAACTTTTAACAAGTGTGTTTCGATGCGGTTCGAACTCATGATGAGTGACAACAAGGTTATCTTTGCAGGAGTGCGATTGAGTTGATCGATGATGGAGTACTCGCTTTGTCTTATGTACTCGGAGTAGCTCATCTCGTCTCCTCCTTGGATTCCTTTTCCTCTTCGGCCTTATTTTTTGCCTTCTCTTTAGGAGTATTATCTTGAATTTCCTTGGGGAATATATTCTTCCGCTTCTTGTCATGCCCCCCATACCGGCTATGTTGGAGATGTCTTGATTGATCGGCGATTCTTCCGAGTATCTCCAAGGTACAGCTTTGTTTGATTTATAAGGGAAAGGACGCGGTACAAACAAGCGTAAAGGTGTTATTGCTTCTTCCCTTTTATTGATTGGAATGATTAACTGTGCTTGTTTGTTATCATCTTCGGATTTATCGACTCGTCGCAGTAGATTTTGATGACGAAAGACTTCTTTTCCATTTTTCCGATTTGTGGAAAGCACACCAGCTTAATCCTTTCTTTTTATTATCTTTATTATTAAAATGAGGAGGAATATATGAATGTATGCAGCTTATGAATGCAATAGACAATTTAAGGAGAAAAAATAAATCCTTTTATTAGAAAGTGTAAATCCTTCTATACAATGCTTTGGAGCAAGTGCCGACAAAAACTGAAAAGCTTGAAGAATCCTATAGGTAATTTAGGTTTTCTTTGTAATTCATCTTCAGCTATTCTCACATGGTTTCCGAGTATCTTAGCTTGCTCATGTATCGCTTGACTCATGTTTTCACTATATTGACAAGCCTCTCTTATCTTTTCTTCTAGATGAACGATCAAAGCGTATTGTTGGTCGATCTCTCTCTTATTTGGTCCCTTTCATGAATTAAGTGACCATACCGAGCTAATCCTTCTTTTTCTTTATCATGCAGCTCATCCAGGCTTTTCTTGTATTTTTCAGCGGTTTCTCGCCACCTTTGTGCTTCCGAATGAGTTCCCGCTAGGTCATCCCGTATTAATTTGATCATTTTTGTTTGCTTCCGCAAGTGCCTTCTCAAAACGTGCTATTTCATCATTCATGTCCTGGAAAAGACTATCTTGTTCAAACCTTGGCATCTTCAATGCTCGCCTAGCTTCTTCTTGGTAGTCAAGCATAATCATTTTTAAGAAGTTCTATCTCATGGTCCTTCTTTTTACATTGCCTTTTTAGACCGCCTATTATGATGGTTGATTCCCGCTCTTTTTCTTCAAAAGCCCTTAGCCGAGTTTCCATGACTTCTATCCTTTTGTTTAGGGCATTGACTTGCAATTGTAGCTCCTCGTTGACCAACGCTTTAGTGAATGCATCGATGGTAGGGGTACCCCTCTATTTTTCCTCCATTTTTCATATTCGTGGGATGTGGATACCCGAATCCTTCCGAGCTCTTTATCCCCTGTGTATATTGGTCTTTCCCATGCTTTCCCGACAGCAGATATTTCTTCAAAGTTATGGGAATAATGGTATAGATTCAGCCCTCCGAGCTCTTCTTGGGTTGGCACAGCTCGAGTTCTCATAAGTTGTCTCATGGCTATTTTAGGAGAATATGCTATACAACCTCTAAGACCTAGAAGTGGTATATTCGGGTAGTTTCCGCATCGTATGAGAATATAACCGGGTCGGAACCAAGGACAAACCCATGATACATGCTCTATGTTCCAGCTTTTCTAACTCAGCCTTTCCACTCTAAGGCTTGACGATGTTGAAGGGGGATTTTTGAGAAACTTCTTAAAGGGTCGGAAATACACCCATGTGGCTTGAGGCGTAAAAGTGAGTAACACCCCATACATATAGCAACGAGGTACAAGCATCTCGAGTGTTTTTCCTTGTCTCTCGTTGGCGTAATTTCACGTAAAGCGTGGTATCGCAAGGATTGCGGGTATAGGACTCTTTGAATATACATCCCGAGCGAAGAATGCGTCCATTGCAGCCGTGATCCACGATGTCCACATGGAATGGGAATAATATGATTCCGAACATTGCTAATGCTAGAGTCTTGTTGAATGTAGACCAGTCCTTCTTTTCGCCTAAAGAGACTAAGTGGTCTTCTATTATAGCCATTTTCCAACCTCTCGATATTCCCTTTTTCCTCTAGGGCGGATTGATGAGGAGGCAAGTCGTATAATAGTGGCAACCTTACTCACGGCCGTATATTCTCCCGAGCGGACATAAACTCCAACCGACCGAGGCCATCTAACCATGAGTTCGTATTCTTCTAAGGTTGGTACCAAGTCAAACTGCGAGAACTCGAAGCGTTGTAAATCGGGATTCCGTAAGTGGATTAATGCTCTAACAAATATTGGATCAATATTGATTTTCAGGAGGTCAAGAATTCTTCCGTAAGACTTTTCAAAGTCAGCATAGACTTTCGACGGCATATATGTACACAAGTGTCTTAACTTCTCTACACGGCATAGAAGGATTCCCACTTTCTTTAACTCGTCTATTACCGGATCCCTCCATTATCTAACGAAGTGAAAAATGCATGATATGAGTATGGTTTTTTGTAGATGCGTGGATGCAAGTGTTTGTTTTTCTAAGTATTATCATGTTTCGTTCCTAATATGATTCATGTTAGTACTTGGTTTTTCTTGAAAAGAAAACTTATCTATATAAATGCTTATGGATTTAGATGAAGAGAGTCCTATTTTCTTCCCTTTTTATTTTTTTTATGAAGAAAAGGTGATATGAATCATGAAGCTTTGGCTAATAACTTTATATTTTATAACAAAGATGTTTTTGTGATTTTAATTTGTTTTTATATTTTTTTATGATTTTTAGGGTTTTTCACTTTTTTGTTTGTTGTATGATTACCCTATGCTAATGCATCAATACAAATGCAGCGAAACGTATGCACACACAATTCATACATCCACGAGCAGAGCCACGCTTATTTAATCACGAGGTAGGATTTTCCTGCGTAAACGTGTTTGGTTTAGGTGGTTCTAACCGTTCTCACCAGGCCAAAGGTCCCCAAGGTGCCCCCATTATAGGGACCTCTCAACTTTCAATCCTCGGGTCATGCACGGAACTCCGTGTCGACATCCTTAGACCAAAAGAAGAGAGTTATCACCTTGAGTTGGTGGTTTTCCGACAACGGTAGTAGCCCCGTGTGCCAACTAACCGATCGTATCTCGCCACCCACTCCCTATAGATATTCACTCTTGCCCCCGGTATAGAGGGACCGTTGTGTGCAAGGGTTTTTGTGTGCAATTTATATTTCAAACAATTGCGTAAATAATCATACAGCTAGCTTATATAAAGCCATACAATAAAAACATACGTAAGGGTAAAGGCGTAATTTCAAATCTTCACTTAGTTTGAATTTATCTCGTCACTAAATGGGATCAACTCTCTAGCTTCCCCGTGGAGTCGCCATCCGTCGCCGCCGTCCCATTCCGACGTCCCGGGAGGGAACGTCTTTGAGACGTTAATGCGAGCGGTCGCGGAAAGATGGTTTAGACTCGCGTATTTGTTTTAAAAGGTTTTCGAAAAAGGGTTCTTATGGAGTCGCCACCAATGTTTTAACCATAAACATTGGAAAAGGGAAAAATATTGATTTTAAGAAAAACCGCACTTGGCCATTATAACCAGAGTTGGGTAAGGGAGTTAGTTACGTGTGGGGAAGGTATTAGCACCCCACAACGCCCCTTTCGGGTTCCCTATGACAGATTAATTCATTTAAAGAAAAGACTTTGAGAAATTACGCGATTACCCTATTTTATTGCATAATATTGAAATAGCTATTTACATAATTTTAAATAAAACTAAATAAAGCAATAGAAGGAATATTAAAATGACTATCTACATGATTTTATTCTATATGACGCAATAAATAAAATAAAACAATAAATAAAGCAATAAAAGAGAAGGGAATTGAAAAGAACCTCCGTAGCAAGCTTTATATTGAGAATCTCGAACCGTGAGGATGCGTTTTGGCAACCCCTCTTTCTACACAAGACTCTCCTCACCAATACAAGAACGACTCTCTTAAAAATTTAAAGAAGAATCAAATGCCGAATCTAATTCCTTAACCGATTGTTACCTATTTAAGGCAATCGGAAAGATCATTTGAGAGAGGGAGAGAAGTAGACGAGTGCTCTAAAGTGTTTCGAGCTCTCCGGAGTGTCTCGTGGTGACTCGGGGTGTCCGAAGTGTGTCAAAAAGTGACAAATGAGCCTCCTATTTATAGTTTTTCGCAGCTGGCGCACTTTGGGACGGCCATCCGGGTGGGACGGCCGTCCGGACCGGGACGGCCGTCCCAAATGGCATTTTTACACGGAGCGGGACCCCAGGAAGGCCGGGACGGCCGTCCCACTTAAACCGGGGTTGGGACGGCCGTCCCAACTTTGGGACGCGCGTCCCACTTGAACCCGGAGGGTTGGGACGGCCGTCCCACTTTGGGACGGCCGTCTCAACCTGTTCCGGCCGCTTTCGCGCTTTTGGGACCCCGGAAGCTTTCCTTGCTGTTTTCGGGCGTAGATTGATGCCGATGTGTGTCCGTTGAAGCTTTATCTTCATATAGGAAGTCTTCTTGGCCTTCATTAAGATGCCGGGCGAGCTTTGTCTTTGTGTAGGAAGTCTCTTTTGGCTTTTATCGTGTGAATGAGTGATCTTTGTGTTTGTTGCGGGAGGTTTCCTCAGTTTTGGGAAGCCGGATGCACTCCTTTTTTGGGCGACGTTCCTCTAGCCTTTATTTTGAGAGGCCCGGGCAAAATTAGGGGTCTACAACAGAGTATATCAGAAAAGTTGTTCGTACAATTTTAATCGATTAAAATACAAATTAATCGATTAAAATGATCTTAAGATTTTTAGTATGATTGTTTTAATCGATTAAAAAGGATTTATATCAGTTAAAATCATTAGAAGGACAAATTTAACTGATTATTTCTCGATTCAATCGATTATTATTCTGATATTTTTCTTCCAGAACTAGATTAATCGATTGAATATCAAATTAATCGATTAATATTTTACTTCCAGTGCAAAATTAATTGATTATTTCGATTTTGTATCAGTTTGTACTACAACTACACTAATTTCTCTTTCAGGCAAAGCAAACTGAAGATCTCTGGTACCTTGACAGCGGCTGTTCTAAACATATGACAGGTGATATTACAAAGTTTTACAATTTAAAACCAAAGAATGGTGGGACTGTTGTCTATGGGGATAATAACAAAGGAAGAATCCTTGGAATAGGTGACATCAAATGCACAAAATCAGGTATTATTAACAATGTATTATATGTTGAGGGTTTAAAACACAATTTGATTAGTATTAGCTAGATATGTGATAAAGGACACAAAGTTATCTTTGGTCAAGATCAATGTCAAATAATCAAATCAGATTCAGAACAGGTACTGATTACTGGTAAGAGGATCAACAATATTTACATGTTAGATACTAATTCTGCTAAAAATTGTTGTTTAATTTCTAAAGAGAATGATTCCTGGTTGTGGCATAGGAGGTTAGCTCATATTCATATGAATCATCTTAATAAATTGATTTCTAAAGACCTTGTAATTGGCTTACCTAAACTTAAGTTTGTGAAAGACAAAATATGTGATGCATGTCAAAAGGGCAAGCAAGTAAAGAATTCCTTTTCACAGAAAAATATTGTTTCAACATCAAGACCTCTTGAACTTTTGCACATGGATCTCTTTGGTCCTTCTAGAACTATGAGTTTAGGGGGAAATCTATATGCACTGGTTATAGTAGATGATTACTCAAGATTTACCTGGACAATATTTTTAAAATTAAAATCTGATATTTTCCATATGTTTAAGAAATTTGCGAAACAAATTCAAAATGAAAAAGGTTATTTCATCTCTTGTATTCAAAGTGATCATGGGGGAGAGTTTTCAAACAAAAATTTTAATAAATTTTGTGATAAACATGGTATTAAGCATAAATTTTCTGCTCCTAGAACTCCTGAACAGAATGGTGTAGTTGAAAGGAAAAATCGTTCTCTTGGAAAGTTAGCTAGGACAATGCTTAATGACAAAGCATTACCAAAATATTTTTGGGTTGATGCCGTTAGTACTGCTTGTCATGTATTAAACCGTGTTTTAATCAGACCTTTTCTTAAAAAAAATCCCTATGAATTATACAAAGGTAAAAAGCCTAACATAAACTATTTTAGAGTATTTGGATGTAAGGTTTTTGTCTTAAACAATGGAAAGGAAAATCTTGGAAAGTTTGATTCCAAATCAATTGAAGGTATCTTCTTGGGTTGTTCATTGAATAGTCATGCTTATAGAATCTTTAACAAAAGGCTAAATACTGTAGAAGAATCTGTTCATGTTGTATTTGATGAGACTAACCCAAGTATGCAGAATAATTCTGAGTATAGTACGGAAGATGATGTTTTAACTGATAAAATGTATCAATTAAAATTGCCAGAATCAACAGTTTTTCAAAAACAGGGAGAATATATTGAAGAATCAGAAGAGCAGTTGCCTAAAAAATGGAAGACTCCAAGAAATCTCTCAATAGACAACATCATTGGTGAAATAAATCAGGGAGTTTCCACTAGAAGATCTTTAAATAAATTCTGCAATCACATGGCATTTGTAACAAATTGAACCAAAAACCATATCTGATGCATTAAAGGATAATAACTGGATTAATGTTATGCATGATGAATTAAATCAATTTACAAGAAATGAAGTATGGAAATTAATTCCAAAACCAGATAATGCCAATATTGTAGGAACTAAATGGGTTTTTAGAAATAAAATGGATGAAAATGGTATAATTACTAGAAACAAGGCCATATTAGTTGCTAAAGGGCATAATCAGCAAGAAGGAATTGATTTTGATGAAACATATGCTCCTGTTGCTAGATTAGAGGTTGTTAGACTTCTACTTGCTTATGCTTCGATAAAAAGTTTTAGGTTATTTCAAATGGATGTCAAAAGCGCTTTCTTAAATGGCTACTTGAATGAAGAAGTTTTTGTTACACAACTGTAACCCCCTTTACAGATTACATTTATTAATTCTAATTTATTATCTAAGTTAGTAATATTTTCAATATTCATAGAAGGTTAATAGAAAATATACTAAGTGAACAATTAATTTAGGTAAGGTTTTATATTAAATCAAGCAACAAGTTCTAGTACAAAGTTTTCAAAATATTACAAGTCATAAAGTTATACTTATATGTTATACAATTCCCATCCTAAGCTCTGGATTTTTGCATCCGACATCTATCTCTTGAATTATGTATTCCTGCATCATACGTCACCAACATCTCGGAATTGAAATATTTATGGGGTTAGACATTTAATTTTATCCACAACAAATAAAGCAAACATTCATACGATAAAATCAACCAATGAAAAATTCCTTCTAATAAATATACAACCGTATATAATTTCATTTAAAAATTAATTATGAGAAACAAATAAATAAATCATGGAATCATAATAGAGAATATCGTACAAATCATGAATAATTTACAATTTTATCATGCAATATGTTTATGATATGCACATGTGACTCCAAACGTAAAACTTTAAAATCATGCTTTTGACTCAAAATAAAAAAATTATTTTTGACTCAGTGCTCCATGGAGACTCATTTGAGTGTCTAGTGAAACCAGAGCTTAACATCACCTCGTCCGGTGATTCGGTATTGTCCCACTAAACGCGAACAAGTAGACGGTAGTCGAGTGTCGAGTGCACCCGGCAGGCTACCACGGCACGGAATCAAATAAAGACTGGCCACTTATGGAATTGCCCATGCCCAAACACTCCCTAGACCAGAGGTCCATCCCCATAGACCAGAGGTCCTGTCTTACCTATTCTACTCCCCCATTTACTATCGGAGATTCCGGTAGCTCAATTTTTAATAATTCATTCTCTGTCTCATTTGGCCAGCCATTTTCATAGTCATATTTCACTACCGGATGCTCTTGATAGTAAATTGACTCGGAAAATGTAAAAATTCTGTTTTACACATCATTATTCCTACCAACCGTCCTTGGTAGCAACTTAAGAGAAATTTCCAAATACTTTTCTGTAAAAACTTTTCTGTGACTTCCAGAAAACATTTCATGCACTATGTTTATGTCTCGTATGAAACAAAACAATCTATCATCAATTAAATACTTAAAAACATCTCCTTCATATATTCAAAATTTTAATTACAATTCATAGTTGTTTTAAGCAAGACAAATTTTATTAATAATTTATTTCATAGGGTTCAGTGTTTTGTATATATCTTGAGTTCTAGACCTCATTTTAAGATGATTCCAATTGTGTTGGAAAGATAAGATAATAATCTATAACTTTGATGAAGGCACTATCCTCAAATTCTAACATTTATTGAGTCGTTTTTCCTAGTAAACAAAGAGGGGGTAATATACTTGTTTGACTTTATCTCGATTTTACCCTTGATCTTTTGCAAAAATTCCCACCTAGTCCTTTCTTCTTCCTTCTCTCGCTCAAGCGAATACACCGGTCGCTTGAGCGAGATGGAACCCGAGAGTCCCCTTTTGTTTGAAGACTTCGTCGCTCAAGCGAGTACATCGGTCGCTTGAGCGAGTAATGACCCGAGAGTCCCCTTTGTTTGAAGCTTTCGTCGCTCGAGCGAGTACACTTGTCGCTTGAGCGAGACATGACCCTTAGTCCCCTTTGTTTGAAGCTTTCGTCGCTCGAGCGAGTACACTTGTCGCTTGAGCGAGACATGACCGTTAGTCGCTCAAGCGATGTAATTATCGCTTGAGCGATAAAGAACCCGAGAATCCCAAATTTTCCAGGTATCCTCGCTCAAGCGACATATTTTTCGCTTGAGCGAGTTTTGCAGATTTTCATCGGTTCGCCATTTTCGAAATCCAAGTTTCAAATTTCTCAGTTTCAATCACTCAAATTTGTTCCAAATCAAAATTAAACCATAAATATGTTCAATTTAAGTTAAAAACAACAATTTTATTATATAATTCATCCTTAATTGAAAGAATTTCAACAATATTTCAATCTTTGCAATTGATGAATAGTAATCTCCAATTACGGACATTCGTATGAATAAAACTAAACGTCTAACCCATACCTGATTCCTCAATATCTTATTACTCTCCTAATTTTGTATGCTCCTCCTTTCCTCCTTTCTCTCTCGGTTTATTCTTCAAGTTGGTCGTGAATTGTGTTGGTGTATGTTTCCAGTTTCCTCCTATTTATAAACTTACTCACCGACTTAATTCTTTCTAGGATTTTCTTCGCTGTCTTTATTCTTCACCGCCTTAATTTAATTCGATTCTTCACCGACTTAATTCAAATGTATTTAGGCCACTACCGACCTTCTGTTTCTCTTTTTTTTTTTTTTTTTTTTTAAATATTTATTTACTCATTTATTTAATTTTTATTATTAAGAATTATTATTAAATTATTATTTGACACAATATTAACCTTGGATTTTATTTTATAATTTTCTTAAGACAAAATTACTATAAAAATCATGTTTTATTTTTATAATAACTCTACATAATATTCTGTACATATTTATAACTTACAAAATTTATTTATATAATTGATTACAAAATTTAGGATATTACAATTCTCCCCTACTAAATAAAATTTCGTCCTCGAAATTTGTAATACATTCTATGTGAATAGATAAGGGTATTCACTTCTCATTTTCTCTTCCAGTTCCCATGTAGCGTCGCCTCTAACATCATCCCAGATAACCTTAACTAGTGGAATATCTTTTCCTCTTAGATGCTTAATCCTTCTTTGTTCTATCTTAACAGGACTTGGTTCAAAGGTGAGGTTTTCCTTCACCTGTACTTGATCAAGTTCTAGGACATGTGTTGGATCTGAAATGTACTTTCTTAATTGTGACACATGGAATACATCATGAAGATTTGAGAGAAAAGGTGGTAAGGCTATCTCGGTATGCAACATTTCCAACCCGTTTTGTAATTTGATAAGGCCCAATATATTTAGGGGAAAGTTTCTTAGATTTAATAGCTCTGCCAATTCCCGTAATAGGTGTAACTTTCAAAAATACATGATCTCTTTCTTGAAATTCTAAAGGTTTCCTTCTCCTATCAGCATAACTTTTCTCGTCGACTTTGAGCAGTTCTCATCTTATCTTGAATTATTTTTACCTTATTCGTTGTTTGTTGGATTATATCTCGGTCCTATTAATAAATTTTCACCGTCCCGATACCAAACTAAAGGTGTCCTACACTTACGCCCATAAAGTGCTTCATAAGGGGCCATACCTATACTAGAGTGATAACTATTATTATATGTAAATTCTACTAGGGGTAAAATTTCATCCCAACTAGATTTTTCTTCTAATACACAAGCCCTTAAAAGATCTTCTAATGACTCGGATGGTTCTTTCGGTCCGCCCATCGATTTGAGGATGATAGGCTGAACCGAGATGCAATTTACTTCCTAAAGCTTTTTGGAATTCTTTCCAGAATCTAGATACAAATCCGGGATCTCTATCTCGAAACTATACTAGTTGGTACACCATGTAGTCTAACAATTTCTTTGATATATAATAATGCTAATTTATCTAAAGAGTACTTAATATTAATGGGAATGAAATGAGCAGCTTTTGTTAATCTATCCACAATCACCCAAATAGAATTGAAATTTCTAGAAGTTTTGGGTAAACCCATCACAAAATCCATGGATACACTATCCCATTTCCAAACTGGAATTTCTAATGGTTGTAACATGCCAGAGGGTTTTTGATGTTCTATTTTAATTTTCTGACATGTTAAGCAACGGGCAACATATTCTCGCTACGTCCTTCTTCATTCCAGGCCACCAAAACATTTCTTTCAAATCCTTATACATTTTAGTAATTCCAGGATGTATACTTAATTTACTTTTATGTCCTTCTTCTAAAATTAAGTCCTTAATTTCTTTATTATCTGGCACACATACTCTATGTTTAAATCTTAATATATCATCCATTCCTAGATTAAAATCTCCAGCTTTATCAGTCCCTATTAATTTTTTCTTTTCTAATATAAACTCATCATCTCCTTGTTTGTCTCTTATTTTATATAAGAACTCATTATTAATAGAAATCATTCCTAATTGTATTCTATCATTTTCGCTAATAGTGTATAAATTTAAATCTCTAAATTGTTCTATCAATTCCATCTCTTTAATCATCATAGTTGAAACATGAACAGGTTTTCCTACTTAAGGCATCAGCCTACTACATTCGCTTTTCCTGGATGATAAAATAACTGGAAATCATAATCTTTTATAAATTCCATCCATCTTCTTTGTCTCATATTCAACTCTTTTTGATCAAATAAATATTTCAAACTCTTATGATCACTATATACATCAAATTTAGATCCATATAAATAATGTCTCCAAATTTTTAAAGCAAACACTATGGTCGCTAATTCCAAGTCATGGGCAGGATAATTCATTTCGTACGGTCTTAATTGTCTAGAGGCATATGCCACCACTCTCTTATTTTGCATTAACACACAACCCAATCCTTGATATGATGCATCACAATATACTTCATATGGCTCTATAGGATCTGGTAATATCAATATTGGGGAAGTTGTCAATTTGTGTTTTAACTCTTGGAAACTACGTTCACACCTCTCACTCCAAATGAAAGGCTGATTTTTCCTTGTTAGTTGTGTCAAAGGTCCAGCTATTTTTGAAAATCCTTCTATGAATCTTCGATAATATCCTGCCAAGCCTAAAAAGCTTCTAATCTCAGTCACATTTTTAGGTTGTTCCCATTGTAATACAGACTTCCACTTTTGAAGGATCAACACTTATGCCTTCTTTAGAAATTACATGACCTAGAAATTTTACTTTTTCCAACCAAAATTCACACTTGGACAATTTTGCATACAATTGTTTATCTTTTAAAATTTTTAATACCGTTCTAAGATGATTTTTATGTTCTTCTTTGTCTTTTGAGTATATCGAGTATATCATCAATAAATACTACTACAAATTTATCTAAGTAAGATCTAAACACTCTATTCATGTAATCCATAAAAATTGCAGGAGCATTAGTTACCCCGAAAGGCATAACTTGATATTCATAATGTCCATACCTAGTTCTGAATGCAGTTTTCGGGATATCTTCTTTTCTAACCCTTATTTGATGGTACCACGATCTCAAATCTATTTTAGAAAATATAGTAGCACCCCTAAGTTGGTCCATTAAGTCATCTATCCGTGGTAAGGGATATTTATTCTTTACTCGTGACTTTATTTAATTGTCTATAATCTACACATAGTCTTGAACTCCCATCTTTCTTTTTAACTAATAAAATAGGAGCTCCCCATGGTGATACACTAGGTCGAATAAACTGTTTTTCCAACAACTCTTCTAATTGTTTCTTAAGTTCAGCAAGTTCTAAGGGTGACATCCTATAAGGTTGCATTGAAATAGGTCTAGCTCCAGGAATTAATTCAATACTAAATTCTATTTCTCTTTCGGGAGGTAGGCCAGGAACGTCATCCGGAAATACTTCGGATACTCATTTACTACTGCTATAGAGTCTAAGGAAACCTTATCTTCCTTGCCTTCTATAGAGGATACCATGTATTTTTGAATTTCATGTTTAAATGAAATCTCTTTTGGTTTGGCAGGTTTAAATCTAGAAACATCAAGGTCGGGAAGAATTAAGGTCTTAGAGGCACGATCTATTAGTATATGGTTATGAGATAGCCAATCCATTCCTAGAATAACATCTAAGTTATGTAAGGGCAAACAAATAAGGTTTACAATAAAGTCTTTATTTTGAATGGTCGATACACGGTTGAGACATATTCTAG
The DNA here is from genome assembly GCA_963425845.1 of Sphenostylis stenocarpa. Taxonomy (NCBI): domain Eukaryota; kingdom Viridiplantae; phylum Streptophyta; class Magnoliopsida; order Fabales; family Fabaceae; genus Sphenostylis; species Sphenostylis stenocarpa. Next base: position 47,905,196 of record OY731404.1, on the reverse strand, counting down.
AAGTAAGGGTTGGTTCAGTCGGTAGGCACGAGACACAAGCAAATCATAAGGCAAAGGTGTCACAACTAAGTTCAGATCCTTGACACATTCATTAGAAATAAATGAATGAGTGGCACCTGAATCAAATAGTACAGCTTAAGGACTTACCTCCCATTTTACCTTCACCCTATATAAGATCTTCAGATTTAGAGGCTTCGCACCACTCAAGGTGAAGACTCTTCCACTAGTTACGGGTTTCGGAATCCTATCCTTTGTTCTCTAGCTACTGATGTTTTGTTTTGAGGACAATCTCGAGCCAAATGTCCTGGTTTGCCACACACAAAGCACACTTGGCCCGGTAAGGAACAATCTTTGGTTAAATGTCCTTTCCCACATTTCCAAGCATTTCGCAGTTGATTGCTCTGAAAGGGTCTATTACTTGCTTTACTAGATTCAGCCCCTCTATATCCTTTGAACTGCTGAGGTACGGGTTTGCTATAGGGCTTTTGATATTGATTGGTTTTGCTCTTCCGTATTGGCCCTCCTCTAAACATACCACTTTTATTTCCAATGTCCTTGTTTCAATGAGTCCTGTCCATATCTTCTATCACTTTACATCTATCCATCAACTCTGGAAATGATTTAATGCCCAATGGAGTAACTCGCCCTTCGAATCTCATATCGGAGCCCTTCTTCAAATTTCTTGCATTTCCATTCTTCATCTCGAAGTGAGTTGTAAATATCTGGAATATTTTGCCAAGGATTCAAATCTGCAAGTATATTCCGAAATTGTCATACTTCCTTGATAAAGTTTATTGAATTCCACCTCCTTTGCGTTCCTTGCACCTGGTGGGAAAATATTTCTCTAAAAACATGGTTTTAAATAATTCCCAAGTAACTTTTTCTCCTTTATTTTCCAACATTTTCAAACTTGCCTTCCACCATATCTTCGCATCACCTTGTAGTTGGAAACTAGCATGAGATACTTTCCGTTCATCCGGACATTCCATAGCTACAAAAATATCATCTAAGGTCTGAATCCACTCTTCGACCTTCTCGGGATCATATTCTCCTTTAAAATATGGCGGATCATTTTTCTTGAAGTCGGCTAAAGTTGTTTTATCTACGAGTGGCATGATGTTGGGGCAAAGCCGGCTGAGTCAATGCAGCAACCATTTCCCTTATGGCTTGTGCCACATCGACCATAGGATCACGTCGAGGTGGCATTTCGACCTACGATTTATTTCACTAAGTTAACGTCTGGTGATAGAAATTATTCCTATCTTATATTTAAAATTTTTCTATACAAACAACATTTTCCTACTCAACTTGTACTCACAAGCCCTAAAGATGCATAACCAGAGCTCGATACCACTAATGTAACCCCCTTTACAAATTACATTTATTAATTCTAATTTATTATCTAAGTTAGTAATATTTTCAATATTCATAGAAGGTTAATAGAAAATATACTAAGTGAACAATTAATTTAGGTAAGGTTTTATATTAAATCAAGCAACAAGTTCTAGTACAAAGTTTTCAAAATATTACAAGTCATAAAGTTATACTTATATGTTATACAATTCCCATCCTAAGCTCCGGATTTTTGCATCCGACATCTATCTCTTGAATTATGTATTCCCGCATCATACGTCACCAACATCTCGGAATTGAAATATTTATGGGGTTAGACATTTAATTTTATCCACAACAAATAAAGCAAACATTCATACGATAAAATCAACCAATGAAAAATTCCTTCTAATAAATATACAACCGTATATAATTTCATTTAAAAATTAATTATGAGAAACAAATAAATAAATCATGGAATCATAATAGAGAATATCGTACAAATCATGAATAATTTACAATTTTATCATGCAATATGTTTATGATATGCACATGTGACTCCAAACGTAAAACTTTAAAATCATGCTTTTGACTCAAAATAAAAAAATTATTTTTGACTCGGTGCTCCATGGAGACTCATTTGAGTGTCTAGTGAAACCGGAGCTTAACATCACCCCGTCCGGTGATTCGGTAATGTCCCACTAAACGCGAACAAGTAGACGAGTAGTCGAGTGTCGGTGCACCCGGCAGCTACCACGGCACGAGAATCAAATAAAGACCGGCCACTTATGGAATTGCCCATGCCCAAACACTCCCTAGACCAGAGGTCCATCCCCATAGACCAGAGGTCCTGTCTTACCTATTCTACTCCCCCATTTACTATCGGAGATTCTGGTAGCTCAATTTTTAATAATTCATTCTCTGTCTCATTTGGCCAGCCATTTTCATAGTCATATTTCACTACCAGATGCTCTTGATAGTAAATTGACTCAGAAAATGTAAAAATTCTGTTTTACACATCATTATTCCTACCAACCGTCCTTGGTAGCAACTTAAGAGAAATTTCCAAATACTTTTCTGTAAAAACTTTTCTGTGACTTCCAGAAAACATTTCATGCACTATGTTTATGTCTCGTATGAAACAAAACAATCTATCATCAATTAAATACTTAAAAACATCTCCTTCATATATTCAAAATTTTAATTACAATTCATAGTTGTTTTAAGCAAGACAAATTTTATTAATAATTTATTTCATAGGGTTCAGTGTTTTGTCCATATCATGAGTTCTAGACCTCATTTTAAGATGATTCCAATTGTGTTGGAAAGATAAGATAATAATCTATAACTTTGATGAAGGCACTATCCTCAAATTCTAACATTTATTGAGTCGTTTTTCCTAGTAAACAAAGAGGGGGTAATATACTATTTGACTTTATCTCGATTTTACCCTTGATCTTTTGCAAAAATTCCCACCTAGTCCTTTCTTCTTCCTTCTCTCGCTCAAGCGAATACACCGGTCGCTTGAGCGAGATGGAACCCGAGAGTCCCCTTTTGTTTGAAGACTTCGTCGCTCAAGCGAGTACATCGGTCGCTTGAGCGAGTAATGACCCGAGAGTCCCCTTTGTTTGAAGCTTTCGTCGCTCGAGCGAGTACACTTGTCGCTTGAGCGAGACATGACCCTTAGTCCCCTTTGTTTGAAGCTTTCGTCGCTCGAGCGAGTACACTTGTCGCTTGAGCGAGACATGACCGTTAGTCGCTCAAGCGATGTAATTATCGCTTGAGCGATAAAGAACCCGAGAATCCCAAATTTTCCAGGTATCCTCGCTCAAGCGACATATTTTTCGCTTGAGCGAGTTTTGCAGATTTTCATCGGTTCGCCATTTTCGAAATCCAAGTTTCAAATTTCTCAGTTTCAATCACTCAAATTTGTTCCAAATCAAAATTAAACCATAAATATGTTCAATTTAAGTTAAAAACAACAATTTTATTATATAATTCATCCTTAATTGAAAGAATTTCAACAATATTTCAATCTTTGCAATTGATGAATAGTAATCTCCAATTACAGACATTCGTATGAATAAAACTAAACGTCTAACCCATACCCGATTCCTCAATATCTTATTACTCTCCTAATTTTGTATGCTCCTCCTTTCCTCCTTTCTCTCTCGGTTTATTCTTCAAGTTGGTCGTGAATTGTGTTGGTGTATGTTTCCAGTTTCCTCCTATTTATAAACTTACTCACCGACTTAATTCTTTCTAGGATTTTCTTCGCTGTCTTTATTCTTCACCGCCTTAATTTAATTCCGATTCTTCACCGACTTAATTCAAATGTATTTAGGCCACTACCGACCTTCTGTTTCTCTTTTTTTTTTTTTTAAATATTTATTTACTCATTTATTTAATTTTTATTATTAAGAATTATTATTAAATTATTATTTGACACAATATTAACCTTGGATTTTATTTTATAATTTTCTTAAGACAAAATTACTATAAAAATCATGTTTTATTTTTATAATAACTCTACATAATATTCGGTACATATTTATAACTTACAAAATTTATTTATATAATTGATTACAAAATTTAGGATATTACAACAACCACCTAGTATTGAATATTATATTCATCCAGAATATGTTTATAGATTAAAGAAAGCCTTGTATGGTCTCAAGCAAGCCCCAAGACAATGGTATGAAAGGTTAAGTAATTTTCTCATATCAAAGGGCTATCAAAGAGGTTTGGTTGATAAGACTTTATTCCTAAAAATTAAGTAATTATGTAATTCTAGTTCAAGTATACGTTGATGATATCATATTTGGAGCCACTAATGAGTCTTTATGTAAAGATTTTATCAAATATATGCAGGGAGAATTTGAGATGTCTATGATGGGAGAACTCAACTACTTTCTTGGATTACAAGTTAAACAACTTCAAGGAGGAAGTTTTCTCCATCAATCTAAATACTGCACAAAGATTTTAAAGAAATTTGAGATGCAGCATTGCAAAGAAGCATCAACACCAATGTCCACCAATTTCTATCTTGATTATGATGAAAAAGGAAAACCAGTAGATGAAACTAAATATAGAGGGCTTATTGGTTCTTTATTATATCTCACAGCAAGTAGACCTGACATTATGTTTAGTGTTTGTATGTGTGTCAGGTTTCAATCTGCACCAAAAGAATCTCATCTTACTACTACAAAAAGGATCCTCAAATATCTCAAAGGAACTTTGAATGTTGGGTTATGGTATCCTGGTGAGTCTAAACTAAATTTAATTGGATACTCTGACTCAGATTTTGCAGGATGTAAGCTTGATAGGAAAAGCACCAGTGGCACTTGTCATCTCCTTGGAAGCAGTCTAATCTCATGGCATAGTAAAAAGCAATCATGTGTTTCCCTTTCTACAGCTGAAGCTGAGTACATTGCAGCTGGAAGTTGTTGTGCTCAATCCCTCTGGCTCAAACAACAGCTTGAGGATTATGGTTTAATTCTCAGAAAAATCTCTCTTTTATGTGATAATACTAGTGCCATTATATTAACTAAAAATCCAATTCAACATTATAGGACAAAACATATAGAAATTAGACATCATTTCATTAGAGATCATGTTTTGAAAGGTGATTGTGAAATTTTCTTTATAGAAACTGAAAAACAATTAGCAGATATTTTTAAAAAACCTCTTGCTCGTGATCGATTTTACAAAATCCGCACTGAATTAGGCATTTTAGATGCATCCAACATCACTTAATTTTCAAAATCTAGTTGTTTTAATTGATAAAAACAAGCTTTAATCGATTAAAAGTACTTATACAGAAATTTTCATATGATTTCAATCGATTAAATGTAGATTTAATCGATTAAATGCACTTAAGTCTTTAGATTTCAACTTTCATCATTGTTTTAATCGATTAAAACATTGTTTGTATCAATTAAAATAAGTTACAAGAACATTTTAATCGATTATACCCTATTTTTAATCGATTATTACTCTGGAAAGAAAAATGAAAGGCTTTAGTTAATGATTGTTCTTGTAACATGCTACTAAGGCATGATTCCCTTATCTTTACACGTGCCTATTGTATTCATTACAAACATGTTAATGAAGATAAGTTTGAATCAACTTTGATTGGTCTTTATATGAGTAATATATCTTGTTCAAATTTTTTTTACTACTGTTTTGAAAAACAAATTTTGATACATACCATGCATAGTGATTGTTTTGTTCCTCTCTTCCCTATTTTTGATGAAGTCAAAAGGGGGAGAAATAATTGCTTTGCTTTTGATAATGATTTTCTGTTTTTGATAATGATTTTCGTTATTTTAGGGGGAGTAGTAATATAGGGGGAGAAATGGGAAAAATGATTAATTTTTTAATACTCACTAATCTATATATTCATGTGACTTCTTCTGCAGAGATATTATTCAAAGAGGTGTTTGTCTTCATCAAATAGGGGAGGACTGAAAGTGATGAAGATCTTATTGAATCATTTAAACAAAGATCTTGTTGATTTGATGAAGTCAAAATGAAGTCAAAGTCTACTTTGTTGCAGTCAAAGGTCACTTAGATAAAAGGGTAGAGTGATTAGTGAGTCTGCATCTTTACTTAGGTATAATCATTTTTATCTCTCTGCTGCATGAGATTTCTTCATTTAAAAGATTTTGCAAATGCCTCTAAAATGTGTTTAAACTGTTAAAAACAAAGTATTTTTTTAAATATCTTTGAAGTAACTGTTTTAACTGATATTATATGAGCCTTATCAGTTAAAATGTTCTTAACACTTTTGTAACAGGTTTTTAACTGATATGTTTTCAAAATAATCGATTGTTTTCATTAGAAGGGATTTTGAAAACCTTCTGCCAGTATTTTAACTGATATAGAATTGAAATAATCGATTAAAATGACTTAGAAAATTTTGAAAAGTGTTCTAGCAGAATTTTAATCGATACAAACTCGAAATAATCGATTAAAATAACTTGAAGTGTTTTGAAAGTTGTTTTGTCAATATTTTAATCGATACAAATGCAAAAAAATCGATTAAAACAACGAAGAGGTTTTTCCAGAATGTCTTAATCGTTTAAAACAAGTATGTTATTAGTTAAAATAACTTAGAAAGTTTTATGAAATCTTTTGGCAGAAATCTAATCGATTAAAATGCGATTCAATCGATTAAACTAACTAAGAGGATTTTTTCCAAAGTATTTTAATCGATTAAAATAGATTGTTATCAGTTAAAATCACTTAGAAAGTTTTATAAAAACCTTTGGCAGTATTTTAATCGATTAAAAGGCGAAACAATCGATTAAAACAATTTGAAGGATTTTTTACAAAGCATTTCACTTGATATAAATGTTGTCGTATCAGTTAAAACAAATCTGGAAAATAATCAAGAACATTTTAACAGATTAAAAGAAGTTTTAACAGATTAAAACAAGACTTTTAACATATTAAAAGATTATTTTAACAGATTAAATAAACCAGCAGTTTGGAAAATCTTCTATATAAACAGAATTGCTAGAACATTTTAAAACACATCTTTTGGCAATCAATCAAGCAATCATAAGTGCTACTTTCAAGAGAGAATCGCGCAAGTTTTGTGAAGTTCTTATAAGTTCTTTCTTGAGGCAATTTTTACATTCTTTTGGTGAAGAAACTTATTCTGCAGAGCTACATAAACCTGGTTTGGGTATTCTAGTTTCTTCTCTTTGTTTCTTTACTTTTCTTTTCTATATTGTGTGTGTCTGGAAGTGTGGGCACTGGTTTCTGTGCTTGGAATTTGGCTGCAGGGTTGTTCAAGAACTAGAAATTGGTTCTTGGTGAAGGTTTAGGTGCAAGGACTGGAATTTTGGTTCTTGTGGTAGATTGAGTGTGTGATTGAAGTTGTAATCTGTAAAACGTTCAATCTAGTGGAACCCAGCTGGAATTTGGCTGGAAACAGGACATAGCCCTGGGATTGGGTGAACCAGTATAAATCTTGGTTGTATCTTTCTAAACCTTTCTCTCTTTATTTCTATCACTGCCTTTACTTTGATTGTTTGTTGTGTTTGATTCAAGAATTGGTCAGAACTCTTAATCTTTGAAATAGATAATCTGTAATTTGCGAAAATCTTTCAAAGATCAATTGACCCCCCTCTTGATCTCAGCCTACTTTTCTAACAGGGTTGTGGTATCCTGGTGAGTCCAAACTAAATCTAATTGGATACTCTGACTCAGATTTTGCAGGATGTAAGCTTGACAGAAAAAGCACTAGTGGGACTTGTCATCTCCTAGGAAGCAGTCTAATCTCATGGCATAGTAAAAATTAATCATGTGTTTCTCTTTCTACAGCTGAAGCCGAGTACATTGCAGTCGAAAGTTGTTATGCTCAATCCCTGTGGCTCAAACAACAGCTTGAGGATTATGGTTTAATTCTCAAAAAAATTCCTCTTTTATGTGATAATACGAGTGTCATTATATTAACTAAAAATCCAATTCAGCATTCTAGGACAAAACATATAGAAATTAGACATCATTTCATAAGAGATCATGTTTTAAAAGGTGATTGTGAAATTTTATTTATAGAAACTGAAAAACAATTAGCTGATATATTCACAAAACCTCTTGCTCGTGATCAATTTTACAAAATCATAACTGAATTAGGCATTTTAGATGCACCAAACATTACTTAGTTTCCAAATCTGGTTGTTTTAATTGATATAAACGAGCTTTAAATGATTAAATGAACTTTACAAAACTTTTTCATGCAATTTTAATCGATTAAATGTCGATTAATCAATTAAATGAACTCAAGTTTTTAAATTTCAACTTTCATTACTATTTTAATCGATTAAAATATTATTTGTATCAATTAAAATCAGTAACAAGAACAGTTTAATCGATTATGCCCTGTTTTTAATAGATTATTACTCTGGAAAGAAAATTAAAGGCTTTAGTTAATGGTTGTTCTTGTAACATGCTACTAAAGCATGGTTCCCTTATCTTTACACATGTCTATTGTATTCATTACAAACGTGGTAATGAAGATAAGTCTGAATCAACTTTAATTGGTTCTTAAAAGAGTAAAACTTCTTGATGGTATCATGATTTTTTTTTTTAAATTTTGTTACATACCATGTCTATTGTTTGTTTTTCTCCTCTATTCCCTATTTTTGATGAAGTCAAAGGGGGAGAAATGATTAATTTTTTAATACACACTAATCTATATATTCAAGTGACTTCTTCTGCAGAGATATTATTCAAAGAGGTGTTTGTCTTCATCAAATAGTGGGAGACTGAAAGTGATGAAGATCTTATTGAATCATTTGATGAAACGAAGATCTTGTTGATTTGATGAAGTCAAAGGCTATTCTATTGAAGTCAAATATTACTTGGTTAAAAGGGTAGAGTGATTAATGAGTCTGCATCTATACATAGGTATAATCATTCTTATCTCTCTGCTGCATGAGGTTTCATCATTTAAAAGATTTTGCAAATACCTCTAAACGTGTTTAATCTATTAAAAACCAAAGTAATCGGTTAAATGGTTTTTAAGTAATTATTTTAACTAATATTATATGAGTTTTATCAGTTAAAATGTTCTTAACACTTACATAATAGGTTTTTAACTGATAGGTTTTCAAAATAATCGATTAAAACCTTTTAAAACATACACTGGAACTGTTTTAATCGATATATCTTTGAATTAATCGATTGCTTTCAATAAAGGAGTTTTTGAAAACCTTTTGCCAGTATTTTAACTGATATAGATTCGAAATAATCGATTAAAATGACTTAGAATGTTTTGGAAAGTGTTCTGGCAATATTTTAATTGATACAAACTCAAAAAAATTGATTAAAATAACTTGAAGTGTTTTGAAATATGTTCTATCAGTATTTTAATCGATGTAATCTCAAATTAATCGATTAAAACCACTTGAAAGGTTTTGAAAGAAGTTCTGTCAGGATTTTAATCGATGTGTTATCAGTTAAAATCACTTAGAAAGTTTTATGAAAATATTTGGCAGGATTTTAATCAATTAAAATGCGAATTAGTCGATTAAAACAACTAAGAGATTTTTTTCCAAAGTGTTTTAATCGATTAAAACATATTGTTATCAGTTAAAATTACTTAGAAAGTTTTATAAAAACATTTGGCAGTATTTTAATCGATTAAAAGGCGAATTAATCGATTAAAAGGCGAATTAATCGATTAAAACAACTTAAGCGATTTTTTACAAAGTGTTTTAATCGATTGAAACGATGTCGCATCAGTTAAACAAATCTGGAAAATGATCAAGAACATTTTAACAGATTAAAAGAAGTTTTAACAGATTAATTCAATACTTTTAACAGATTTAAAGATTGTTTTAATAGATTATTAAACCAGCAGTTTGAACAATCCTCTATATAAACAGGATTGCTTGAGTCTTTTAAAATATATCTTTGAGCAATCAATCAAGCAATCATAAGAGCTACTTTCAAGAAAGAATCACGCAAGTTTTGTGAAGTTTTTCAAAGTTCTTTCTTGAGGCAATTTTTGCATTTATTTTGTGAAGAAACCCATTCTGCAAAGCTGCATAATCCAGGTTTGAATGTTCTAGTTTCTTCTCTTTGTTTCTTTTACATTTCATTACTGTATGGTGAGTGTCTGGAAGTGTGGCCACTAGTTTCTATGGTTGGAATTTGGCTGTAGGATGGTTTAAGAACTGGAAGTTGGTTCTTAGTGAAGGTTTAGGTGCAAGGACTGGAATTTTGGTTCTTGTGATAGATTGGGTGTGTGATTGGAATTTGTAATCTCTAAAACATTCAATCTAGTGGAACTCAGCTAGAATTTGGCTGAGAACTGGACGTAGCCTTGGGATTGGGTGAACCAGTATAAATCTTGGTTGTATCTCTCTAAACCTTTCTCTCTTTAATTCTGCTGTTGTCTTTATTTTGATTGTTTGTTTTGTTTGATTCAAGAATTGGTCAGAACTCTTAATCTTTGAAATAGATAATCTGTAATTTGCGAAAAACTATCAAAGATCAATTCAGCCCCCCTCTTGATCTCAGCCTCCTTTTCTAACAAAATGGTAGCTCTTTGTTTTAACAGATTAAAACTCATTTAAACAGATTAAAAATCTGAGGTACTTAAAATGTGAATTATGACTTAGAACATTTTAATCTATTGATTATAAATTTAACAAATTAATACTACGAAACCCTTGACATGGAAAAACCATCAAGAACATTTTAATCTGTTGATTTTACGGTTTAATGAATTAAAATATCGGTTGTATATATACATTTCCTATTTTAAGTGATTTTAACAGATTAAAACTACTTTTTGACAGATTAAAAAACTCAGTTTGTTCTTTCAAAGCTTAAAGGTTGTTTTTTCATGAAGTATGATAAAATCTATGAAATGCAACAGTTATAGGCGCTTATCACAAGATAAATTATAATTATCAAGAGATTAAAGTCCATACCTATAACCTATCTACCTACACACCCACAAAATGAACTTTATATGTCTTCATCAAATCCAACAAGTGCTTCAATCTCCCCCTATTTGATGGAGACAAATATCCACCGCACCTGCATAAAAAATAAATAGCAACAGACATATGATTGTGATGTGTGTGTAGTGACAGCGTTAGTGACAATGTTATATCATCCTATCATTCTTCTCCCCCTATTTGACTTCATCAAATAGATAAAAGTATTCATATACAAGCCATAAGTACCATTTAGGTACCAAAAATAAAACAACCAAAACAAACATAAGTAAGATAAAGCTACTAAATAGAGATTTCATTCATCACCATCCCAGGGACCTTGATTGAATTAGAGGTCTCCAATTTTGTTGTAGATGTCATCCAACTGATTATCAATATGTTGAAACCTGGCAATGGAATCCTCATAAAGTCGATGCTGGCGGGTTTGCAAAGAATATGTCATCTCCATGTGGCGCCTTTAATTATTTTGAATTTCATTCATTTGGTGCAGCATAGTCCTTTCAAACTGTGAAAGAGGTGTGCCACGATCAAGTGGAGCCACATAAGAAATCATGTCCAATGGAGACTGCTGAGCCATAACATCTTCAACGGGATTTGTTTGTCTTGGTTTAGTAGCACTTGGAGCACCAGTGTTCTCATCGTCTTCCTCTTCTCCTTCTGTAAAATCAACCCCTTCATCTCTCCTAGCTTCCTCTTTGGAAATCCAATCACCATCAATTTTTATGAACCCCATTTTATGAAGGATGGAATTATTAATCTCATTTGTGGGGAGAACAACTTCAGAAAGTTCTCCTTCTAGATCAACACCAAAATGAGTGAGAAATTTAGAAATTAAAATAGCATAGGGATACCTAAAATCACTTAACCTTTTTGCTTTTACCATATGGTCTTTGATAACAAATACCCAATTCACTCTGATTCTGTGGTGAATACAGTACATGAGTGTCAGGTCACCTTCATTCAGTACTGCATGAGTGCTCCCCCTGGGAGTAAGCTGCCAAGCTACTATGAATGCAAGCAATCTTTCTTCAAGTTTAAGCTTCCCAATATTGAAGGAACTCACAGAGTCATGCTTATTTTTTAAGCAGGAACAAAAATACTGAACTTTGTTGAACTCTTCTACATCAGAAGTATATCCTTTAGTGATTTTGACCCCTTCATTCTTGAGTCCAACAACATTTTTCCAGATAGTGGGAGTAACTTCAATGTCCACTCCTTTGACGTGAGTCTTAAGAGTAGAACCTTCAAATGACAAGTTAGTAAAGAAAACTTTGATAAGGTCAAGATAAATTCTACCATTGAGCTCTAAGAAACTCTGAAGTTTCTGGTGTTGCAGTAGTTTTCGCACCCCTTTGAATCCTTCAGCATCTAACCACGAGAATTTCAGTATTTTGGGAATATTTATATGTTTTCTGCTCATTTCGTGAACCCCATCTTCTGTTGGTTCCCATTAAACCAAGTTTCAATGAGCCCTCCTTCTAATGTTTCTTGGGGAGCAGTTGAGGATTCTCCTCTGCTGAACTTCTTCCTTCCAGATTTGGAGCGCTTGAACATGGTGAGAGAAATAAAACAAATACAGTAATTGTTTTACCTTGTCAAGAGTGAACACAAGGTATTCGAACAACTTAAGGACTGATTCAGAGTAAGAGAAGTGAGAAGATTGTGACTCTTCAGCTACTTTGAATAGTCAAATTTGTCATGTAGTGAGTTACCTTAGTTTGTTCCCTGCGTTAGAAATGGAAAAGACAGAAAAGGAACAATGGGTACAGCAATTTACTCGTTTACGTACATCAATCAAAATTTCTTCACTTTTGATCTCCAATCACAATCTTCCAGCGTGAATTACTGATGTAATTGGATAGATATTACATTTAAGAGAGTAGCTGAAGTGGTTTGTAGTTGAAAATGCACTTAATTCAACCTGCAGTAAATAATCAAAAGCCTACAATACTAACCATAGAAAATTAATCGATTGTTTTATCATATAATCAATTAATTTTGCTTAATGATATAGAAGCAGATATCAAAAGCAAAATGAATTAATTAAATCAAAAATTTAATCAATTAATTCAAAAGAAAAACATGCAGAGCTAGAAAAATTTTAATGAAATAAACCGATTAGAAACATATTTAATCGATTAATCTGGCAATGGATCAAGAACAGATATTGAGAACTAGGAAATTAACAGATTATTTCGCAAGTTTAATCGATTAAAAGCACATAGTTTGAAAAATATTTCAAAATTTTAAGAAAATGAATCGATTAATTATACTATTAATCCTATTAAAAAGCACAGAACCATAATAGAGAATCAATTATACAATACTAGATAGATCCAAAATTCCTAATTCAGTTCGAAGCATATTAAGTTTATCTCTAGGCAGTAGTTTGGTGAACAGGTCAGCCAATTGTTTATCAGTATCAATGAATAAATTTTCACAATCACCCCTAGAGACATGTTCTCTAATAAAGTGATGTCTAATTTCAATATGCTTAGTTCTAGAGTGTTGAATAGGATTTTTAGTTAGATTGATTGCACTAGTATTATCACAAACCAAAGGTACCGTCTTGAGAAACACCCCATAATCCTTCAATTGTTGTTTGAGATAGATATTTTGGGCACAACAGCTCCCACTGCAATGTATTCAGCTTTTGCAGTTGAAAGAGCCACACACGCTTATTTTTTGTTGTGCCATGATATGAGTCTGCTCCCCAGTAAGTGACATGTACTAGAGGTACTTTTCCTATCTAATCTACAACCTGCAAAGTCAGAATCAGGAAATCCAACAAGTTTAAGAGAAGTACCTTCAGGATACCATAGACCAACATTGATGGTTCCTTTAAGATACTTGAGAATCCTTTTAGCAACAGTGAGGTGAGATTCCTTTGGATTTGCCTGGAATCTAGCACAAACGCAAACACTGAACATAATGTCAGGCCTACTAGCAGTGAGGTATAGAAGAGATCCAATCAAACCTCTATATTTAGTTTGATCAACAGATTTCCCCTTTTCATCTAAATCTAGACAACAGTTAGTAGACATGGGAGTGGAGGATTCTTTGCAATTATGCATATCAAATTTCTTCAATAACTCATTACAATATTTAGATTGATTTAGGAAAATACCATTCTTTAATTGCTTAACCTAGAGACCAAGGAAGAAATTCAGTTCTCCCATCATAGACATCTCAAATTCACTTTGCATTTCCTTAACAAATTTATTACACAAGGCATTATTAGTAGAATAAAAAATGATATCATCAACATAAACCTGCACCAGAATAATATCAGATCCAGATTTCTTAATGAATAAAGTTTTATCAACTTCACCTCGTTTATATCCTTGATCAGTTAAAAAATTACTTAGCCTCTCATACCATTGTCTAGGGGCCAGCTGTAATCCATAAAGTGCCTTTTTCAACTTGTAAACATGGTTAGGATGTTTGTGGTCTTCAAAACCAGGAGGCTGAGAAACATAAACTTCTTCATTGATGAAACCATTTAGAAAGGCACTCTTGACATCCATCTGAAGCAATCTGAAACCACTAATACACGCATAAGCTAATAACAATCTAACAGCTTCAAGTCTAGCTATAGGTGCAAAGGTTTCATCAAAATCAATTCCTTCCTATTGATTATATCCTTTGGCTACTAGCCTAGCTTTATTTCTAGTAACAATGTTGTGTTCATCTAATTTGTTTTTGAATACCCATTTAGTACCAATTATATTGATATCTTTGGTTTTAGGAACTAATTCCCACACATTATTTCTTTCAAACTGATTAAGTTCATCATGCATGGCACTAACCCAATATTCATCATTTAATGCATCCTTAACAGATTTAGGTTCAATTTGTGAAATAAATGTCATATGATTGCAGAATTGATTAAGTGAATTTCTAGTGGACACTCCCTTATTGATTTGCCCAATCACATTGTCTAGAGAAAGATCTCTTGGGACAATCCATTCTTTAGGAAGCTCATCCAAGAAATATTCTTCCTGTTCTTCAACAATTTTTTCTGTGGGTCATCTTTTGTAGGATCAATCGATTGATCACGTTCTTCAACAGTACATTGTTTTGTATTTCTGGGATGTTTTAAGTGATAAAAATTATCATCTAATTCATCATCATCTGCAATACCTGTTTTTTTCTCTGCAACACTTGAGAAGACTCATTAAAAACAACATGTACTGATTCTTTAACATATTTTAGTCTTAAAGTATAGACTCTGTATGCATGACTGTTAGAAGAATAGCCAAGAAAGATCCCTTTATCAGATTTTTCATCAAACTTGCCAATATTTTCTTTCCCATTGTTTAAAACAAAACATGTACATCCAAAAACCCTAAAATAGTTTATGTTGGGTTTTCTTCCTTTGTAAAGTTCATATGGAGTTTTCTTAAGAATGTGCCTTATCAAAACTTTATTCAAAACATGACAAGCAGTGTTTACAGCATCTGCCCAAAAGTATTTAGGTAAAGAGTTTTCACAAAGCATTGTTCTAGAAAGTTCCATAATGGATATGTTCTTCCTTTCCACAACACCATTTTGTTGAGGAGTTCTTGGAGCAGAAAAGTTGTGTTTTATGCCATACTTTTCACAGAATAATTCAAACTTTTCATTTAAAAATTCTCCACCATTGTCACTTTGAATAGAAGTAATGAAATAACCTTTCTCATTATGTAAAACCTTGGAAAGCTTTTTCAAAGATTTGAAAGAATCTGATTTGCCTTTTAGAAAAACAGTCCATATAAATCTGGAAAAATCATCAAAAATTACCATGATATAAAGATTACCACCTAGGCTTTTGTTTCTTGAAGGACCAACCAAATATAAGTGGAGTAGTTCCAAAGGTCTACAGGTAGAAACAATGTTTTTATTTGAAAAAGATTTTCTAGTTTGTTTACCTTTTAAACAAGCTTCACAAATTTTGTCTTTCAGGATTTGAAGCTTAGGCAGTCCAGAAACTAAATCTTTAGAAATTAATTTTTCAAGATGATTAAGATGAATATGGGCAAGCCTTCTATGCCATAACCAAGATTCTTCTTCTTTAGTAAGAAGACAACTTTGAGATGAGATAGAATGCTTGATATCTAGTATGTAAATGTTGTTTAATCTCTTACCAACCAGCATTACCGTGTCAGATTTTGGCTCACAGATTAGACAGATTTTTGGTTTGAAGATAACTCTGTGACCAAGATCACATAATTGGCTTTTGTTGATTAAGTTGTGCTTAAGACCTTCAATAAAAAGAACATTGTGAATGGTCACAATCTCACCATCTCCTATGTCTCCAGAACCTAAGATTCTTCCCTTGTTGTTATCTCCATATGTTACGTGACCTCCAGTCTTCAATCTCAGTTTCTGAAATTTGGAAATATCACCTATCATATGCCTTGAGCATCCACTATCCAAGTACCAAAGTGATTCTTGCTGCTGTTCCTGAAAAATCAAGCATCAAGTATTTGGTACCCTTAAATAATTTGGGTCCTTAGTGGTCAAATTTTCTATTTAACAAATTTTGGAACCCACTCATTTTACCCTATGGCACAAGATGTTTTCTAATATGACAGAATTTTACAGTATGCCCTTTCTTCATACAATAGTGACAAGATGAGAAGGGAGATGCTGTTGATTTTCTGAAAGAGAAGAAATTCAAATACCTTTTAGTTTTAAACCCAAACTTAGGTTTATAACCAATGCCAGTATGATCAAAAACACAGTTTTGAGACCTAAGAAATGCATCTAAATTTGCTTTACCTTGAGTAAACTTAGATAAAGTTTTAATCAAATACTCAACCTTTTTCTGCAGAGAGATACACTTTTCACAATCTTTGTTAGCAGCAACATTATCATAAGATGAATTATTGTAGATTATTTCAAGATGTTCCATATCTATTTTGCATTCTAATAATTCTTCTTCCATAACTTTAACCCTATTCTCTAACCAGTTATTTAGTCCTTTTAACCGATTATTTGTATAGGATAAATTCTTATCGTCATCATGCATTTCATTGAAAGCAATTAATAATGTGTTGTAATTCATTTCATTCTCTGTGGGGGTTGAACTTACACGGGATGAAGAAGATTCATAGCCAACCATTAAGCATAAATTCACTTCTTCACTTTTAGATCCAGAACTTGAGGATGAATCATTGTCTTACCAGGCTATATAAGCCTTCTTCCCTTTATACTTCATATCTTTCTTGTTTTGATTCTTGGATTTTTCTGGACAGTCACTTCTTATATGTCCCTGCATACCACAAGAATAACAAGTATAAGTATTTTGAAGAGAATCAGTTCTTTTATCATTGTACCTTTTAATCTGGTCAGTTATGTTCTTCTTCTTAAGAAATTTCCCAAACTTCTTAACCAACAAATTAAGATTCTCAGATCCTTCTTCATCAGAGTCACTACTTTCTTAAATTGTCTTGAGAACAATGTTTCTGGTTTCCTTTTCTGCATTTTCTTGTTCTTTAAACCTATATATGAGGCAGTAGTCATTTCAGTGAGGCAGTAGTCTTTAAACCCAAACTTTTGTTCCCTTAGCTTACCAAACAATGAGGCAGTAGTCATTTCAGTTAAGTCTTTTGATTCTGATATGGCTGTCACCTTTGGTTGCCAAGATCTGTCCAAACATTTTAGGATTTTGATGTTTAACTCTTCCTTGTCAAACGTCTTGCCTAATCCAATTAGATGGTTGACTATATGTGTAAATATTTCCTGCACATCTGAAATGGTTTCACCTTGCTGCATTTTGAAAAATTCATAATCTCTGATTAATTCATGTTTCCTTGCCCTTTTCACATCAAAGGTACCTTCGTGAGTGACTTCTAGAATCTCCCACATTTCTTTGGCAGAGGCGCATTGAGAAACCCTGAAAAACTCATCAAGATTTAAGGCAGAGGTAATAATGTTCTTAGCAATATAGTCATATTGAACTTTCCTATTTTCTGCATCAGTTAAGTCAGCCCAGTCTTTTTCAACAATTTTACCATCCACTGTATGAGTTGGTTTGAAAGGACCATTAACAATTGTATCCCAAATACCCCTATCAAGAGATTCAATAAAGATTTTCATTCTAACCTTCTAGATTTTCATTCTAGAAGACATTTCCTGATTTTGCAATTGAACCAAGAAATGTAAGATTAGGATTATGTGCTGATGGTTTCACCCCATATGGTCAATTAGGAAAACCATATTCTTGTTGGCCAGTGATTGTAACTCCTTACAATTTACCACCACAATTTTGCATGAATACCCCCTATATGTTTTTAACTTTAATTATTCCTGGGCCAAAAAATCCAAAGTAAAAAATAGATGTATATTTGTAACCTTTGATAGAAGAGTTAAAAATATTGTGGAATGAAGGTGTGTTGACATATGACATTTCCAAAAAACAAAATTTTATGATGAAAGTTGTATTGATGTGGACTATTAATGATTTTCCTGCATATGGTATGTTGTCTGGTTGGAGTACAACTGAAAGATTGGCTTGCCCATATTGTATGAATAATTCAAAGAGTTTTTGGTTGGATAGTGGTTGTAAGTTTTCTTGGTTTGATTATCATCGTCAATTTTTGCCTATGAATCATGCATATCGAAGAAATAAGAATGCATTTTTAAAGAATCGAATTGAAGATTCTCAACCTCCATTGATATTTTTTTGGGGATGATGTGTGGGAGCAAGTTGCTTATTTTCCAAAAGTAACTAAGGAAGTACAATTTACATGTTATGGTTGTGGTGTATATCATAATTGGATAAAACAAAGCATTTTTTGGGAGTTACCATATTGGAATTCAAACATGTTTAGGCATAATCTTGATGTCATGCATATTGAGGAAAATGTGTTTGATAATGTGTTTAATACAGTGATGGATATCAAGGATAAGACCAAAGATGATATGAAGGCAAGAATGGATGTAAAAAAGTATTGTCGGAGAAAGGAGTTAGAATTGCAACAATTACCTAATGGAAAAGTTATAAAGCCTAAAGCACAATTTGTCTTATCTAATGAGCAAAAAAGTGTTGTCTATAAATGGATTAATGAGTTGAGAATGCTTGATGGTTATGCCTCAAATTTGCAAAGATGTGCAAACATAGAGCAAGGGAAAATGATTGGAATGAAAAGTCATGATTTTTATATATTTATCGAGCAAATACTTGTTGAATTATTGGCAAGCGTACCAAAATTATCAATCGCAGTATAGTATTTCAATTAAATAAAAGTCGATCCCACGAGGAACAATTTCAATGGAAATTCCCAATTATATGCTTACTAAGTGGATTAAAACAGATTGGGTTTTTCAAATAAGAGTTGAATTAAAACTAAATGACAAAGAAATATAAATTGTTGAGAAAATATCAATTAAAGGTACTTAGGATTGGTTTCCTTCCTTAGCCCTCTTTTGTAATGGTTATGTCAATTAAGAACGTCAATTAACCTAACAATGTTGATGCCACCTACTCAATTCATCCATGTTAATTCCTCACACATGAAATTCATAAAAATGAAAGTAATGAAGATCTTATTGATTTACTTTGGCAAAGATCTTGTTGATTTGATGAAGTCAAAAATGAAGTCAAAGGCTACTTTGTGGCAGTCAAAGGTCACTTAGATAAAAGGGTAGTAGGATTAGTGAGTTTGCATCTCTGCTTAGGTATAATCATTTTTATCTCTCTGTTGCATGAGGTTTCTTCATTTAAAAGATTTTGCAAATGCCTCAAAAAAATGTTTAAATGGTTAAAAACAAAGTATTTTGAAAAAAGGTTTTTTAATTAGCTATTTTAACTAATAGCGTATAAGCTTTATCAACTAAATTGTTCTTAACACTTTTGTAACAGGTTTTTAACTAATATGTTTTCGAAATAATCGATTATTTTCATTTGAAGGATTTTTAAAAACCTTCTACCAGTATTTTAACTGATATAGAATTGATATAATCGATTAAAATGACTTAGAATTTTTTGAAAAGTGTTCTGGCAGAATTTTAATCGATACAAACTCGAAATAATCGATTAAAACAACTTAGAGTGTTTTGAAAGTTGTTCTGTCAGTATTTTAATCGATACAAATGTGAAATAATCGATTAAAACAACTAAGAGTTTTTTCGAACGTTTTAATCGATTAAAACATGCTTGCTATCAGCTTAAAATAACTTAGAAAGTTTTATGAAATCTTTTGGCAGAATTATAATCGATTAAAATGCGTTTCAATCGATTAAAATAACTAAGTGAACTTTTTTCAAAGTGTTTTAATCGATTAAAACAGATTGTTATCAGTTAAAATCACTTAGAAAAGTTTATAAGAATATTTTGTAGTATTTCAATCAATTGAAAGACGAATCAATTGATTAAAACAATTTAGAAGATTTTTAACAAAGAGTTTTAATTGATATAAACGTTGTCGTATCAGTTAAAACACATCTAGAAAATAATCAAGAACATTTTAATAGATTAAAAGAAGTTTTAACAGATTAAAACAAGACTTTTAACAGATTAAAAGATTATTTTAACAGATTAAATAAACCAGCAGTTTTGAAAATCTTCTATATAAATAGAGTTGCTTGAACTTTTTAAAATACATCTTTTAGCACTCAATCAAGCAATCATAAGTGATACTTTCCAGAGAGAATCGTGCTAGTTCTGTGAAGTTCATTGAAGTTCTTTCTTGAGGCAAAATTGCATTCTTTTGGAGAAGAAACACATACTGCAGAACTGCATAAATCTAGTTTGAGCATTCTAAGTTTCTTCTATTTGTTTCTTTACTTTCTTTACTGTATTGTGGGTGCCTGGAATTGTGGGCACTGGTTTCTGTAGCTGGAATTTGGCTGCAGGGTTGGTCAAGAACTAGAATTTGGTTCTTGGTGAAGGTTTAGGTGCAGGAACTGGAATTTTGGTTCTTGTGGTAGATTGAGTGTGAGATTAAAGTTGTAATCTGTAAAACGTTCAATCTAGTGGAACCCAGCTGGAATTTGGCTGGAAACTGGACGTAGCCCTGGGATTGGGTGAACCAGTATAAACCTTGGTTGTATCTTTCTAAACTTTTCTCTTCTTTAATTCTGTGACTGCATTTATTTTGATTGCTTGTTGTATGTGATTCAAGAACTGGTCAGATTTCTTAATCTTTGAAATAGATAATCTGTTAATTGCGAAAATCTTTCAAAGATCAATTCACCCTCCCTCTTGATGTCAGCCTACTTTTCTAACAATTGGTATCAGAGCAAGGGTCTTGAAAAATACTCAAGGCTTTCGGTCCAAATCTTTAATGGCTGAAAACAAATTACCTTTTTCTGAGGGAGCTTCTATTAATAGACCTCCACTATTTTGTGGAACAGATTATCCATTTTGGAAGATTAGGATGAAGATCTTTATTGAATCTATTGATAGAAATGTTTGGGATGTAATTGCTAATGGTCCATTAATTACAGAAAAAGAATGGTCTAGTTTAAATGATGAAGAAAAGAAAAAAGTTCAAAGTGATTGTACTACTAAAAACATAATTACTTCTGCACTAAATATGGATGAGTTTTTCAGGGTCTCCAATGCAAATCTGCCAAGGAAATGTGGGAAGTTCTTGAGGTTACTTATTAGGGAACAACTGATGTAAAGAGAGCCAGAAAACATACTCTCATAAGAGAATATGAGTTGTTTAAAATGCAAACTGGAGAAAGTATTGCAGATGTGCAGAAGCGCTTCACTCATATCATCAATCATCTAATGGGTTTAGGTAAAAAATTTGATAAAGAAGAATTAAATATTAAAGTTCTGAAATGTCTTGACAGGTCATGGCAACCTAAGGTCACAGCAATCTCAAAATCAAAAGACTTATCCGTCATGACAACAGCTTCCTTGTTTGGCAAACTCAGAGAACATGAAATGGAAATTAACAGATTCAATGAGAAAGAAGTCTCTGAGAAAAAAGGTAGAAGTATAGCACTCAAGGTTGAAGAAAGAAGTCAAGAATCAGAGGAGGAAAGTGAAAATCTTGGACTGCTTGTCAGAAAGTTCAACAAATTCCTCAAGAAAAAGATTCAAGATAAAGAAAAACACAAAAGGTATGAGAAAAAAATCTGATTCTTTTAACTATAAATGTTATGGTTGTGGTAAACAAGGTCATGTAAGAATGGAGTGCCCAGAAAAGAACAAATACAATGATAAGAAAGAGGAAAAAGTCAAAAGAAGAGCATATGTAGCATGGGATGATAATGATACTTCATCAACAGAAAATTCTGATAATGAAGAAGCAAACTTATGTCTAATGGCAAATCAAAATCATCAAACCAGCAGTGTAAGTTCTAACTCTTCTTCAAATTTGGTGAATTATAATTCATTACAAGAAGCATTTAATGAAATGCATGAAGAAACTAAGAAACTGCAAAAAGAAAATGATAGGCTAAAAGGCATGAATAATTGGTTAGTAAATAGAGTAGATTCTCTTGAAAAGAAAATTCTTGAAGATGAAACTGATCTTGACTTTTTAAAATTAATCCATGATAATTCTGATTGTGTATGTAATAAACCATGTAATAATTATTTTGAATTACAAAAGAAGATTGATTTTTTATCACAAACTGTTTCAAAGTTTACACAAGGTCAAGCTAATCTTGATGTTCTTCTTGGGTCACAAAAACTTATTTTTGACAAATCTGGCATTGGAATTACATCTAGCATGAAATTCAGAAAAACAAATGTAAACAGGAAATCATACTCATCATCTGTGATTAAATGTTTTTATTGCATGAAAAAAGGTCATTCTGTGAAATATTGTAGAATTAAGAAGTATGTTATTCCTAGAGGTAGAATGAAGTGGATTCCTAAAAATTCATTTCAAATAACTTGATCGGACCCAGTAATTATAAAAAGAGTACCAGAAACATGCTAAATCTGTTTTGCAGGAACAAAATCTGGAAGTCCCTTGGTGTTCATACAACAAATTTGGCTCTGGTTTCATAAACTGAATGTTTTAATTGATATAAAACAGTTTTAATCGATTAAAATCACTTACAGAGAATACCAGAAAAGTTGTCCGTACAGTTTTAATCGATTAAAATGTGAATTAATCGATTAAAATGCTCTCAGGATTTTTAGTTTAGCTGTTTTAATCGATTAAAAGGGATTTATATCAGTTAAAACCACTAAGAGGTCAAATTTAATCGATTCTTCTTCGTTTTAATCGATTAAAATTATGTTATCACTTTATTAATTTCTTCCAGTACAGAAATAATCGATTGTTTTATGTATTAATCGATTATGTCACTGTTGCATTTTCAAACCTAATATTAAAGATCAAATTAATAGGTTAATTTGTTGATTAATCGATTAATTTGTTCCTGAAAAACATCTTTACAACATCCAATTGAAAATTGGTCAGCAAATTAGAGTCAAAAATCCAAGTTTTTGCGTTAATCAAAATATGCATAATACATTTATTGCATCTGTTGACCAAGTCAAAAATTTCTCAAAGAACAAAATAGCTGATGTACCCATCGTTCAGAAACCTGTGCCTCTGTCTTTGGTCAAGGGGACAATTGCATTTAAAGCTGAAACGGTGCAGTTCTGTCTCTTTGGATTTCAAAAATTTGAAATCCGATCTTCATCAAACCAGGTTCTGTACTTACCCAACCATTTCTCAACTTCTCATCTTTCTTCTGTTTTCATATTTTCAAAATCTTCTCTCGAATCTCTGCTTCAAACATGTTCAAAAGATCAAAATCAAGGAAGAAACAAAAGGGAGAGTCTTCCTCTGCTGGAAATCAAGGAGGTCATCTTGAAAATTGGTTCAGTGGTGATATAGAAAAGATGAATAATTTCATCACTCATTTTAGTCAAAAACAACTTGTAATTCCCAAATTCATAAGGTTTGCTTGGCTAGATGAAGAAGGGTTCACTTCGTTAAGAAGAAAACTAAAGAATAAAAAACTGAAGAATTTTCTGGAATATACTGGCAACATTCAACCAGATTTCGTAAGAGTGTTTTATGCAAATCTCACTGTCAGTGGTTCCACTTTAAGATCTCAGGTAAAAGGAGTTAATATGGTCATTACTCCTGATATTTGGGATGAAGTTGTTGGTCTCAAAGATGTTGGTGTAAAAGTCTCTAGAGGTAATATTGTTGAATTGCCAGAGTTTAACAAAATTCAATTTTTTCGCACCTGTCTCAAAGATCAAGATGATTCGGTAAGAATTTTCAATGCTGGGAAGATGAGCTTGAATCAAGAATTCTTGCCTTCATTATTGCATGGATGCTTACTCCAAGGGGGAGTAATCATGCTATACTCAATGAGGGTGATTTAGCTCTCATGTATTGCATTGAAAATATGATTCATGTTAACTGGGTCTATGTTATTAAAGATCACATGGTAAAAGCCAAGAGGCTTGCTGATTATAAATTGCCTTATGCTTTGTTAATCAACAAATTTTTTAGACATTTTGCAGTAGATTTAGAAGGGGAGTATGTGGAAACTCCGAAAGCATCTAATGAGATTGATGACTCAACCTTACGAAAAATGGGATTTATTAAAATTGATGATGAATGGATCTCTAAAGATGATGCTGGGATGTCTGAGGATGAAGAAGAAGATGAGCAAGGCCAAATTCCTTCCTCTCCAGCTGCTGCAGAGGTTCCTGAATCCACTGGCGGGGAGACATCATATGAGAACATGGAGATAATTCCCTACTTGGAACAACCTGACCGTGGGACTCCTCTGTCTCAACAGAAAATATGAATTTATCCACTCTAACTAAAACATCTTCTGCTACTCCATAAGGAATCTTTAGAGATCTGTCAACTAGTTGTAGTGTCATTCTTGTAGGCTTTACTTCCAAGTCTCTTATTCTTTTAAGCATAGACAAAGGCATTAAATTTATACTAGCACCCAAATTGAGTAATTCCTTGCCTACTTGTAATGTCCCAATTGTGACTGGTATAGTGAAACTGCCAGGATCCTTAGACTTTTGAGGTAATGATTTCTGAATTATAGCGCTGCATCTTGCTTCTAGCTCCATTGTTTCTGTAGTAAATATCCTTTTCTTAGTTAACAACTCTTTCATGAATTTTGCATAAGTCGGCATCTGCTCCATAGCTTCCATAAATGGAATATTAATTTGTAAATGCTTGAAAATATCCATAAATCTAGTGAATTGTCTTTCTTTATCTATCTGTGAAGAAACCTTGGGATATGGTAACTTCTCTACAAATGGTTTTTGACTCCCTCCTTTTTCTATCTTTTGTTTTTTCTCACCCTCTTTATTCTTCTTATTAGGGATATGTCTTTCTTAATTATTCTCCTCTTCTTGCTCTTCATCTTCTTTTACCAAAACTTCTTTATCAACAACTATATTGTCACCAATCCCCTTACCTACAACTTTTCCACTCCTTGTAGTTATTGAATTGCATTTCTCCCTGGGGTTGTTTTGTGTGTTAGCTGAAAATTGTCCTCCTTGCTGCTTAGATAATTGTTTAGCTAGTTGACCTATCTGGGTCTCTATATTTCTGAATGAAGCCTCAGTATTTTTCTGATTAGCCATAGTGCTTTGAATGAATTTTTCTACAGTCTCCTCCAATTTACGTATTCTGTCAGGCACTGAAGGATAATGTTGTTGTTGCTGTTGATATGGAGGTTGCTGATATGACTATTGTTGAAATGCAGGTTGTCTAGTAGATGAGCTAACACCTTGTTTCCACCCAAAATTTTGATTTTGATTCCCTCTCCATCCTTGCACAACATTATTCTGATAATTGTTGGGATTAGGGAAATTACCTTGTCTGCCTTGACTACTACCTTGGGCCCCCATATAATTAGCTTCTTCTTGTTGAATGTTGCCTTGATAAGAGCATTTTTCATTTGCATGATCACCTCCACACACATCACAACTCATTTGTTGATTAGGAATAGATTGTACTGTGTGCATTTGTTGAGGTAATATCTCTATTTTCTGGTTCAATGCTTCAATTTGTTGCATCAAAATTTTATTCTGGGCTAAGATAGCATCTAAGGTGTTAAGATCTAACATTCCTTTCTTTTGAACTGGATGTCTATCATGTTGGGCATGTTGGTCTATAAAAGCTAGTGCATCAATAATTCTTGTGGCATGTTCAATTTCTACATCCAACATGGATCCTCTTGCTGTAGCCTCTAATAGCATATTTGCATCATGTCGCAACCCAGTATAGAAAATATTCAATTGAGCAACGTCATCAAATCCATGATTTGGGCATCTTCTCAACAGTGATTTAAATTTCTCTCATGCTTCACAAAATTGTTCATCTGCTCCTTGTCTGAAAGAAGTGATGTTAGATTTTACTTTGATGTAGCGGGATGGTGGAAAAAATATGTTCAGAAACTTCTTTTCTACACTACTCCAATTAGTCAAACTCTGATTAGGATGTGCTTTCAGCCACTCCTTTGCCCTACCTACCAAAGAAAAAGGAAATAATCTCAAATATGCAGATTCAAGATTTGCTGCTCTAAATGTCATGGTACCAATCAACTCATAAAAAGTAGACAAATGAATATAAGGGTCTTCATGATCCAATCTAGTGAATTGATGAGCACTAATCAAGCTTAAGAAAGCTAGATTTATCTGCAATGTTTGATCATTCAGTATGGCAATGCTAGAAAAATGTCTTGGACCTTGCTGCACAGCACAATTTCTAAGAGTTCTTTTAGGTTGATTTGAATTTGAGTTTTGATTTGGATTTATATTTAGATATGGATTCAGATTCAGATTTGCTCCTTCTTCCACCATATCTTCTACAATTGGGTCTGGTAAATCAAGTGTGAAAGAAGAATTAGCAGATTCTCTTGTGGCTTGTTCTTGAGTTTCCCTTCTTCTTCTACCCCGGTTCCTCCGAGCTGTTTTTTCAATCTCTGGATTAAATTCTAACTGCTCTGAAGATACATGTCCTCTTAAACACAAAAATCAAAAGAGTACTCAAGCAAAGATTAGCACAAAACAACAAATAATTAAAACTAAAACTGAAAAATAAAACGAAAACAAAAATAAAAATAAAATACTCAATAAGCTAAACAAAGAATTCTCAAAGAACACCATTCCCCGGCAACGGCACCAGAAATACTTGTTGAATTATTGGCAAGCGTACCAAAATTATCAATCGCAGTATAGTATTTCGATTAAATAAAGGTCGATCCCACGAGGAACAGTTTCAATGAAAATTCCTAATTATATGCTTACTAAGTGGATTAAAATAGATTGGGTTTTTCAAATAAGAGTTGAATTAAAATTAAATGACAAAGAACTATAAATTGTTGAGAAAATATCAATTAAAGGTACTTAGAATTGGTTTCCTTCCTTATCCCTCTTTTGTAATGGCTATGTCAATTAAGAACGTCAATTAACCTAACAATGTTGATGTCACCTACTCAATTCATCCATGTTGATTCCTCACACATGAAATTCATAAGAAAACCTAATAAATGTTGATTCCTCACACAATTAAGATATTTTCCAGCATTAGGTTTAGGGTGTTTAAGCAATTGATACATTCATTCCATTCCTAGCAATTAACATAACAAATATTCTTACCGTGATCTTAGGGTTCAAGATATATTTTCCAATCATACCTCAAACAATCAAGAATAAATCATTCCAAAGCATAAAGGATAAGAATAACAACATTAAAGCATAGATTAATATCTCAAAATATCACTATGATACAAAAGAGTTCAAAGGAAGTGCACCAAATCCTAAGAGAATGAAGTTAGCCACTCATGTTGGCCATTACAATGCTCCAAATGTGGAAGAAGTGAGGAATTGATGAAGATTGGACGAAACCCTAGCAGTAGTCACGCCTCTTCTCCTCCAAAACCGCTTGATTTTCTCAAAACACATCTTCTCTTTTATTGGAAAAATTTGGGCTTCGCGTCTTTCACTTGAGCGAGAACTTTCGCTCAAGCGAAAGTAGCCTGTTTTCGCTCAAGCGACAAAACACTTGCTTGAGCGAATGAACTCCAGATAAGAATAACTAACATTCGCTCAAGCGAATTTTCCTGCGCTTGAGCGACTGACTTCCAGAGAAGAATAACTGATATTCGCTTGAGCGAATCTTGGCTCGCTTGAGCGAGTGAATTCTAGAGAAGAATAACTAACATTTGCTCAAGTGAGAATCCATCCCGCTTGAGCGACTTCTATGCTGAAAATCTTCTTCCTTCTTCCAATTTTACTCCAATTCTGCTGCCAAATATGCTCCTTACTCTTGTATCAAGATATTCTTGAATTCATCCTATATTGGGAGAAAAATATATTAGAATTAGCATTAGTTAAGTGGTTTCATAAAAATTCTAGGTATAATTATATCAACTTTTTACCACTTAACACTGTTAATGCCTATTGCTTTTAGTGCACTGTCAAATCAAATTTGGAAACCAATTGCTAAGTTAAGTAAATTCTTCAAAGATCTATGTTCAACTATTTTGCAAGTGGATGGTTTGTTATTAATGGAACAAAACATTGCAATTACATTCTGTAAATTGGAACGATTCTTTCCACCTGCATTCTTCAATTCAATGGAACACTTACCTATTCATTTTCCTTACGAAGCAAGAGTAGGAGGTCCTGTTCAATATTGGTGGATGTATCCATTTGAGAGGTACTACTTTTTAATTATTAAATTTGAACATGCATACTTGTCTTATTTGAAATTATAATAACCATATGATGGTCTTGTATTAGGTACTTGAATAAGTTAAAAAAAATGGTTAAGAACAAGGCACGTGTGGAAGGTTCAATATATGAGACATATCTAGTGCAAGAGACTTCTCATTTTTGTTCATATTATTTTGAGACTCATGTGCAAAAAATGAGAAATAAAGTCAGTCGCAATGATAATGGAGGTGAACATGTAGAACTAGATTGTGTATCAACAATTTTTAATCATCTAGGTCGCTTTAGTGGAAGATCTTCATGTTGATACTTAAATAAGAAAGAATTAGAAGCTGCACATTTGCATGTTACTTAATTGTGAAGAAGTTCAACCATTAATTAAGTAAGAATCAAAATTCATTTTGGCATGCATTTTTCATGCATAAAACCACTAACACAATGTTATGTGTAAATGTTAGAATATTTGAACAATTTCTAGAAGCAGTGAAACAAACATCACTCAAAGAGAAATTGAGGCTCGGATTGCTTTCGATTTTCCTAGATGGTTTCAAACATATGTAAGTTTTAAAAATATTTTGTAAATCAATGATAAGAATAATTTATGTTCTCACATTAACCTATTCATTCATACTATGTTTATCATTTTTTTAGGTTCACGATAGGAACAATATGGTTCAAAGTCAATTTTTACATGACTTAGCATGGGGTCCACGAAAAAAGGTTTTTACATGGCCTATTTATTTTGTCAATGGTTTCAAGTTTCATACGGAAGAATGGAGCATTGGTAAGAAAACTGTCAATTGTGGAGTTTGTGTTAAAGGGGATGATATTCAAAATGAAGAAAACTATTATTATGGTATCATCAAAGAGATTATGCAACTTGAATACATAGGAGAGCCAACAAAAGAATTAGTTGTATTCAATTGCCAATGGTTTGATTCTAAAAGGAATCATGGTGTACGAGTTCACAAGGAATATGGTATAGTGGAGGTTCATCATCATAGAAGGTATTTGAATTATGATCCTTTCATACTTGCATCAAATGCAATTCAAGTATATTATATGCCTTGTCCTGAAAAGGTTAAGGAAAAGGTAGATTGGTGGGTTGTAATTAAGACCAAACCAAGAAGTATGGTTGATGATCAATATACACTAGAGATTGCCTATCAACATGGTCTTTCTAATACTCAACTTGTGTCAAATGATGAAGTACTTTATCAATTAAGAGACGATGAAGGTGAACATGAAGAGCTAGTAGAGAATGAATTACTTGATGGAAATTAACACGATGAATATAATGTGGAAGATGCAAAAATCAATGAAAAAGAGTATGATGAGGAAAGTGAATTTGATGATGATTACAACTCTGATGATGATGATCAAAATGTTGATGACTCATAAATTTGATGAAGAAAGTGATGTTCATGTTGATGATGATGATTATAATGATAATGATGACGATGACGATGATGAATGATTTTTGTATTTTCATAAATGGTGAGTATTTAATAATTATAAGCACACTTAATAATGTTCCCATCAAATTATTTTGTTGTTGTTTCAAACATTTCAATAAATATGTTATTGTTTAATTCATTACCATTACTTCTTAAATATATGCAATTTGCTTACACATTTTTTTTGTTTTTTGTTATATTTGTAGATGTCAGACAAAAGGAAAACCAAACTTATTTTAAAAAGTCGTTTGATGAAGCATCAATTCAATCAATTACCAAGAAATAGCATAGTTGGACCACAAGTTGGACATCCATTAGTTGAAACTATTGCAGAACATGTTAGTTCTATCCCTTCAGTACAAAATAAGTCTACTGATGGTCATACTCCACCACTTGGTGGAAGTTCTAAATCTCTTCCATTAACTTCTCCATCATTAGGAGTACAATCACCACATGAGACACCTTCCTCACAAAGTCTTCAAGCATCTAACCCTCAAACTGGAGGCACATTTGTTTCTCATGATGATCACAATGTCTCAGATGTTCAGAGCACTTGTGATAGACCCATTTTAACACTTGATGGATATGGGTAAATCACTTACATTTTAACAATGTTATATTTTGTTCACATTCTATAAAACTTGTACTTTATGACTTTATTTGTGTTGTAGATTTTTGCCTTCATACTTTGCAGCTAATGCCATTGGTGATATTTTCAAAAGCCATTACACTTATGCATGGCCATCATGGAAAAAGGTACCTGAAGCTATTCGAGACATGTGGTTTAGTGAGTTCATGGTATGTATTTATATTAGTTCTTAACTTTAAAATAAGTTCTAATTATTGAATGTACTATAACATTTACTTGTTTTGTTTGGGTACAGAGAAAATATACTATTTTCCAACCTGATCATAGGTTGGCTAGAAGGAACTTTGAAATGTGAGGTGCCAACATATTGAAAATTTCACTAAACAAGGCACGCATGATAATGAAGAAGCCAAATTGGCTTGCAGAAGATGTATGAGATATCTTATGCCAACATTGGGGATCAACACAATTCAAAGTAAAAAGTTTGACTGCAAAAGCAAATCGAGCTTCTGATTATGGTGGACTTGGAATGTCACTCCATTCTGCTGGCTCCATTAGCACTTCTCAACATAGAGAAAATTTGGTAAACTTTTCTTTATATTGGTTTATGCATGTATTGGTCCTATGCCAGAGGATGAGTCTGATGTTTCATCTGTTTGTGTATCACCCTTGAATCCAATCTTTGTAGCATTAATGTTCTCCTTCACATAAGAAATATTCTGAGTATCTTTTGTTTCACTCATTTCAGTGTAACTGTTGTGTGTTTCATTTGATGCCACAAATTTGGTTGTCTTTTCTAATTCATCACCCTCTAGATTAGAAGATTCACCTGCAGCTGCATCTCCCTTTTTTATTTCAACAAGGACTGTTGAGTTAGAACCAGGTTTGTTTTCTTTAGAGACCCTATTGCCACCCTGCACTAATCCTTGTGTTGGCATATTTTTTACATCTTCACTAACTATTGTGTTCACATGACCATTTTGAGTTTGGTTTATGTGAATTATACCGTTGACTACATTTAAGTATGGAAAGAATGTAACATTAGTTAGTTCAAAGTTTATTGCATGATGTTGTTTATGTTTTAAGAGAAAAATAGTTATTACATTACATATTGTCATGACTTGACAAATTTCTTTTCTTTTATGGTGGATATTGCACTTCTAAGTTTATGTTCTTAATCATATTTTAGACAAAGTTAAATGGAAAACCTCCTACCTCATCAGAGTTGTTTCGCAAAACACACCAACGAAAGGATAACACATGGGTGGATCAAAGATTAGTACATGTGGATGTAAGTTCCTTATTTTTCTTTATATGTTAATTTCTTAAACAATTGAATATTTTTTTTATCCAATTAACTACTATTCTATTTTAATGTTTATAGGAAGAGTTTAGTCGTGCATGGGAAGCAGCCTCCCAATCAGGATCTATTGCAGGAGGCTCTCTACCTGATGAATTACAGGTTTGGTGTAAAGTTGCTGGAATAAACAAAGGCAAAGTATATGGGCTTGGATCTGAGTCAAGCAAAGCAATTGGGAGAAATCTTTGTCAGGACTACTTCATCATTTGTCCTGCTTATGAGAGAGGAGATTGAACAATTAAAATACAAGTTACAGGAAGTTGAGACTCAAAGGGATGATCTCCGTGGAAGAATGTTAACCAATAAGAGACAAATTCAAAAAAATGATAAAATTTTGCTCCTCTTGATGGAGAAGATGGATGTTCAACTTCCTAAATTCTGAACTAATACTTCTATTCTATATATTGTATTTGTTTTGTTAGTTTCTGACATCTCTTGAATTATATATTGTATTTCTTTTGTTAGTTTCTGACATCTCCATAATTGACTCTTACTTTAGTTTATTCTACTTATTTTTAGATTGAATTTTCAATATGTAAGAAAATATTTAATCTATCAATGATGAATTTATGTAGAACAAAATTTGTGGTATTATTTTGATGGTTATCTCAGGAAGTGTAATTTTGATATATTTAATATATAATGTATTTCACATTCCTTAATAAGGATTATTGTTATTTTAAAAATAATAAAAAAATTAAATAAAATTCGTGACCGATATAGTGACTGATTTAATTGGTCACTAAATCGGTCACTGAATCGGTCACTGATTCGGTCACTGAATCGGTCACTGATTCAGTCACTGAATCGGTCACTGATTCGGTCATTGATTCGATCACTGATTCGGTCACTGAATCGATCACTGATTCGGTCACTAATTCGGTCACTGAAATTAGTGACCAAGGAAAGAGTGACCGATTTGAGTTTGTTACTATTTCGGTCACTATTTTAGTTAGTGACCGATTTTGGTCATTTAGTGGGCAAAAATTTGATCACTATTTGATGTTTTTGTTGTAGTGCCCGTCTCCGACTTTTTAAAGCGAGGAAAACTTGAACCCACCCCCGGTCAACTCAGGTTTTCCCCGTCAAACTCGGGGCGGGGACAGATCGGTCCCCACGACTACGGGTTTAATTGTCATACCTAGTCTCAAGTCCTATGTCTCATGCCAAGAGGCATACCCAAAATTTAGAGCACCAAAACAGTGAAAAAAACTGAGAAAATTCAGTAATAACATTCAAACCAATGCAGTTTATTACCAGTAGTTGAACTTAAAGGTCATATGTTAGGCCACACATGATTAATGAAGATATAACAAAACAGTTTGATTTGATGCCAGCATAGTAAATTGATCTAAAAGAAAAATAATCAATAACTTAGGGTATTGGAGGATATTTGGGTCCCCAAAGAACAATAAGAAAAATACTTTATATGCAAGTTCTTATTGACCAACTATATTTAAAGATCACAGACAATACTATAAATCATGTGAAGTATGCAATAAATTAGGTGGTAATATATAAGAAAAGCATAAAATGCCTCAACAATCTTTATTATTTTATGAAATATTTGATGCCTTAACAATACCTCGTGAGATATTGATTTTATGGATCTTTTACTCTATCTTTTGGATTAAATTATATTTTATTTATTGTTAATTATATATCTAAATGGGATGAAACTAAAGCAATAAAGACTAATGATGCTAAAGTTGACTTTGAGTTAAGTCATGTGAGTTTTGAGTATAATTTTTCTTTGATCGGGTGATTAACTATTGAATGTACAATCATAATAGAACTTAACTTTTTTTTCTTTATTTGAACTTAAATTATACATGTTAGATCTTAATCTATTGTAAATTCACTCAATGTCGAAGAATTTTGTTGAGTCGTTATGAAATTATAATTTATTGGAAAATAAAAAAAATAAAAAAATGAAAAATATTGATTTGTCCAACAACAAATAAACTCACTTAATTAGTAACAATGCAAATTTCAAGGAAAATAAGAAAAGAAAGAAGAAAACATAAAAGAGTTGAAGAATAATATTTAAAGAAGTATTCTTGTTGGTTATTTAAAAGTTTATTTCCTCATTCTTCTTTTTTATTCTTAGTTACTTTTAAGCTTTGATCTTCTTTGTTTATACCATACCCTATGCTTAACCTCATTATAACCTATTTAAAAGACTTTTTCATGTTTAATTTGTTAAGGGCTGATATATTTTTTTTTAGGTCCCCCATCTCTTTTATATTATATTTTTTACCAAATTAATTTTTTAAGAGAATTGTCACTTGGCAGGATTCGAACCCGAGTACCTTTAAGTTGGAGGCTGATACTCCAACCACTAAACTACTAGAATTTTCTGATAATAACTTACAAATAAATTATATTTATATACAAATAAATATATATCCGTGTAAATATATAAATATAAATATATTTATATTTATATATTTTGATATATTTATATAGTTATATATTTATATGTTGGATGTGAGGGCATGCTTGAAGGTGAAAGTGTGTGTTGAGTGGGTTTTCAAAATTTGATGTTAAATTTGTGAGTGAGTCTCTTTATATGAGTTTGTAATTTAATGACAGATATATAATCTTTATAATTTATTTATATAATGATATAAAATAAATTTGGGAAATGCGTCATTCGCTCTCAAGCGAAAAATACCGATTTTCGCTCAAGCGAGAGTCAATCTCACTTTCACCCTCGAGCACGCCCTCACATCCCACATATAAATATATAATTATATAAATATATAACCATATCAAAATATATAAATATATTTGTATTTATATATTTTATATTTATATATTTACACGGATATATATTTATTTGTATATAAATATAATTTATTTGTAAGTTATTATCAAAAAATTATAGTAGTTTAGTGGTTGGGATATTAGCTTTCAATTCTAAAATACTCGGGTTCAAATCATGTCAGTGACAATTCTTTAACTTAAATGAATTTTTGGCTGAAACAAAAAATAAAAACACTTTCCAAAAAATATATACAAATAAATATATGTTTACACGGATATATATTTATTTGTATATAAATATAATTTATTTGTAAGTTATTATCAAAAAATTGTAGTAGTTTAGTGGTTGGAGTATCAATTTTCAATTTTAAAATATTGGGTTCAAATCTTACCGGTAACAAATTTCTAATTTAAGTGAATTTTTGGGTGAAAAAAAAATAAAAACAAAAAGACTTTCAACGTCGGTTCATCTAGGAACCGACATGAAAAATACTTTCTACGTCGGTTGACTAAAAACCGACGTAGAATGTGTTCAACATTCAACTTTCAACGTCGGTCCATCCGGGAACCGACGTGAAAAGTACTTTCTACGTCGCCGGCTATAACCGACGTTAAATGGCGACGTAGAAAGCATATTTTGTAGTAGTGAGTTCAACTAATTTCAGCTAACCATTTCACTCAACAAAGTGTTGCAGACCAGACTTTTTGCATAATTGATGAATCAAGTTTCATCTTCTTTAATTTGTTGTTTATTGGTTTTGTGTGAGCCTTACACATTTTGTAACATTCTTTAATTTATCTTAGAAAAGTCAAAATCATAATTTATCTTCTTGCAAATTTTATTTTTCATATTTATTCTCTAATTTCTCTAGTTCTTAGTGTAAACTTTTTAAGTTCTTCATTTATAAGCTTTTGTATGAAATCTAGTGTAAATTTCTTCATGCTTTAGATTATATTTACTTTCTTTACGTTTTAATGGCCTTCTAAATTTCTAGGGTTTGTTTCCAATCTAAAAATTGTTTTCATTTATTGATGTTTGATTTTTCAATATTTTAATTATTTATAATATATTACAATCAATATAATTCAGATTATTTTGTTGAATTTGACTAATTACATTATAAGTCAAATTTTAAGTTTATGTAGTTGTTTATCTTAGAAATTGATTTGTGTTTCTATATTAATTGAATGTGGTGAATCAATTAGATATAGATAATTGGATTATGAATTATTACAAATCTTATGGATCTATATTGTGGTTGTTGAATATAGAAGAAATAGAGTTTGAGATTAATCTCCCTTGTGTATAAATCACACATAGGGTAGTCTATTTATAATAGAGAGATACAACTAAAAGAGTAACTGAAAGAATAAACAAAAGATATTGTTTGATATTGTGGTTAACAATATCTAACAATATCAAATAATATCTAAACAATATTTAACACTCCCCCTCAAGTTGGAGCATACAAATCGTATGTGTCAAGCTTGTTACAAATATAATCAATTCTAGGCCCCCGTAAAGATTTAGTAAAAATATCTGCTAACTGATCACTTAAGTTAACAAACTCAGTCTTGATGTCTCCAGACATAATCTTTTCTCGAATGAAATGACAGTCAATCTCAATGTGTTTGGTCCTCTCATGAAAGACAGGATTAGAACTAATATGAAGAGCAGCCTGATTGTCACACACAAGTGACATTTGAGTGACATCTCCAAATTGTAACTCTCTAAGCAATTACTTGAGCCAAACAAGTTCACAGGCAGCTGAGGCCATAGCTCTATATTATTCTTCTGCACTAGATCTTGCCACAACATTCTGTTTCTTACTTTTCCATGAGACCAAGTTACCACCAATGGAGACACAATATCCAGATGTAGATCTTCTATCCGAAGGAGATCTTGCCTAATCAGCATCTGAGTAGCAAACAACTCTTGTATGGTTATTAGAATCATATAACAATCATTTTCCAGGAGATCCTTTAATATACTTTAAGATACGAATGACTGCATTCCAATGATCTTCACATGGGGAATTAAGAAATTGGCTTACCACACTGACTGCAAAAGAAATGTCAGGATGAGTAACTGTAAGATAATTCAATTTTCCAACCAATCTTCTATACTGCTCAGGATCAGGTATAAGCTCCCCCTGATTTGGTAGAAGTTTAGTATTGGGATCCATGGGTGTATCAACAGACTTTGAACTCATCAACCCAGTTTCCTCCAAAATATCCATGACATACTTCCTCTGAGATATAACAATACCATCATTGGATTGTGCCACCTCAATACCCAAGAAATATCTAAGTTTGCCAAGATCTTTGGTCTGAAAATGGTGACAGAGATGCTGTTTCAACTTAGAGATGTCATGGTTGTCACTACCTATAAGAACGATGTCATCAACATATACTATCAAGTAAATACATCCAGCACTCGAGTGTCGATAAAAGACAGAGTGATCTGCTTCACACCGAGTCATACCAAATTGTTGAACAACCTTGTTAAACTTTCCAAACCAGGCCCTAGGAGACTGTTTTAGGCCATATAGGGATTTGCGAAGATGACATACCATCCCAGAAGACTCCCCCTGAGCAACAAACCCATGAGGTTGCTCCATATAGATTTCTTCTTGCAAATCACCATTGAGGAAAGCATTTTTAACATCTAGTTGATAAAGAGGCCATTATTGAAGAGCGGTCATGGCGATAAATAAACGAACAGAAGTCATTTTTGCCAACCCAAAAATTTGAGTATAACCTTTGGCCACAAGACGAGCTTTAAGGTGATCAATAGTACCATCAGGTCCATCTTTGATAGCAAACACCCACCTGCAACCAACAACAGATTTCCCTGACGGTAACGAGACCAATTCCCAAGTTCCACTATTATGAAGAGCACTTAGTTCATCTAACATGGCTTGACGCCAACCAGGATGAGCTAAAGCTTCACGGACAGTTTTTAGAATGGTCACAGAAGAAAGAGAGGAAAGACATGTATAAAAGGTAATGACAGTCGATGATAACTCAAACCAATATAATGGGGAGAGGGATTACGTGTAGAACGGATACCTTTTCGGAGGGCAATGAGAAGGTCAGACTCAAGTGTCACATCCAGAGGAGACAAAGTAGTTGTCACTTGAGTGGAGTCACATGGTGATGGTTGTGATTGGTTTCGGCAACTATAAACCTGAAGAGGCGGTGAAGAAGAAGCTGACTGCGGAGTAGAAACTAATGGTGAAGAAGACACAGTTAGAGGGTCACAAGCAATATAAACATTAAATGTACTAGCAGTGTTGACAAGATTGGATGGAGACAGAGGTGAAGATTGACTTTTAAAATAAAAAGAGAACTCATCAAAGGTGACATCTACAAACACAAAATAATGGTTAAGAGTAGGAGAAAAACATTTGTATCCTTTTTGTGATCTTGAAAACCCTAAGAAAATACATTTATGTGATCTAAGAGAAAGTTTGTCAAGACCAGAACTGAAATTATGAACAAAACATGTAGACCCGAAAACTTTTAGAGGTAAGGGATGAAGTGGTTCATGAGGGAATAAAATGGAATGAGGTATTTTATTATCTAAAACCGAAGATGGCATGCGATTAACGAGATAACATGCAGTAAGAAGAGCATCACCCCAAAAATGTTGAGGAACCTCTCCATGAATTAAAAGAGTGCGAGTTGTTTTAATAACATGTCTATTTTTATGTTTAGCTACACCATTTTGTTGAGGTGTATAAGCACAAGAAGTTTGATGCAAAAAACCATGAGAAGCCAAGAATTGTTTAAAAGAATGAGAAAGATATTCACGACCATTATTATTGCGCAAAACTCTAATAGAAACACCGAACTTAGTTTGTATTTCATTAAAAAAGATTGAAAGATATGAAATACTTCAGAACGATTTTTCATCAAAAATAACCAAGTACATCTAGAATAATCATCAATGAAAGTAACAAAGTATTAAAAACCTAAAGTAGACTTAACGCGACTAGGTCCCCAAATGTCAGAGTGAACCATGGCAAAAGGGGACGAAGCACCACGTGTGACACTACGAGGAAAGGAAGTATGACTATGCTTGCCTAATTGACACGACTCACATGTCAAACTAGACAACTTAGATAAGGCAGGGACAAGCTGTTGTAACTTGGCAAAACTTGGATGACCTATCTAAGCATGGAGAAGAGAGGGAGACTCTATAACTGCACCAACATGTGTAAAGGGACGAAGATGATAAAGACCATGAGACTCACATCCTATGCCAATCACCTATTTCGAACTTCGATCCTGTAAACACACAGAATTGTTGGTAAAAGAAACAACACAATCAAGAGAACGAGTTAGACGACTGATGGATAACAGGTTAAAAGGAGACCCAGGGACATAAAGAACATTATCAATGGTTAAAGAAGGGAAAAGTTTAACAGTTCCAACACCATGAGATGATACTCTAGAGCCATCAGCTAGTGTAACAAAAGGTAAATGATTAGGAGAGGATAAAGAGGAGAATAAAGATTTTTTACTAGTAATATGATCAGTGGCTCCTAAATCAAAAACCCAAGGACCAGAAGAAGATTGGGTCAGACTAGCAAAAGATGTACCTGTGTGTGCGACAGACACAGTGGAACTAGAAGATTGTTGATCCTTATACCATTTGACAAATTTTTTGAACATAACAGGTGTGTCTGATGAAATAGAAGAAGGAGGATCCTTAGTAGATAAAGGTGGGGAAAGATCAGTATGAACAACTGCAGCAGATCGAGGAGGACGACCATGTAATGCATAAAACTTGTCAATCTTGTGACCTAGCTTGCCACAATGTTCACACTCATGTAATGCATAACACTGGTCAATCTTGTGACCTAGCTTGCCACAATGTTCATACTTAGGACGCCCTTTTCCCTGTTTGCGAGGGCGAGTTCGGTCATCACGGTGAAATACCAATGCAGAAGAATCATTAACAGAAGCAGGTGTGTCAAGGTTGGGTTTTGCTGGTATACGCAAAAGAGTGGAGCAGGTCGATGTCAAGGTGGGGACAACCAGAGAACCTAAAATCTGATCACGAATATGTGAATATTGATCAACAAGTCCGTGTAATGTCCCTAGCATGAAGAACTTTGATCGTTGTGCTATCTCGGTGGCAGGGTCGGGGGAAGGAGGCAATAACTCATTGAACTCATGAAAAAGAGCATGAATTTTACCCATATAATCAGTCATAGAATATTGATGTTTAGAGGCAATAACATCTACAAATTTAGAACAAACATCATAGAGACGTTGAGTATCATTGGTGTATAATAACTTGGCATGTTCCCAGATTTTGG
The DNA here is from genome assembly GCA_963425845.1 of Sphenostylis stenocarpa. Lineage (NCBI taxonomy): Eukaryota > Viridiplantae > Streptophyta > Magnoliopsida > Fabales > Fabaceae > Sphenostylis > Sphenostylis stenocarpa. Next base: position 47,865,245 of record OY731404.1, on the reverse strand, counting down.
CACATGTTTCGTAGGAACGAAAAATTTGTTTTAACAAAGGATCAAGAGGACCCTTGAGAACCACACATAATTGAGCATCAATGGTGTCCCAACGGTCTTCCTCACCAGGAGTGAGAGTAGGTGCTTTCGGGGCAAGATGATCAAGATACTTCTAACTCTTAAGCTATAATCTGACGTCTGATGACCATGTGGCATAATTAGGGCCAATTAACTTGTCAATGGATAAGTGCACATTAACATAGTTAGTGTAGATGGAAGGATCAGACGTAGTACTGACAGAATTGGAAGTACTAAAAGGAGCGGAATAAGTCATAAAGGGCGGAGGCGGCGGAGGCGATAGTGACAAGGCATGAACCAGTACACCAGGTAAGTTCCCAGGAAAGAGAGGTGGGTCACTAATGGACACGCTTAAATACCAAGTCTTTCCTTGTCAGAACCTTCCTAGACATGCACTTTCACACTACCAAATAATATCCAATAACAAAAATAACTCTTTTCTGATGTGGAAGATCAGTTTAACCGGCAGCGATAGCGGTGGTGGTGGTGGCTCCAACAGTGGTCAAAGGCAAAAAAATTTCAAAATAACCTTAAGCTCTAGATACCATGTTGAATATATAAGAAATAGAGTTTGAGATTAATCTCCCTTGTGTATAAATCACACATAGGATAGTCTATTTATAATAGAGAGATACAACTAAAAGAGTGAAAGCAATGAGGGGGAGATTGATGGAAATGTCCCTACATTCCCAAGAGATGATTTTTATGATGATTCAAGTCAACTACATTCAAGTCAACACCATTCAAGATGAATTATGGACAAGATGAATTTATGACGTTGGTGACAATGGGAAACATTTTCCTACATGCCCAAGATATGTTTTTGATGAAGATGATGATTCAAGCAAGCCCAAGATGATTCCTGAAGACTAGATAGAGTCTTAGAATACTGGATATGGAGGTACAAGTTGATGAAGTAATATTATGCATAAGCCTCCAAAGCACAAGTGTGATAAAATTCATAACATAATATTTTTCTCTGTCATAATCAATTATGATGCATCAGAAATGGAAAAATGATTTTCTTTGTCATAATTGATTATACTGGTAACATAATCAATTATTGCAATTCAAATTTGAAAAATATATCTGTTTTGAAGAATAAATGTTTTTGAATATATCCTGATTTTTATTCATGAAAATATTAATGTCCAACGACTATTTTCTTATGTTTTTTTCTATTTAATTAAGTTTTGATGAAAAATAAAAAACACAATTACAGAATTCAAAAATACAATTTACATTCAATCAGTTTTGAGAAAAGAATTCTGAGCAAGGCAACAGAGATATTTTACACCTTCTAAGAAAACTCTCTTCTCTACTGTCTTATGTGCTCTCATTGTTAATCATACTTGCTCTTGGAGATTGGCATTCTACAGGCTTCTACAATTTGTTATCTCCATTACCCAGGTGTGACTGTTCTTATTTTTATTACCTTCATCCTTTGTGTATTGGTGGCAAAGGAGGTACTTTTCATTCCTAGTGTGATTCTAGGGAGGTTTTCATCCTTAGTGAGATTCTAAGGAGGTGTTTTCATCCTTTGATTTTTTCAAAGGAGGTTTTCATCCCTAGTGTGATTCTAGGGAGGTGTTCATCCTTAGTGGGATTCTAAGGAGGTGTTTTTCATCCTTTGATTTGTTCAGAGGAGGTGTTCATCCCTAGTGGGATTCTAGGGAGGTGTTCATCCTTAGTGGGTTTCTAAGAAGGTGATTGTCTTTTTAATTAGTTTACTTTTTACTTATTCTTCTGCTGAGTTGATTGTAATTTGTAAACTGAATTTGAAAGATAGTGAATTGGGAGTCACTCTTTTGTTAAGAGTTGACTGGGAACTGGATGTAGGGTTGACTATACCCGAACCAGTATAAATCTTTGTGTGCTCTTCTTTTTCCTTTATCTCTTTCTCTTTTCCTGATTATATTATCGCTTCCGCTTTATCTGTGTTCAAACAAATTATTGACTCACAAATAAATTTTTAATTTGACATCTATTTTAATTTGTGCATCTATTCACCCCCTCTAGATTCCATTTGTCTAACAAGTGGTATCAAAGCTTGGTTAGATAAGATATTTCTAAACCATCTGTCAAGATATCTATGCAGAATCAGGTTTACAGGGAAGGAGCCTCAATAAACAGACCACCATTATTTGAAGGAGAAGATTATCAGTTTTGGAAAGCAAGAATGGAAATATTTTTACAAACACTAGATTATGGTGTTTGGGATGTTGTACTCAATGGTCCCTACATTCTTATGAGAACAACGGAGTCTGGAGCTGTTCCAAAGACTTTTGATCAATGGATGTCAGATGAAAGCAAGTGTGCCCAATATGATGTAAGAGCCCGAAATGCTATTGTTTCAGCCTTAACTCGTAATGAATTTTTAAGGGTCTCACAATGCAAGACGACAAAAGAAATATGGGACACTCTTGAAGTAACACATGAAGGAACAAATGAAGTAAAGTGAGCACGTAAGAACACACTCATCCAGGAGTATGAATTATTTCAAATGTAGCAGAATAAAAGCATCACAGATTTCCAGACACACTTCACACATATAGTAAATCACTTGAAAGCATTAGGAAAGAGTTTTGACAATGAGGAGTTGAGCACAAAGATCTTAAAATCCTTAGACAAGAATTGGCAACCAAAGGTCACTACTATTACAGAATCAAAGGATCTCACAAAAATGAATATTGCTACTCTATTTGGAAAGTTGTGAGAACATGAGATGGAGCTACAAAGGTTAAAGAACGGTGAACAGAATCAAACCAAGACGATAGCTCTAAAAGTAGAAAAATCTTCACAAGACGAAAGCAAAAATGGAGGTAAGTTTTTGGACTCCGATATGTCTCTTTTTGTTAAACAATTTTCTCGCTTTATGAAGAACAGGAAAAAGAGACAGCAAAGAAAGGAGAAAACAAATAAATTCAATTACTATGAATGTGGAAAACCTAATTATATCAAACCAGACTATCCGGAACATAAGAAAGAGAAGAAAGATGTGAAAGAGAAGAAGAAAGAGAAGAACGATAACGATAAGAGCAAACACAAAGTTTATATTGTTTGGGAAGATAATGATTCTTCCACAACACAAGAGAGTTCTTCCGAAAGTAGTGATGGAGAAGAAGAAGCAAATCTTTGCTTGATGACAAAAAGTGATGGTGAAACCTCATCATAGGTAAGTAGTACAAAATCCTTAAATGAATATGATGAGTTGTTTAAAGAATATCAAGATATGTATGAAGGTTTTACCAAGTTATCTAAGAAATACAATGCACTTAGGAAAAAGTTTAATGCATTAGAAAATATTGTTGGTATTCTTGAAAAAGAAAATGAGTGCTTAAAGAAAGATGTTGAGAAATTTAAAACTTTGTCTAAAAATAAAGAAGCTGCTAAACCTTGATAAAATTGTAATCTTTTGGAAAATGAGATTTTCAAGTTAGAGAAAATAATAAACAAGTTTTCAAAATCTTCTGAAAATCTAGATTCTATATTAGGTTATCAAAGAGGGAATTCTAGCAAAGCTGGACTTCGTTACAAACCCAAAGAAAGTCCAGAACCTCATAAAACTATTTTTGTGAAAGAGTCAAGGAAAACAGATGTGAAACCAGTTTCAAAAACTTTAAGAAACTCATTTAGACCTTTTCAAAGAAAACCAACATGTTCTTATTGCATGAAATTAGGTCATACATCAAATAGATGTTACATAAAACATTTTGGAATATCTAATGGCAAATATGAATGGTTGCCTAAAGGAACAAAGCATTTATACATGTCTAGATGATAGTTTGAGCATCTAATTGATTATCAGAATCGAAATTTTTTTTCTTGTTGTCATAATCAATTATGTTGATTCTGAAGGTGTTGTGATAATCGATTATTATATCATGGTTATATTCTTTTTATCCTTAGTCTTTTGGCAGAGACTTGTGATTATACTAACCTTTTTAAGGACCCAAAAATAATTAAAGGGTACCTAGATTTGTATGTTGATATTGCAAGTAATTATCAAGGATAAGAAATTAATGCAAGTTATTGAAGCTAAATGGGTGTACAGGAACAAACTAGATGAACAGGGAAATATTACAAAGATAAGTTTATGATAGTCTCTCAAGCCTCTATATTGAATATATGCACTTATCTGTCACATAAATTCGATTGTTGACCAACTATAAAATTTGAAGGTTTGAATTTTGAAAATATGACATTGGAAAGTTTGAATTTTAAAAATCTGAATTTATGAAAATTTGAAATTATTAAAGTTTGAATTTTGAAAGTTTGAATTTTAAAAATATGAATTTATGAAAATTTGAAATTATTAAAACTTGAAATTTGAAGGTTTGAATTTTGAAGGTTTGAATTTTGAAAATTTGAAATTTGACAGTTTGTGATTTTTGAAACTTTTTCTGTTTGAGATTTTGAAATTTGAATTTTTTTTTTTAGTTTGATTTTTTTTGAAATTTTGCAGTTTGAGATTTTTGAAATTTAAAATTTTGCAATTTTAAATTTTACAGTTTGAGATTTTGAAATTTGAAATTTTTGCAGTTTGAGATTTTTGAATTTGAAATTTGGGATTAGAAATTTGAATTTGAAATTTGAAATCTGGAATATGAGTGAATTTGAATTTGAAAGCTCCCTAAATAAGAAAACTGCAATTGCAGGAAACTACTGCATTTCATTTCATTATCTCAATAATCATTCTATTCCCATATCTTTCTCTCTCTTCATTTGTCTTGGGTATCCTAAATATTGTCTCCTTAATATGATGTTCTTCTCTATGACACTTTGTAATGCATTATCTTCTCTACCTTGATTTATGTACTAATATGTGCAAATTTGTTCTCAATTTCTATTGCAATATTTTTCATAATTATCAATGAAACAGGGAGATATTTTGATGATATTAATCTGTGTGAAACAGGGGAAGATTTTTTTCTCTTATAATATTTTTCATAATTATCAATGAAACAGGGATATATTTTGATAATATTAATCTATGTGAAACAGGGGGAGATTTTTTTCTCTTATAATATTTTTATGATTATCAATGAAACAGGGGGAGAATTTTTGATGAATTAAAATCTATGTGAAATTCTTTCCTATCTCTAAATTAAACAAGGGGAGTTAAAAGAAGTCTTTGCTCATATGAGTTAGGGGGAGTCTTGTTATTAATATATCCAGGGGGAGATTAAGAGACTCTGACACTTGATACTAATCTGTGTTAATTTGTTCTAATCTTGAGCTGGCTATATAGAGTCAAGCATTTTAATTCATTTCAGGTGTTTCCTTGATCATCATAAAAAAGGGGGAGATTGAAAGCAATGAGGGAGAGATTGATGGAAATGTCCCTACATTCCCAAGAGATGATTTTTATGATGATTCAAGTCAACTACATTCAAGTCAACACCATTCAAGATGAATTAAGGACAAGCTGAATTTATGACGTTGGTGACAATGTGAAACATTTTCCTACATGCCCAAGATATGTTTTTGATAAAGATGATGATTCAAGAAAGCCCAAGATGATTCCTGAAGACTAGATAGAGTCTTATAATACTGAATATGGAGGTACAAGTTGATGAAGTAATATTATGCATAAGCCTCCAAAGCACAAGTGTGATAAAATTCATAACATGATATTTTTCTCTGTCATAATCAATTATGATGCATCAGAAATGGAATATTGATTTTCTCTGTCATAATTGATTATACTGGTAACATAATCAATTATTGCAATTCAAATTTGAAAAATATATTTGTTTTGAAGAATAAATGTTTTTGAATATATCCTGATTTTTATTCATGAAAATATTAATGTTCAACGATCATTTTCTGATGCTATTTTTCTATTTAATTAAGTTTTGATGAAAAATAAAAAACATAATTACAAAATTCGAAAATACAATTTGTTAAACATACAAGGATATGAATGTTGAACATACAAGCATATGAAGCCTGTAGATTTTGATGATGATTCAAGAATAAAGGACTTAGAGATTTAAAGACTTGTAATCTTATGTAATAACTCTATTTTTATGTTTTTGAGTTTGTAATATTAGAGTCCAAGATAGCTAGCACATAGACCATCCTTTGAAAGCTCTAAAAACTCATTTTTATCAAAATTACACTGTGATAATCAATTATCATCCTGGATAATCGATTATTACAGCAAGAAAACCATTTTCAGGAAATCCTCTCTGTGATAATCGATTATCACTCAGGATAATCGATTATCACAGGCTGATAATCGATTATCTGGCCAGATAATCGATTATCCTGGCCCAGTTTTGTTCCCCTACGAATTTGGCTCTGGAATAATCGATTATCACTCAAGATAATCGATTATTTGGGTCTATTATGTGTTTTGAAATTCAAAATTGGACCAAGTTTCGAAAACCCTATTCCCAATTTATCAAGTTTCTAAAATCCCCAATTCCCAAACCCTATTCTCTCTACTTAAGGTTCTCTAAGGCTCTCTGCAAATTGAACAAACCTTTTTCATACAAAAGTTAAGAGTTGTGACTGTTAGAACTTTATGTAGGGAAGAAAAAGGGGTTTTTGAAAATCTAGTGTGAGCTAGAAGCGATAAGAATCACTAAGTGGGTTTCTTGGTGGATTGTGTGTTGTGCCATCTCTAGGAAAAGTTGTTCTTCATCCTTTGTGGATTCAAAGGAGGTGTTCATCTCTTGTGTGACTCAAGAGAGATGTTTTCTATTCCTTATCTTTTCAATTTGTAATCTGTTTGTAAATTGTGATTATAGTAACAACGTTAATCCTCTTTTTGAGTGATTAGCAACTGGACATAGGGTCTTTTGATCTAAACTAGTATAAATCAACTGTGTAATCTTCTTTCCCTTATCTATTTACTTTACACAGCATTTTAATCAATGAAATTTGGGGAAAGTTTTAAAACCCTAATTTTTGTTTAAGAAACCAATTCACCCCCTCTCATGGTTTTTGTCTGTAAACGCAAACATTCCGCTGCGCGATTCTAACAAGTGGTATCAGAGCTTACTTTGATAGTCATTCAAATTTCAAAAATGGCCGGACAAAATCAAACGTTTGCTGAGGGTGTTCCTATTAATAGACCCCCACTTTTTGCAGGGCAAAATTATCCTTTTTGGAAAGTTAGAATACAAATATCTTTGGAGTCTGTTGATAGAGGTGTTTGGGATGCAATTTTCAACGGTCCTTTTGTTCCTAAAATTACTGAAAATGGAGAAGAGGTACCAAAACCATTTTCTAGATGGTCGGCTGAAGAAAATAGAAAAGCCCAATATGATGTTAGGGCTAGAAATATAATTTCATCTGTTTTAACCCTTGATGAGTTTTACAGGATATCGGTTTGTAAGAGTGCTCAAGAAATGTGGGAAAATGCTAAGAATAACCCACGAAGGTACCGATGACGTTAAAAGTGAAAGAAAGAACTCATTGATTCAAGAGTATGAGATGTTCCGGATGCAACAAGGGGAAACGATTTTTGACGTTCAAAAGCGTTTCACACATATTGTGAATCATCTCATCGGGCTAGGTAAAATTTTTGATATTGATTAATTAAATGTAAAAATTCTTAAATATTTGGATAGGAAATGGCAACCTAAGGTGACGGCCATCACGGAGTCACAAAATCTTGCTACCATGTCTATGGCGGCGCTCTTTGGAAAATTGAGAGAACATGAACTTGAACTCGGAAGGCTAAATGATGAAGAAGGCCAACATCAAAAGAGGAACCTTGCCTTCAAAACTGAAATTTCCAAGAGTAAGAACAAGAAGGAGGAAGAAGACTCGAAAAATGAAGATGATGAAAATTTGAGTCTTATGATAAAGAAATTTACAAAGTTCATGAAAGCCAAAGGGAAGCAACCCTTCAAAGGTAAAGGAAAGGTAAGAAAAAGTAATTCCTTAAATATTAAATGTTACGGTTGTGGTGAAACAGGACATGTAAAAACCAAATGTCCAAACAAGAAAAATGAAGATCATAAAGGCAAGAAATTCTACAAAAAGAAAGCCTACATTGCTTGGGATAATAATGATTCAAGTTCGGAGTCAAGTGATTCAGAAATTGAAGCAAACATTTGCTTGATGGCAAATGACAACATCTCTTCCGATTTTGAGATTAGTGATTCCGACTCTTCCTCAAGTGATGATGAAAATGATTATGATGCTTTACAAAATGCATATGAAGAATTGTTTACTGCTTTTAAGGACTTGAAAAATGAATATAAATCTGTGAAAAAGTGTTTGAATAAATCAGAAAAAGAGGTGGAATCCTTGAAAATAAAAATTGCATGTTTAGAGGAATATGATAATAAAGAAATAGCATGTACCTCATGTAAAGAGTATAAATATGATATTGATATACTTAGCCACTTGCTTGATAAAGCTAAGAAAGAATTAAGTGATAGTTATAAGGATAAGGCTATTGTTCAAAATAGAGAAAACTGTCATGTTTCATTGAAAAAGCCTAAAAATAGACATAGAAGAGTATGGGTTGAAAAAGGAACTAAAACTTCAAAAGTTAGAAATGTATCTTTTTCAAATATTACATCTAATGCATGCTTTTATTGTATGAAACATGGGCATACTTCAAATAGGTGTAGAATTAAACATTTTGGTGTTCCTAAAGGAAAATATGTTTGGGTTCCTATAGTGAAATGATTTAATTGTCTCTAACCCCAAGGACCCAAAATTTATGGGGACCTAAGTTTACTATGTTCTTTTTTTGTAGGAAACTTCCAAATCCAAGAAATCTATGTGGTATCTTGATAGTGGATGTTTAAGACATATGACCAAACACAAAACGAAATTTGTAAGTTTTAAAGCTAAAGAACAAGGATATGTAACCTATGGGGACAACAACAAAGGAAGAATACTTGGAACCAGAAACATTGGTGGTGCAAATACTTTGGAGATAAAGGATGTGCTTCTTGTTGATGGGCTAAAGCATAATCTCCTAAGTATAAGTCAACTTTGTGACAAAGGATTCAAGGTAATCTTTGAAAGTATGTTTTGCACCATACATTTGAAGGATTTCGAAAATATAGCTTTAAAAGGTATTAGGCATAATAATATCTATTTGATTGATTTGGATTGTATACCTAACACTAGTATAACATGTTTAGTTGCTAAGGAAGAAAATCCATGGTTATGTCATAAGAGAGCGGCTCATATAAACATGCATCAATTAAACAAATTAATATCAAAGGATTTAATTGTTGGTTTGCCTAAGTTAAAATTTGAAAAAGATAGATTATGTGATGCATGTCAAAAAGGTAAACAAGTGAAATCATCCTTTAAATCTAAGAATGTGCTTTCCACATCAAAACCTTTAGAACTATTACACTTAGATTTATTTGGTCCATCTAGGATAAAAAGTTTTGGTGGAAATTACTATGCTCTTGTAATTGTTGATGGTTTTTCTAGATATACTTGGACATTTTTCTTAACATTAAAAAGTGAAGCTTTTAAGGTCTTTAGGAAGTTTGCAAGCAAATCCAAAATGAGAAAGACTTAAGAATTAAGGTGTTAAGAAGTGACCATGGTGGAGAGTTTCAAAATGAATGGTTCAAAAATTATTGTGAGGAAAATGGTATTTTGCATAATTTTTCTGCACCTAGGACTCCCCAACAAAATGGTGTAGTAAAAAGGAAAAATAGGTCACTAGAGGAACTTGCTAGAACAATGTTAAATGAATCAAATGTTCCTAAATATTTTTGGGTTGATGTTGTAAGTACTGCATGTTATATATTGAATAGGGTGCTTATAAGGCCAATCATAAAATTAACTACTTATGAATTGTTAAATGGTAGGAAGCCTAATGTTGTTCATTTAAAAATATTTGGATGTAAATGATTTGTTTTAAATAATGGAAAAGATAACTTAGGAAAATTTGACTCAAAAGCCGATGAGGGCATTTTCTTAGGTTATTCACTAACTAGCAAAGCATATAGAGTTTTCAATAGAAGAAATTTGAATATAGAAGAATCTGTACATGTCACCTTTGATGAAATTGTAGACCTTGAGGGAAATCCTCTTGAGTCAAATAAAGAATTTGCAGGTGATGATGAGTACATAAGAGAGGCATTTTTGTGTCTCAAACCAAATACTGCGAAGAGATTCTCAAGAAATTTGGAATGGACACATCAAAGGAAGCTAACACACCCATGGGAACATTATTCTATTTAGACAAGGACGAATCAAGTTTGGAAATTAATTAATCTATGTATAGAGGTATGATAGGTTCACTCTTATACTTAACTGCAAGTAGACCTGATATTATGCATTATGTTTGTGTGTGTGCTAGATTTCAAGCATGTCCAAAAGAATCTCATTTAACTGCAGTAAAATGAATCTTAAAATATTTAAAAGAAACTACAGGATTTGGATTATGGTATCCATCTGAAGCTTCTCCTAGTTTAATAGGATATTCTGATGCTGATTATGGTGAATGTAAGATTGATAGAAAGAGTACTGATGGAACATGTCATATGTTAGGATCATATTTAGTGTCTTGGCATTCTAAGAAACAAGCATGTGTTGCTTTATCCATAACTGAAGCTGAATATATTGCAGTTGGTAATTGCTGTGCACAAATCCTATGGATGAAGCAACAACTAAAAGATTATAATATTTTTCTAGATGATATTCCTTTGATGTGTGATAATACAAGTGCAATCAATCTTACTAAGAATCCAGTAATGCACTCTAGAACTAAGCATATAGATATTAGACATCATTTCTTAAGAGATCATATTAGTAAGGGAAATTGTAAAATTGAATATGTTGATACAAAACATCAATTAGCAGATATTTTTACCAAACCTCTTCCCAAGGATAGATTCTATGATCTTAGAAGAGACTTAGGAATATTAGAAATAATCTAAACTCTACCTAATTAATCAAGATTTACATTTTGTACTGTAATAATCGATTATATAGGGAAATAATCAATTATCCTAAGTCTATAACTTTGAAAATTTGTTAATCTCTCTAGAATAATGGATTATCTTGGTTAATGATTGATTATTGAAGTTTAAACAAGTGAAATATGTGAAATCTTTCTATAATAATCGATTATTTGGGGTAATAATCGATTATCTGGCCCAAAATTGCCCAAAATCAGTATTTTGCCACTGGAATAATCGATTATCCAGCCTGATAATCAATTATCTCTGCACTTGAAGAAATAATTGATTATCAGAGGCTGATAATCGATTATCCTGTGCTGTTGTGGATTCTCTAGCCGTTTGTAACGACTATTTTAGCTCCATTTCTCCTTCAACTAGCCGTTTATGACCGTTAGGATGTTTCTCTATATATAGGAAGGCTCCAATTCACATTTACACACCTCCAAACCTTGAATCAAAGCATTTTACAATCATTCAAGCTCTCTTGTCTCCTCAAAACCTTATTCTTCTCAAAAACTTGTTCAAGCTCTCTTGTTTCCTCTCTTTCTAATCTAAATGGCTTCATCATCTCGTAGTAAGATCCCAACAAGGAGAAGATCCACTCCTTCTTTTCATCCCCGTCCCAATTCAATTGAAGGATGGATCTCCGACGATGAAGGAAGACAAGAATTCCTGACTTTTTGGAAAGAAAGGGGCATTATCACTCCCAAATATATTATTGGTGATCAATTCATCAATAGGGGTTTCAACTTCCCAAATCTCCTTGAGCAGCAAGGTGTCCTTCCATTCATAGAAATGCAAGGTACTTACTACCCAGATTTAGTTAGGGTCTTCTATTCATGCTTTAAATATAGAGATCATATCGCCACTTCTAGAGTCAAGGGTGTGACCATCATCCTTGATGATGATATCTGGAAAAATGTTGTTCATTTTCCTTTAAGGGAGGATGCTACAAATGTTCTTCCAGATTTGGAAGATTTTAATAGAATTATGGCATACCGCTCTTTTCTCTATAACCCCTCTATGGAAATTGGCTGCCAACTTTTGGCAGGGCCTTTAAAGAAAGAAGAATGCCTTTTGCTACATCTTCTTGTCTGGATTTTATGTCCCCGGGCAACCAACCATGCCCAATGTTCTTCTGCTGACCTTCGCATTATTCATGCCATCATGAATAATGAGCCCATTGATTGGCCAAGCCTAGTTACTTTAACAATGCTCAAGGCGAAGCGTCACCCAACATTCAAATATGGGTGACATTCAAGATTCCATACGCTCTCCTAATATCCAGAATTCTTGAATACAAGGGTGTAAATGTTCAAGGAGAACAACGGGGCTGGACCCTAAATTCAAATAGAATGCTAGACGGCACGCTCACTCAGCTACAGATGGTGAACGTAAACGGAATTTACGTTCATAAAGATGATGCTCCTCACATGGCCAACATGGTTTAAGATTCTGATGATGAGGACATGTCTGCTGCTGAAATGCCTACTGAAAACATTCATACTGTTGGGACATCATCTTCTCATCCTACATCCCGTCTGTCTATGGAAGATAAGTTGTTTGATATGAATCAAAGAATGCAAGAGTTTTTCACTATCTCTCAAGAACGGCATCAGGAAATTATTCGTTGTATTTCGGATGTAGATGATAGAGTTTGTAACTTAGAAGATAGATTTGATGCCCAATTTAACAGTGATGAAAGTGAAGAGTTTTAATCTCTTCAACATATTTCTTGTTTGTAATAAATTTGATTTATGGAATAAAAATGGTATTTTTGCTTTGATTGAGGGGGAGCTATTTTCTATATTATTCACTTATTGAGGGGGAGCTTTCATTTTTTTGATCATAATCAAAATAGGGGGAGAAATTATTTAAAGCCTTTTATGTTTAATAATTTTAAATGTTGTCTGGTATGTTTAATGTTTTTGTTAGCTGTGACAGATAAAAAAGGTTATTACAAAGGGCTTTAAAGGAAATTTTGATCATCATCAAAAAAGGGGAGATTGTTGAACATACAAGGATATGAATGTTGAACATACAAGGATATGAAGCCTGTAGATTTTGATGATGATTCAAGAATAAAGGACTTAGAGATTTAAAGACTTGTAATCTTATGTAATAACTCTATTTTTATGTTTTTGAGTCTGTAATATTAGAGTCCAAGATAGCCAGCACATAGATCATCCTTTGAAAGCTCTAAAAACTCATTTTTATCAAAATTACACTGTGATAATCGATTATTACAGCAAGAAAACCATTTTCAGGAAATCCTCTCTGTGATAATCGATTATCACTCAGGATAATCAATATCACAGGCTGATAATCGATTATTTGGTCAGATAATCGATTATCCTAACCCAGTTTTGTTCCCCTACAAATTTGGCTCTGGAATAATCGATTATCACTCAAGATAATCGATTATTTGGGTCTGTTATGTGTTTTGAAATTCAAAATTGGACCAAGTTTCAAAAACCCTATTCCCAATTCATCAAGTTTCGAAAATCCCCAATTCCCAAACCCTATTCTCTCTACTTAAGGTTCTCTAAGACTCTCTGCAAATTGAACAAACCTTTTTCATACAAAAGTTAAGAGTTGTGATTGCTAGAACTTTTTGTAGGGAAGAAAAATGGGCTTTTGAAAACCTAGTGTGGGCTAGAAGTGATAAGAATCATTTAGTGGGTTTCTTGGTGGATTGTGTGTTGTGTCATCTCTAGGAAAAGTTGTTCTTCATCCTTTGTGGATTCAAAGGAAGTATTCATCTCTTGTGTGACTCAAGAGAGGTGTTTTCTATTCCTTATCTTTTCAATTTGTAATCTGTTTGTAAACTGTTATTATAGTGACAATGTTAATCCTCTTTTTGAGTGATTAGCAACTGGATGTAGGGTCTTTTGATCCGAACCAGTATAAATCAACTGTGTAATCTTCTTTCCCTTATCTATTTACTTTACATAGCATTTTAATCAATGAAATTTGGGGAAAATTTTAAAACCCTAATTTTTGTTTAAGAAACCAATTCACCCCCCCTCTTGGTTTTTGTCCGTAAACGCAAACATTCCGATGCACGATTCTAACACAATTTACATTCAATAAGTTTTGAGAATAGAATCCTGAGCAGGGCAACAAAGATATTTTACACCTTCTGAGAAAACCCTCTTCTCTACTGCCTTCTGTGCTTTCATTGTTAATCACACTTGCTCTTGGAGATTGGCATTCTACAGGCTTCTACAATTTGTTGTCTCCATTACCCAGGTGTGACTGTTCTTATATTTATTACCTTCATCCTTTGTGTATTGGTGGCAAAGGAGGTACTTTTCATCCCTAGTGTGATTCTACGGAGGTGTTCATCCTTAGTGAGGTTCTAAGGAGGTGTTTTCATCCTTTGATTTGTTCAAAGGAGGTTTTCATCCCTAGTGTGATTCTAGGGAGGTGTTCATCCTTAGTGGGATTCTAAGGAGGTGTTTTTTATCCTTTGATTTGTTCAGAGGAGGTGTTAATCCCTAGTGGGATTCTAGGGAGGTGTTCATCCTTAGTGGGTTTCTAAGGAGGTGATTGTCTTTTTAATTAGTTTAATTTTTACTGGTTATTCTGTTGAGTTGATTGTAATTTGTAAAATGAATTTGAAAGATAGTGAATTGGGAGTCACTCTTGTGTTAAGAGTTGACTGGGAACTGGATGTAGGGTTGGTTATACCCGAACCAGTATAAATCTTTGTGTGCTCTTCTCTTTCCCTTATCTCTTTCTCTTTTCCTGATTATATTATCTCTTCCGCTTTATCTGTGTTCAAACAAATTATTGACTCATAAATAAATTTTTAATTTGACATTTATTCACCCTCCTCTAGATGTCATTTGTCTAAGAAAGAGTAACTGAAAGAATAAACAGAAGATATTGTTTGATATTGTGGTTAACAATATCTAACAATATCTAACAATATCTTAACAATATCAAATAATATCTAAATAATATCTAACAATGGTTAATGATTGGGGAATTAAGCATTATTTTTCTTAGACTTCATTAATTTTAATTATTTTACTACTTCAATTAGATCTTTATATTTACTACTTTTAAAAAGTTGTTTAGAAACAAAATTCTTAAAATCTCTCTTTCATAATTCTTTTACAATTGAAAATTAAGTTTATTGTAATTCATCAATTCTCCTTAAAAATACGATTTAGGTTTTCTTGTATTGATTTGTTTGATCATATTTAAGTAACAAAATGTATCCGATTTTATTGAGCCCTAATCTATAAAAAATAAGAAAATAAAAGGGAAGAAACCTAAAGTACATCTATAATTGATTCTTAGAATTAAGGAGACACATTTACCTTAACCCTTATTGATTCCCATAAATCAATCCTTATAAATAAGTGTTTATATTAATATTTAATTATATTATAAATATTTGTAACTATACAAACCTATAGTGACAACTTCTGCTTCTATCTTGTAAATTCAACATATAAAGAGCATATTAAATAGGTATATATATTTGTCTTGTAATTACATTTTTAATTTCTAGTATTTAACTACATTAATAGTTTCCTATAATAGATAAAAGTATGCTCTAGTCAATTAGTTGATTAATAGGAAATTAACTTCTAGAGACAACAATTATCAATTAGTGAAGTGCGATTATAAAGTAGTGACCAGCAAATTCTATCATATATAAATTTTCATTTTCACTCCATCCAAACATTTTTGGTGTGTTCCTCTAGTACTACCATTATTAGCAGCAATAGCTACATAATATATTTTATAATGGACTACATTTACGGTCAAATTTTGTTGTTATATTGCTGAAATTTAAAGAATATATATGACACACTTAGGGAATTTTGGAAGTACTTGTTATTGGATTATAAATTACTTTCTTTCTTTTTTTATCCTGTGCAGAAAGCTTGTACAGTCTATTTAGTGTGAATTTTTTAATGAAGGAAGATAATATGAATATTATGTGCATTAAAATGTTATAAAGAAAATAATAGTTAAAATATTTGAGTGAAAGAAAATAATAATAATATAATTTGATTATAGACATATATTTACCTATGGGTTTATCTATAGGTAATAATTTGTGATTAATTACTTACAAATATATAGGAATATATTTGTAATTAATTGCTTAAAAATATATTTTTAGGAAGTAGAAAATATCCCATAAAAATTATTATGATATGAAAATGTCTATATAATTTTAAAATAAGTAGTACTTACAATGGTATTACCTTCTTCTTTTTTATCCATAGATAATTTTCTTTTACTTAAGGATTTTCTTTATTACCTGTGAATTTTCTTCATTACTTACATATCTTATTTGTAGACAATAATGCTGGTTGTTATTTAGTGTCTTATCAATAGTGTTTGCAAGGTTTGCTACACAAATAGATTAAATATAAACAAGTAAAAATTTCTATAGTGGGTTAGGATGAACCTGGCTCATTTCAAGTTTTTAATATAATCATAAATTTAATATGTATATATTATTTTATACTGTTAATTATTATATTAATTTATTACAATGTAATAAGAAACTTGGTAATTGCGTGTGACTACTAAGTCAATGCATGACTTATTGATAGTATATAATTTATACACATTTATAATTATTATAAATGTTAATTAACTTTTTTTTTATATTTTCAGTTTTAAATTCATTTTCATCCCATACTAATACATCGGGTAAAATATACATGTTTTATTTTTTATTTTTAACTTATATGACATTTGATCACTATTTTTGTTATTCGATAAATATTAGTTTTGGTTGATTCAAGTTACATTGAATTTTATAATATGGATTTAGAGTTCTCTGCTATTTTTTTTATGATTTTTAGAATTTAAGGTAGATTTATTAAAATTTAGTAAAGAATCCATGCGAATTAATTTTTTTATATTAGCTTAATTTGTATAATTGAGCTTATGGATCTAATTAGAGTCATATTTAGGCTTGCGTGTTTACTTCATATTTGAGAGTTATTAAATAGACTAATTGTGCTCTAAATTCATATCTAGAAATTATTTTATTATATTTTTAATTTAAAAAGTGTTTCTACATCTTCTATTTTCTCTTATTTTGTATTGAATCTTCCTATTCTTCTCATTTCTTCTAGTTTGAATTAGTTTGTGTTCTTTTTCATGAAATCAAGATCAAACAAGTCATCTTGAATGTTGTATTTATCGTTTTTTCTCCAAATGTGTTTTTCTCTTCTCAAATTTTGGTTTTACATTTTATAATATCAATTTGTAATTCTAATTTTAGAAATTAGATTAGGAATCGATTTAATCTTGATTTGATAATTAAATATGAACTTAAGTTGTATAAATATTTAATTTGTATAATCGATTTACTTAATTAATTTAATAAGTTAGTTATACACACTTACATTGAAATATTTAGATAATTATGATAAAATGATTATTTTATTGTTCAAAATATGGATTGATCTATTTTTATTTTTAATGTTTCGATTTTTACTTTTTAATTTTTATTCAATTGAATTTTACATTTATAAATTCCTAAAATTCCAAAACTAACTTATATGAAAAAAAAATTAAATACATTTCAAGGTATCATTGACAATATAATCTAATACTCTTTATTACAAAATCCTTTAGAAAAAACTTAATAAACGATTATAAAAATCACTCGGAATCATATTTGATATCAGAAGTTTTTTCAACCAAGTTAAATAATATTTATTATTTCTTGAAGAATATAAATACATGCTATTATATATCATATTCATGATTTATTTTTATGTTGTAAGTTTTAGAAAATGACTCATTGTTTAAGGAGACAACGGAATAAACTAAAAATAGATGGGCAATAAACTTTTTAAAAATTATGAATATACAAATATTTATATACATTTGTAAAAAAACAAAATTATCTTACAATTGTTTCTTAATAATTACAGTATCTTTGTGAGTTATTGGAAATTCAGAATTATATATTGTTTTGGACAATTTTAATGCTTATTTGTTATATTGATTATGAACATAATTGATATAGAAAGTAAACCTAATACGTATCAATTATACCTTAATCAACATATATAAATATAAGATTAACAAAATGAGTAGTTCATTTTGGTTGATTTATTTTTACTTGTATTTTAAAATACGATCATAATTTTTGGTATGATAGATCTTATGTTACGCTAACGAGAATACAAACATTTTTTTTTTCTAAAAAAAAGTTATAACATGAAGTATATATCAAATTTTCATAATCCTTTACATTTACTTTTCTCCACCTTTTAATTAAATCAATCTTTTCAAATCAATTTGACCAAATGATTTTTGTTTTCTTAAACTCCACTTTTTTTTTCAACATTACTCTTCCTATTATTGTACAAAATAAAACTACAACTATTAACATGAGTTAGTAATTGAACGAGTGGTTATTATTATTATTTTTTACATCAAATAATAAAATTAATAGAAGTAGAAGAGATACTTCAACCCATATACATCGGAGAGAAACTAGATGAAAGAAAACAAAACAACCTACTAAATCCTAAATTAGCCTACAAGAAAAAAAGTTGGGCAAATCACAAAAACCCAAGAACATCAACAAGACAGAAAGAAAATAGTTTGAGAAACAATCCCAACATAACAAAGATAAAACTTACATTTGACAAATCTCAAGATACAGTGAGATAATTCATATAATGTTGGAAAATTAATAATAATAATAATAATAATAATAATAATAATAATAATAATAATCCTGATTTTGATTCTAACGATCAAACATAAACGTAATCTCATACTGATAAACATGATATAAACTGAATGCGAAAGCGTACCTGAATTAGCCATAATGATGATGTCTTTGTAGAGCACTATATTGATCTTATGGTCTTTCACCTGAAGAGCACCTGTATTTCCCTCTTGATTTTCTCTCTTGATGGGGATAGAAAGAAAGGAACGGGACTGATACTTACGTTCTATGTGTGCTCCCAGAAGGGGACCATGACCCCTTAAAATAACCAGAATTAGGTTAATTACTTAAGTTTTAGTATTTCTAATTTGGCCCCTCATCAAATTAGAAATTACTCTATGGTCTCTACACAATTTTATTTTCATGACATATGCCTTTAGCCAAACTTTTTAATTTAGTTAGATCACTTTATTATTTGGCTTAATAAATAATGGCCCTAACACATTTAAATTATGTATCATATATATACATGACCCAAAATTTGTCAACAATCTCCCACTGGTCACAAATATATATGTCCTTACAACTTTACAAATGTGTTAAACTTTATGAGCTCAAAATTGTCATTATATTCCTTTAGCATACTCTAAAAGTCTTGTCCATTAATCATATCAGGATATAGAACTAAACCAGCTTTTCATTGCATCATCGCAACTAAAACCAACAATGATTACTCATCCTAACATAACCAAATGACATGGATTCATCATGAAATGTGTAGCATGAAAAATTACGTGAAGGTGATCTGTACACGTCTACTTTCAACTGGTCCAAACTTTAACTTATCGAGATCGATATAATATCCTTAATGTACAAAGTGTAATGAATGAACGAAAAAACCGCATATCTATAGATAACCAAATATGTCCAAAAATCAATGTATACATATATGAAATTAAACATGGAACATAAAATATATGAAAGTGACTAACTCTCACTAAACCACAAATTCCTCAAACTGTAAAACACCCATGTGAGCAACATGCTCATGAAAGACCTTGGGCGGAAGTCCTTTAGTTAGAGGATATGCTATCATGGAGTTTGCCCTTAAGTGTTCTATGAAAATCTGTCCACTTTGTACTCTTTCCTTAACAATACAGTTGATTTATTGTCACAATATAACTTAAGTGATCTTTCAATGCCTTTCACAATTTCCAGCCCTGTGACAAAATTTCTCAGCCATATTCCATGATTTGATGCCTCATAGCATGCTACAAATTCTTGACATCTTGCAAAATTTGAGTCAGAAAACCCAGCGATCTCCAACTGATCTGACCTCCTATATGTGAGCATATAATTTTTTGTTCTCTTTAAATATCTTATGACTCTTTTTGCTGCTTTTCAATGGTCTATTCCTAGATTGCTTAAATATCTGTCTAGAATCCCAACTATGTATGTTATGTCTGGACGCGTACATATTTGGGAATAGATCAAACTCCCTACAACTGATGCATAGGGAATCTTTTGCATTTCCTCAATTTCCAATGTCCCCTTTGGACACTGATTGAGACTAAACTTGTCTCCCTTTAAACTTGTGATACACACAATCATCAACAATATTCATCTTGAAGCCAAATGAGTTTCATACCTTCTAGTAATGGGACAAGTTCCCAAACCTTATTGTCTTGCATGGACTTATACTTATCCTATTGTTTCAATCCACTTTTGAGAGTTAGAACCTTGTATAGCTTGACGGAAGTTAACTGGGTCATCTTCCATTATATCATTATTTTCATCATGTTCCTAAAGAAATACCATGTAATCATCTGAAATAGCACTTCTTCTTTCTCTAGTGGATCTCTGCAAAGTTATTAGCTCATGATGCACAGGTTCTTGAGGATCTTGAGTTTGTTCTTCATGAACAACCAAATCATCTTGAGTAAGGGGTTCATCAACAATGCCTTGTGGAGGTTCCAAACTTACTTTATCAAAAGTAACTATTTGAATCGGTTCTGAAATTTTTACCGATTCTTCCTCCAAGATGAAGTTCTTAATCTTATTCTTCCCCCCAAACTCAATATCCTCAAAGAACGTAGCAGTTCCCGTCTCAAAAATTATCTTTAATGTGGGATCATAAAATTTATATCCCCTGGATCTTTCAGCATAACCAATAAAATAACTACTTACTGTTTGAGAGTCCAATTTCTTTTCATTTGGCTTATAAGGTCTTGCCTCAGCTGGACAATCCCACACATGGAAATGCTTTAGACTAAGTTGTCGCCCAATCCAAAGCTCATAAGGTGTTTTGGTAGCTGCTTTAGTTGGTACTCTGTTTAGAATATAAGTTGTCGTATTGTTAAGTGGTAAAAAGTTGATATAATTATGCCTTGAATTGTTATGAAACCACTTAACTTATGTTAATTCTAATATATTTTTCTCTCAATATAGGATGAATTCGAGAATACCTTGATACAAGAGTAAGGAGCATAATTGCCAGCATAATTGGAGTAAAATTGAAAGAAAGAAGAACGCTTAAGCGAATGAATGATGCGAGGCCCGGCCCAAATTCTCTTACATAAAGATAAGTTGTGTTTTGAGAAAAGCAAGCAGTCTTGGAGAAGAGGAGGCACGACTACTGTTAGGGTTTTGTCCAATCTTCATCAATTCTTCACTTCTTCATCAATTAGAGTATTGTAATGGACAACATGAGTGGCTAACTTCATTCTCTTGGGATTGGGTGCACTTCCTTTGAACTCTTTTGTATCATGGTGATATTTTGAGATATTAATCTATGCTTTGATGTTGTTATTCTTATCCTTTATGCTTTATAATGATTTATTCTTGATTGTTTGAGGTATGATTGGAAAATATATCTTGAACCCTAGATCACGGTAAGAATATTTGTTACGTTAATTGTCAGGAATGAAATGAATGTATCAATTGCTTAACACCCTAACCCTAATGCTGGGAAATCTCTTAAATGTGTGAGGAATCAACATGGATGATTTTAGTAGGTGGCATCAACATTGTTAGGTTAATTAACGTTCTTAATTGACATAGCCATTACAAAAGAGGGATAAGGAAGGAAGTCAATCCTAAGTACCTTTAATTGATATTTTCTCAATAATTTACAGTTCTTTGTCATTTAATTTCAATTCAACTCTTATTTGCAAAACCCAATCTGTTTAATCTACTTAGTAAGCATAATTGGGAATTTTCATTGAACTTGTTCCTCGTGGGATCGACTTTTATTTAATCAAAATACTATACTACGATTGATAATTTTGGTACACTTGCCAATAATTCAACAAGTATTTCTGGCGCCGTTGCCGGGGAACGGTGTTCTTTGAGAATTCTTTGTTTAGCTTATTGAGTATTTTATTTTTATTTCTGTTATTTATTTATTTATTATTATTATTATTATCATTATTATTATTATCATCATCATTATTATTATTATCATCATCATTATTATCATTATCATCATTATCATTATCATTATTATCATTGTTATTATTATTATTATTTAGTTTTTAGTTTGTGCTAATATTTGCTTGAGTTACTCTTTTGATCTATGCGTTTAAGAGGACAAGTATCTTCCGAACAGTTAGAATTTAATCCAGAGATTGAAAAAACAGCTCGGAGGAACCGGGAGAGAAGAAGAAGGGAAACTCAAGAACAAGACACAAGAGAATCTGCTAATTCTTCTTCCACACTTGATTTACCAAACCCAATTATAGAAGATATGGCGGAAGAAGGAGCAAATTTGAATCTGAATCCAGATCCCAATATAAATCCAATTCAAAACCCAAATGCAAATCCACCTAGAAGAACTCTTAGAAATTGTGCTATGCAGCAAGGTCCAAGACATTTTTCCAGCATTGTCATTCCAGATGATCATACATTGCAGATGAATCTAGCTTTCTTAAGCTTGATTAGTGCTCATCAATTCACTGGATTGGATCATGAAGACCCTTATAGTCATTTGTCTACTTTTTATGAGTTGATTGGTATCATGGGATTTAGAGCAGCAAATCTTGAATCTGCATATTTGAGATTATTTCCTTTTTCTTTGGCAGGTAGGGCAAAGGAGTGGCAGAAAACATATCCTAATCAGAGTTTGACTAATTGGAGTAGTGTAGAAGAGAAGTTTCTGAATAGATTTTTCCCACCATCCCGCTACATCAAAGCAAAATCTGACATCACTTCTTTCAGACAAGGAGCAGATGAAAATTTTTGTGAAGCATGGGAGAAATTTAAATCACTGTTGAGAAGTTGCCCAAATCATGGATTTGATGACGTTTCTCAGTTAAATATTTTCTATACTGGCTTGCGACATGATGCAAAGATGCTATTAGAGACTGCAGCAGGAGGATCCATGTTGGATGTAGAAATTGATCATGCCACCAGAATTATTGATGCACTAGCCTTTACAGACCAACAGGCCCAACATGATAGACATCCAATTCAAAAGAATGGAGTTCTTGAACTTAACAGCTTAGATGCTATCTTAGCCCAGAATAAACTTATAACACAACAAATTGAAGCATTGAACCAGAAAATAGAGAAATTACCTCAACAAATACACACAGTACAATCTATTCCTAATCAACAGATGAGTTGTGACGTGTGTGGAGGTGATCATGCAAATGAACAATGTTCTTATCAAGGCAACATTCAACAAGAAGAAGCTAATTATATGGGTGCCCAAGGTAGTAGTCAAGGTAGACAAGGTAATTTTCCTAATCCTAATAATTATCAGAATAATACTGCACAAGGATGGAGAGGGAATCAGAATCAGAATCAGAATTTTTGGTGGAAACAAGGTGTTAGCTCATCTACTAGACAACCTGCATTTCAACAACAGTCATATCAGCAACCTCCATATCAACAGCAGCAACAACATTATCCTTCAGTGCCTGACAGAATAAGTAAATTGGAGGATATTGTAGAAAAATTCATGCAAGGTACTATGGCTAATCAGAAAAATATTGAGGCTTCATTCAGAAATATAGAGATCCAGATAGGCCAACTGACTAAGAAACTATCTGAGCAGCAGCAAGAAGGACAATTTTTAGCTATCACACAAACCAATCCAAAGGAGCATTGTAAGTCAATAACTACAAGAAGTGGTAAGGTTATAGGAGAAGGTATTAGTGACAATCTGGATGTAGAGAAGGAAATCCTAAAAGAAAAAAAAGATGAGTGTGAAAGAGAAAAATAAAAGTGAGAGTATAGAAAAAGAAAAAAATACCGAAAAAGAAGAGAAAAATAAAAAGAGTGAGAAAAAAAGGGAGAAAGATGATAGTCAAATACCGCAATTAAAGGATTTACCATATCCTCGTCATCCTTCCAAGAAAGATAAATAAAGACAGTTTGCAAGATTCATGGATATTTTCAAGCATTTACAGATTAATATTCCACTTATGGAAGCTATGGAGAAGATGCCGACTTATGCAAAGTTCATGAAAGAGTTGTTAACTAAGAAAAGGAAATTTACTACAGAAACAGTGGAGCTAGAACATGATGTAGTGCTATAATTCAGAAATCTTTACCTCAAAAGTCCAAGGATCCTGGTAGTTTCACTATTCCAGTCACAATTGGGACATTACAAGTAGGTAAGGCATTACTTGATTTGGGTGCTAGTATAAATCTGATGCATTTGTCTATGCTTAAAAGAATAGGAGACTTGGAAGTAAAGCCTACAAGAATGACATTACAGCTAGCTGACAGATCTCTAAAATTTCTGTATGGTGTGGTAGAAGACGTTTTGGTCAGAGTTGATAAATTTATATTTCCAGTTGATTTTTTTGTGATGGATATGGAGGAAGACACTGAAGTTCCGCTTATATTGGGAAGACCTTTCATGAAGACAGCAAAAGTTATTATTGATGTTGATGATGGCAAGTTAAAAGTCAGAGTAGAGAGATGAGGAAGTTAAGTTTAATGTGTTTGAAGCAATGAAGCATCCTACAGATAATCAACATTGTCTTAAAATAGATGTGGTAGATGATATTCAAGTAGCAAGAAAGCAACTAGTTAAAGTAAGCCCATTAGAAAAAGCTTTGACGGGAGTTAATGATGAATTTGATGAAGAGGAGGAAAAAGAAATTGAGAATTATGTAAAACTTCTTGATTCAGCAAAAGAAGTTACTGCAAAAGAACAACAATCTGAAATATTGCAACAAGAACATGAAACTGAGAGTCAAAAACTAGAATTAAAGGTATTACCTCCCCATTTAAAATATGTTTTTCTTAGAGATAAATGCAGCAAGCCAGTGGTGATCAGCAATGCCTTAACAAATTCTGAAGAAGAAAGATTGATCGCAGTTTTGAAAGAGAATGAGAAGGCTATAGGGTGGACGTTATCTGATCTCAAAGGAATCAGTCCTTCTTATTGCATGCATAAGATTCATATGGAGAATGATTTCAAGCCTGTTGCACAACCTCAAAGACGTCTTAATCCAACTATGAAAGAGGTGGTAAAGAAAGAAGTATTAAAACTACTTGATGCAGGTATGATCTATCCTATCTCTGATAGTGCTTGGGTTAGCCCAGTTCAGGTGGTCCCGAAAAAAGGAGGTATGACTGTAATTTATAATGATAAAAATGAATTAATACCTACTAGGACTGTTACAGGTTGGAGAATGTGTATAGATTATAGAAAATTAAATCAGGCAACTAGAAAAGATCATTTTCCTTTACCTTTTATGGATCAAATGTTAGAAAGGTTAGCAGGACAGGCTTTTTATTGTTTTTTGGATGGTTATTCAGGGTATAATCAGATAACATTAGATCCAGAAGACCAAGAAAAAACTACTTGTACTTGTCCTTTTGGTGTGTTTGCTTATAGGAAAATGTCATTTGGATTGTGCAATGCCCCAGCAACTTTTCAAAGATGCATGTTGGCTATCTTCTCAGACTTGGTGGAACAATGCATAAAAGTTTTTATGGATGATTTCTCAGTATTTGGTGCATCATTTGACCAATGTTTGAGGAATTTGAATATTGTATTAAAGCGGTGTGTTGATACCAATTTAGTTTTAAATTGGGAAAAATGTCATTTTATGGTAACTGAAGGTGTGGTATTAGGCCATAAGATTTTTGCAAGAGGGATTGAAGTTGACAAAGCAAAAATAGAGATTATTGAGAAGCTTCCACCACCAACAAATGTGAAGGGCATAAGAAGTTTTTTAGGACATGCAGGATTCTATAGAAGATTTATAAAAGATTTTTCAAAGATTGCAAAACCATTAAGCAACTTGCTCAATAAGGATATTTCTTTTAAATTTGATGTGGAATGTTTGCAGGCTTTTGAATTGTTAAAACAGAAATTAATTTCAGCCCCTGTGATAATTGCGCCTGATTGGAAATTAGAATTTGAATTAATGTGTGATGCAAGTGATTATGCTATAGGAGCAGTTTTAGGCCAAAGGAAATCTAAGAATTTTCATGCTATACACTATGCTAGCAAAATTCTTAATGCAGCCCAAATTAATTATGCAACTACTGAAAAAGAATTGTTAGCTATAGTTTACGCATTTGAAAAATTTAGAGCATATTTGATTGGTTCATCTGTTACTATATATACTGATCATGCAGCAATTAAGTATTTGTTAACTAAGATAGATTCTAAACCAAGACTAATTAGATAGATTTTATTGTTGCAGGAATTTGATTTGGTAATCAAGGACAAAAAGGGCTGTGAAAATTTGGTAGCTGATCATTTGTCCAGATTAGTTAATACTGAAGTAACTAACAATCAATTAGAAGTGCAGGAGGAATTTTCAGATGAAAAACTGATGATGGTACAAGAAAGACCTTGGTTTGCTGACATGGAAAATTTCAAAGCTGCAAAAGTTGTCCCAGAAGAATACACTTGGCATCAAAAGAAGAAATTATTTAAGGATGCCCATTATTTTGTATGGGATGATCCATATCTTTTCAAGATAGAAAGTGATAATTTGTTGAGAAGGTGTGTGACAAGCAAGGAAGCTAAGAATATTTTGTGGCAATGTCATAGTTCTCCTTATGGGGGTCATTTTAATGGAGTTAGAACTGCTGCAAAAGTTCTCCAATCTGGTTTTTTCTGGCCTTCCTTATTTAAAGACGCGCACAGTTTTGCACAACAATGTGTTGATTGTCAGAAAATAGGGAGTATTTCAAAAAGAAATGAAATGCCTTTAAATATTATGTTGGAAGTTGAAATATTTGACTGTTGGGGGATTGACTTTGCAGGACCTTTTCCATCATCATTTTCTAAAGAGTACATCTTGGTAGCAGTAGATTATGTGTCAAAGTGGGTGGAAGCAGTAGCTATTGTAAAAGCAGATGCCAAAAGTGTGATAAAATTTTTAAAGAAAAATATATTATGTAGATTTGGCACTCCCAGAGTTTTAATCAGTGATGGAGGATCACATTTTTGCAATACTCAACTTCAGAAATGTTTAGAGCATTATGGGGTCAAACATAAAGTTGTGTCACCTTATCATCCACAAACTAATGGCCAAGCAGAAGTTTCAAATAGAGAAATCAAAAGGATATTATAAAAGACTGTTTCATCTTCAAGAAAGGATTGGTCAATAAAGTTAGATGATGCATTTTGGGCTTATAGGACTGCATATAAGGTTCCTACTGGGTTATCCCCTTTTCAGCTTGTCTATGGTAAGTCATGTCATCTTCTAGTGGAAATGGAGCATAAAGCATATTGGGCTTTAAAATTTTTAAATTTTGACCCAAAAGTTTCAGCAGAGCAAAGAAAAATTCAAATGCATGAATTAGAAGAAATGAGACTTAATGCATATGAATCATCCAAGTTATACAAAGAGAAAGTTAAGGCATATCATGACAAGAAGATTCTGAAAAGAGAATTTCATCCAGGCCAATCAGTTTTATTGTTTAATTCAAGGCTAAGAATTTTTCCTGGGAAACTGAAATCTAAATGGTCAGGCCCATTTGTAGTAAGATCTGTGAGGTCGTATGGTGCTGTAGAATTAGAGGATCTAGAAACAAGAAGAACGTGGACAGTCAATGGGCAGAGAATTAAGGCATATTTGGGGGATGCAGTGAAGGAGCTTCATCCTAGTATCTACTTAGATGATCCTTAAAACAAAAAGGCGTCGAGTTGAAGACGTTAAACAAGCGCTCCTGGGAGGCAACCCAATGTTTTGAATTTATTTTTTTCTTTTTGCAATTTAAGTTTTTTGTGCATTTTTCTTCCTTAAGTTCTTTCTTTACAAGATTGCTCCAGGTACACAGTGCACTTCTCCTCAAGACTTTGAAGCCTTACTTCAATGGCCTGGGGACAGTCCAACTTTTCTGGAGGGGGTGAGAAAGTCTGCAGCTGAGGCTGAGGCACAAGATAAGGAGTAGATGACAACAAGTGAAGAAAATAAGGGAGGAAACTTACTTTATTTTTAATGTTTTTAATTCCTTTGTTTTTAATTTAATGTTTTTAAGTGCTTTATTTTAAATTTTAAATTCTCTTGTTGTCTCATAATTTGTTTTAGAGTCATATATGAGATTATTGCTTATTGTCTAATTCAAATCTAGAACGTGAAAACTAATTTTGATTGTTTCCAATAACAAGTGATTTTGGGATATTGAGTATGATAATGAAAAAGAATTGATGAGGAAAATTAGGAATTAACTGAATTGGAGAAGCTAGTCAAAACCCAGGTGAGCAGAGTACCAAAAACAGATAAATTGAGTGTCAACACTTTATGATGATAACTGATATTGGTTGATTCTTTGATGTGATTGCATGTTGGCAAGACTTGAAAATGATAAAGGCATTTTTTTTCTTTGTAGTAGATATAACCCAGAGCCAAATAGCCAACCATGCATTAATTATAGGACATCCATTTGAACCCCTTCTGAGCCAAAAATAATATTGTTTCTTAAACAGAACCCTTAAGCCTAAACACTATTTATCTACCTTCATATATTTGAGAAAGGAAATGAGTATGAGTGTCACTATTTTTCTTATTATTGGGTATTGCTATTATTGTCCTACAGGTATTGTTGGGGTGTTATTGTTAAAAAAAATGTAAAGAAAAAGGAAAAGCAAAGCTTAAAAATTTGCAAAGCCAAAAAAAGGATACATGCAAAAGCAAAAAAAAAAAAGAAAAAAAAAGAGAGAGAAGTCAAAAGGGGGGTAATAACTTGTGAGATTATTAACTCATTGTCATTGTGTTAGGAACAAAAGCATGAAGTTTGAAACCTGACTTGAGGAATTGTTAATCAAGAATCATTCATATGAGTTGAATTTCTCAAATATTTTTGTATATACCAGAAAAACCAATAATTTTTTCTTAGCTCAGCCCCATTACAAGCCTCAAAAGACCTTTTGATTTAAGTCTTGTTTAACAATTGTTGATTGCTTGAAGATGATTATCAATATTGGATTGTCTAAATGAAGTGATTGAATGAGATAAACACTTACCTATGAGCATTAGAGATGAGTATATATAACTCTATTTGAGAGATCATGCTTCTCTGAGGATAGTTGAGGACTAATTATTCTTTGTTGGTTTCTATAACTTGAATGCTTATGTGTTCTATTTTCATTTGGAGTTGTGAGCATCACCCCTAAAAATTTTTATGTTGTGGTTCTAGAAGAGAAAGAGATAATAGGTGATGATTTTGTTTTGGAAAAACTACTTTGCTTGGGACAAGCAAGATTCTAGGTTGGGGGGAGTTGTTAAGTGGTAAAAAGTTGATATAATTATGCCTTGAATTGTTATGAAACCACTTAACTTATGTTAATTCTAATATATTTTTCTCCCAATATAGGATGAATTCGATAATACCTTGATACAAGAGTAAGGAGCATAATTGCCAGCATAATTGGAGTAAAATTGAAAGAAAGAAGAACGCTTAAGCGAATGAATGATGCGAGGCCCGACCCAAATTCTCTTATAAAAAGATAAGTTGTGTTTTGAGAAAAGCAAGCAGTCTTGGAGAAGAGGAGGCATGACTACTGTTAGGGTTTTGTCCAATCTTCATCAATTCTTCACTTCTTCATCAATTAGAGCATTGTAATGGCCAACATGAGTGGCTAACTTCATTCTCTTGGGATTGGGTGCACTTCCTTTGAACTCTTTTGTATCATGGTGATATTTTGAGATATTAATCTATGCTTTGATGTTGTTATTCTTATCCTTTATGCTTTGGAATGATTTATTCTTGATTGTTTGAGGTATGATTGGAAAATATATCTTGAACCCTAGATCACGGTAAGAATATTTGTTACGTTAATTGTCAGGAATGAAATGAATGTATCAATTGCTTAACACCCTAACCCTAATGCTGGGAAATCTCTTAAATGTGTGAGGAATCAACATGGATGATTTGAGTAGGTGGCATCAACATTGTTAGGTTAATTGACGTTCTTAATTGACATAGCCATTACAAAAGAGGGATAAAGAAGGAAGCCAATCCTAAGTACCTTTAATTGATATTTTCTCAATAATTACAGTTCTTTGTCATTTAATTTCAATTCAACTCTTATTTGAAAAACCCAATCTGTTTAATCTACTTAGTAAGCATAATTAGGAATCTCCATTGAACCTGTTCCTCGTAGGATCGACTTTTATTTAATCAAAATACTATACTGCGATTGATAATTTTGGTACGCTTGCCAATAATTCAACACGTATTTAGTGTCTCTCCCCAAAGTGATTCCAGTAAGGTGGAATGACAAATCATACTCTCTACCATATCTTTAAGAGTGTAACACAAGCCCAAAAGTCACGATTTGATTGTGACCTGAGCACTTGTGCCATAATGCACCTGAGTGAGTATTTTCAATTTTACGTTTAGTACCACGTGATTCTGTATTAAGGGTTTCATTATAGGTGGCCACAATATCAAGTAAATATTGATTATCATAAATCAAAAGTGAACCAGTTCCAACAATATCTGAATTAAAAGACAAACTGAACTTATTGTTTCCAAATGAACACAAATAACCTAATTTTTCCAAATAAGAAACTGAAACCAAATTCCGTCTAAATGACGGCACAACAAAATTGTCTTTCAAATCCAAATAAAAAACCAGTACTCAATAACAATTTAAAATGTCCTATAGCTTCCACCTCTACCGATTTTTCATCTCCAACATAAATCCATCTTTCAGAATCAATTGGCTTCCGGTAGTTTAGGCAACCCTTTCTTTTCACGCCAAGCATGATATTTAGCACATTTCTTCTTTACGTGTCCAGTCTTATTGCAAATGAAACATTTGTTTTCTTGAGTTTGTTTCTTTTGTTCTGGACCCTTAGCAGCTTCTTTCTCGAGATCCTCTTATCTCTTTCTTTTGCCCTTAGCCTTGGAGGTGTTTGCAAAATGAGCACTTTCTGTCTTGTCTTGCTTTAGTCTTTCCTCTTCTTGTACGCAATGTGAAATGAGCTCATTAAGAGACCATTTATCCTTCTGACAGTTGTAAGATACCTTAAATTGATTAAACATTGCAGGAAGAGAAATCAACACCAAATGAATGAGCAAGTCTTCTGAGAGTTCAAGCTTTAGTGCCTTGAGTTTAAAAACAATATTAGACATGATCATAATGTACTCCCTGATATTTCCTTTGCCTTGATATTTCATGGAGATTAAGTTCTGAAGAAGAGTGTTTGCCTCCACCTTATCACTTTTTGCAAAGCGCTGCTCAATTTCAGCAAGTTTCTTTGGCACTTGTGATGTTTTCAGAAACAGTGCCCCTAAACACCTCCGGGATGTCGCGCTTAATAATCATTAGACTCATGCGATTTGAGCGATCCCACTTCTCATAATCTCTTTTCTGTTCAGAGGTACTTGAATCCGTAGGAGTAGGGGGTTGCTCAGTCCTTAACGCAAGATCCATATCCATGCAACCAAGAATAATATCAATGTTCTCATTCCCGTCCTTAAAATTTATTCCATTGAGGACCGGAACGAAATTTAAATTGGCAGATACAAAAGCAATTGTAGCTGAATTTAGAACACGAGAAATAAACTAATTATGCTCACATTATATAAAAAATAAATAATATATATTCAAATAGTGGTTTAACCCATCTCAAGACACCCAATGCACCATCAATATCAAGTCTTTGGACAGTAATATTAACTGCTAGAGGTATCTTGTTGTAATAATCAAACATTGACAATAAAGCACGTCCAACAACAAACCAGTCTTTGGATTGATTTATCATCGACAAAGAAAATTCTTATAATTATCACATGTTTATCATTACAAGTGTGTATGCAATTCGGCCAAATACTAATCTTCCTTTGGGCCGACTAATACTCGCATGAATATACAGAAACACTAACATTCAATATTTTTCATGAACTGCCCAATTCAAGAGAGGTTACTTTGGTGACTTCTTGACTCAATTTGCTCACAAAAAAATATTAAACTACCAAACAATTGAATATTTTATTTATATAACAAAACCAAATATTTAATATTTGCAAACTAATTCAAAAGAGAATCACCTCATTAGAATTCTACTAAGGATGAACACCTCCCTAGAATCTCATTAGGGATGAACACCTCATTTGAACAAATCAAAGGATGAAAAAAGGCCTCATTTTCCACCAATACATAAAGGATGAACATCTCCCTAAAATCACACTAGGGATGAAACAGATATAGTTCTGAGTCTCTTTAGCATACTGCTCTAAACCCTAAAAGGGGATTAAACAGTAATCATTCAAACCCTAAACATGGGAATTTAACATCCAATTTTCCTAAAGGCAATAAAATAAGAACAGTCACACCTGTGGAAACATTCACCATTTACCTAAGATTTTCTATGTTGGGAATTCCCCAAACACCACCCCCAATTCCAAACTCATCCATATCCACCATGAAAAGAAAACGAAAACAAAAACCCATAAAATTAAATAAAAACAAAAACAAAAGATTCAAAGAGAAGAGAGAACCCAATACAAGAATGATTGAAATTTGAAACACTATTTCTTTCCCAGTAAAACTTGAAACTTAAACTGAAACAAAAGGGAAAAACGAAGAAGAAGAAGAATCCATAGCTTCCTCCACGATTCCATCAGCAAGCAGAATCAGATTGGGGATGTTACCCCCAAATTTAAATTTTAGGGTTCACGAAAATTAGAGATTATTCTCCACTTAGGGTTCATAAAATTGGGTAATTTGAATTGTTTAAAACAAAATTAATCCTAATTTTCATAATTAGGGTTCTATAAATTAAACGGACATAAATCAAATATGGGCGGCTCCGATACCAGCTTGTTGGAAAATTAATAATAATTATAATAATAATAATAATCTTGATTTTGATTCTAACGATCAAACATAAACGTAATCTCATACTGATAAACATGTTGTAAACTGAATGCGAAAGTGTACCTAAATTAGCCATAATGATGATGTCTTTGTAGAGCACTATATTGATCTTATGGTCTTCCACCTGAAGAGCATCTGTAATTCCCTCTTGATTTTCTCTCTTGATGGGGATAGAAAGAAAGGAACGAGACTGATACTTACGTTCTGTGTGTGCTCCCAGAAGGGGACCATGACCCCTTAAAATAACCAGAATTAGGTTAACTACTTAAGTTTTAGTATTTCTAATTTGGTCCCTCATCAAATTAGAAATTGTTCTATGGTCTCTACACAATTTTATTTTCATGACATATGTCTTTAGCCAAACTTTTTAATTTAGTCAGATCACTTTATTATTTGACTTAATAAATAATGACCCTAACACATTTAAATTATGTATCATATATATACATGACCCAAAATTTGCCAACATATAAATCTCAAAAAAATATCCTCCATCAAAGAGCACTTGTCGCCGCCTCCCCAAAGAAGGGGGCGCGGTCGGAGCGACGCGATGGTTTTATCGACTCTTCTTTGATTTTCGCATTTTTTATTGGTGGTTACAACGTCCTTAGGTTGTCCGATAACCGGGCTAACCTAGAGACGAGGTTTTCAAAAGGTGTCCTTGAGTTGTCCGATAACCGGGCTAACCCAAGGACTTATTTATTTTGGGTTCTATGGAGTCGCCACCGATATTTTTACCATAAACATCGGAAAAGGGGTTTAAAAAAAAGGCGTTGGTTTTCGAAAACCAACTTTGGTCATTAGAACCAGAGTTGGGTAAGGGAGTTAGTTACGTGTAAAGGGAGTATTAGTCCCTTTACGACGCCCCTTTCGGGTTCCCTATGATAGGCCGGCTACTTGTGAATAATTAAACTTGGAAAATAGCGCTTTTACCCTTTTTATTATGCGGAATTTAAATATGCGACTACATTGCCCTAGCTTCTATTGCATAATTTAAATAGCAGTAATTTTAAAGAATAGAGAATGAGGATATGCACCTCCAAAGCAAGCTTTATATTCAAAAAGAGGGTGCGTTTTGACAACCCTTCACTCTACAACTCTCGTAAAACTCCGAAATGCCTCGGAGGGATTCTAAAGAAGATTTAGGACACTCGTATATGCCTAAAGACGCTCGAAACTCCGGAAATGCCTCGGAGGGATTCTTAGAGAGAGAAATTCTAGAGAGAAGGGAGAGCTCTTGGTTTTTCTGTGTGGAAATGAGGGGGGGAGAGCCCCTATTTATAGTTTTTTGCGCTGTCAGGGTCCAGACCGTCGTTCTCGCCTGACAAGGTCGAGACCGCCGTCTCGTAATTCGAGACCGCCGTCTCGCTCATGTCACGGGGTCGAGACCGCCGTCCGGAAAATCCGGACTCCATCTCGACTTGGCGAGAATCGAGACCGCCGCTCGGAAAACCCGGACCGCCGTCTCGTTTTGCGAGTGTCGAGACCGCCGTCCTGGAAAATCGAGACGGCGGTCTCGTCCCGGCGTTGAAACGAGATGGCGGTCTCGGTATTCCCAGACGGCGGTCTCGTCCCTTCGAGGCGAGAAACTTTATTTTTGGGCCAAAAACCTTCCTATCTTGGTACGGGAGCCTAATAGTCTCTCCTAGTGGCTTGTTAGGCTTTGGCCGTCTTCAAATAGGGGATTTTCTGACTTCTTTTGGAGCCCGGGCAAGATTTGGGGTCTACAGCTGCCCCCCCTTTACCTGACTAGTTGACTGTTGGCTTTGTTATGCCAGACAGGTAGACAGGAAGGTAAAGGAGTTGACCCTCTTGCCCGGCTACCCTTCGGACCGCCGTCTTGTGGCGGATGATCCTCCGGGGAGATGTTGTGTTTGTGCACCTCTCGGAATACTACTCCCGACGTAGCCGATCCCTTTGGTTGACACATGGTAGAACCTCCGGATACTACTCCCGACGTAGCCGATCCTTCGGCTGATGAGTATAAACCCCCCATCGAGCCGGTAGTTGCAGTCCGTTGTGTGGGACCGGATGGGTATGAACCCCCCATCAGCCGGGTACGGTCCGTTGTGTGGGACGGGATGGGTATGAACCCCCCATCAGGGTGGTACGGTCCGTTGTGTGGGACCGGATGGGTATGAACCCCCCATCAGGGTGGTAATGGCGGGTTACAGTTTGAGTAGCTCATGCGCCGGGTAGGCGCTTCTTGTGTGCTGGTTGATAGGTATAAACCCCCTATCAGGCTGGTGCAATCCATTGTGTGGGACCGGATGGGTATGAACCCCCCATCAGGGTGGTAATGGCGGCTTACAGTTCAGGTGGCCCATGCACCGGGTCTCTGGAGAGGTGACTTCTGTGTTGGTAGATGCGTTTATCCGGTGTTGTGCCGGGAATCTTGTTGTCTTTGTTCATCCAGCTTTGTTGGTTGCTGGGGATTTTTGACTTTTTGTTGGTGGTTATCCGACTCTTGCTGGTCGGGTCTTCTCTTTGTGTTTGACTTTTGCTTGGTAGTCGGTTTTTATTGGTTGAGGCAGTCTTGATTTTTATCCTGCCTTTTTCTCGTGGTTTTTATTTCTTTTTTCTCGCGATTTTTGGATTTTGGCTTTTTCTTGAGCGTGTGTCTTTTTCCTTTTCAAGCTTCTTTTGTTATGCTAGCTTTTGAAAAAGAAGGCAAAGAATGCGGGAAATGAAATTTTATTCATAGAAAATTTCATTACAGCAACTCTTATTTTAACCCGTACAATCCCTAAGAGTCATCATCATCATCAGAAGGGGGGCGGTGGGGGAAATATCTCGTACATGTTGTAACTAAGTCGGTTTGTTCCTGGATTTCGTCATTGTAATCCTCCCGGTGCACCGTCCACTCCTCGCCGCATCCTCTCGCTGCTCTTGGCGGATCTCATTTTGGCCTTCTTGAAGGGCCCGCATGCGAGCATCCCGGATTTGCCGCCACTGGGTCCGCTTCTTCTCGCCACACTCGCTATCCGGCTGAATTGCTGGCTCAAATAGTCCATATGCCGGTGCATGCCAAGCAAAGTCATCTCGTGTACTCGTGGGGGCTGTTGCTACTCGCTGCCGCTCGCCGGAGCTGGGGGACATGGGCTCATCCTGCATCGCCACTATTCCCCGAAGGTCCAGCTCAAAGTCCAGGGTGGGGTGTAGGGCGAACTGACCTCCTCGGCGTATCAGCATCCCCATGCCGACCAAAGCATCGGCCCGTTGATGGGCTCGAGGTTGGAGGCCGCGGGCCGCCTCTTCCCGGCCAGTGGCACCCCATTCTCTCTGCTAGAGGGGTGATGAGGGGAGCTACGAGGATGGCCCCGTGAATCTGCTATCGAAGTCCTTCGTGGCCCTCAAGAAGAAGTACCTCGGATTGCGCGCCGCCTCCGGTGCATGCAGTAGAGAGCAAAGAGGTCGTGGAGGGATATCTTACCCCGGCTCTCTTTCCTCCCATGGAGTAGTGCTCGCCGCCAGCCTTATGGCGGATGCGGAGGGCCGGTTGTAGTGCGGATCCCCTCATTAAGGTGGGCAGTGTGGTTGCCCTCGTGAGGTCCCGCCACATATCTCGCGGGGTGAGATGGGTGGGCCGAGAGCAGATGGCCTCTCGGCATTCCCGGTTAGGGCCCCTCGGGCCGGATGAATCCAATGGAGACATTGAACTCTTCCAAAGTGGTAGTGTGGTACCGCCCGCCCATAAAATAATTGACCATTTTGGTGGGCTGCATTCCCGAGGCCATGGAGGGGATCTCGACGAGGGAGACCGAGGCCGGAAATTCAAGTACCGCTTGCGGTACACATGAGTGGGGGGAGGTCGTAGCGTAAAGCCCCATCCAATATTATCTATATGTGCCCGGACGTCCTCTTCCCATCCGAACTCGGCCAGGATGCCGAGTCCAAGTGTCGCATTGAGTGCCACTCGGTAATTTCGAGGTTGTCCGGGCGGGCCCGGTGCCGTGGTTGAAGTTGAGAGGGATCTCGAGGGTGGCGGTGGTGCCGAGCCGCTAGCACCGCAGGTACCCCTTCTCTTGCGGGAGGCGCTTCGCCAAACATCTTGAATGGGGAAGGTTTAGGGTAGCAAAATATGGGAGCTTTGGAGGTTTTGAGGGCTTAGGGAGCAAGGAGGAATGTGAGGAGACCCATCCCGCGCGCCCCCTTCATATAGGAAATTTTCCAGGTCGAGACCGCCGTCTGGAAAGTCGAGACGGCGGTCTCGTTTGGTCAACAAATCGAGACGGCGGTCTCGATAACCCAGACGGCGGTCTCGACTTTGCCTAAGTCGAGACGGCGGTCTGGTTTCTCGAGACGGCGGTCTCGTTTGGTCAACGAAACGAGACGGCGGTCCGGGAAACCCGGACGGCGGTCTCGAATTTGCGGATCTTTTTTTTTTTTTTTTTTTTGAATAAGAAATAGGACCTGGTTCAAAAACATTCTATGCATGCAAATGTTTTCATGTTTGATGTCCTATAATGCCTACTTTGGTTAATTTTTCAGAAGGATTTAACCAACGTGCCTCGTTGCGCTGAAAGCCTTCTGATTTGTTGTGTTTACTCTTTTGGTTGTACCATGTCGGATTCTTTGTGACCGAAGGATAATTTCTTTCTCTCTCTTTTTTGTTTTTTTCTTTTGTTTTTCTTTTTGCTTTTTGTAGAGCACTTTCGTCATGTAGTGTCTCTTTTTTCCTTGCTTTAGGGATTTCAATCCTCTTGTTGACTATACGCCTCCATATTCCCAAATTAATTATTAGAATATTGTCGTGAGGGTCAAGAGAAAAGAAGCAAAGGGGATAAAAATCAATGGTTTGTGTTTTAGAGGGTTGATTTTTTATTGATAAAGAATTTGTAAGAATGGCTGACTAAGGGTTAAGCATGGGTGTTTAAGCTTTGTCTAAGCAAACATTTTCCCTTCTTTCTTTTTTTTTTTTGTATTTGTTTTTATTTGCGCTCTTTTGGTTCTATTTCCATCGCTTTTTAGATAGCTAGCTGATTTCCCTAGATCGCCCTTTGGGTTTTCGAACTAGGATACTGTGTGTTGGCCCTAACTTTTGTCTAGGTTTACTCCCTTGTAAAATTTCGGAGAAATCCTAGCGGACCTTTATTTGTAACCCTAACTTTTGCCTAGGCTACCCTTTATTGTTGTTCGGGTATCCTATCGGGTTGACCCTAACTTTTGTGTAGCCCCCTTAGTGGGTTTCCTACCGGTAATTTGCCCTTTTCTTTGGCCTTTGGCTTCTCTCGGGCTTTTTTCTTTTTGTGTATTTATTTTTTGTTCACAGTATTGGCGAAGCGTGACTTTCTTTTATGGCTTAGGTGAAGTCTTTATTTTTATGTGCTTCTAATCAGCCTAACTTGATGATGATAGCAATGGTTCAATCATTTGGAAGCGCTTTCTATTCTTTTCTTTTCTTCTTTTTTTTGTGTTTACTTAGACAGTGGTTATTCATGTGGTCCAGTCGAAGTAGCAAGAAAAGAAGCAAATGGAAAGAATCATTCTTATTAATTAATAAGGGAATATGTGCCCTAAGATGCCCTGGGTCGGGCTCGCCCGGGGATAATCTCTAACAGTCATGGGGTTTACATCCCTTGAACAAAGAAAAAGATTTCCTAATGACTAGAGTGGCTCTTGACGCTTGCACCCCTCCACTTCGGAAAATCCGCTTGAGTGTGCAGAGGGGGACTTCCCTTTTGTCCTTCCCGCTCGGCCCTTGAAAGGGTTATATCCTAGGCCATACTTGTGAGGGTTGTCTTTGAATTCCGGGGTTCCCTCATTCCTTGGGAATCTCGCCCCAGCCCTTGGCCAGGATGGTAGCCATGCTTCAACATCATGCGGGCTACTTTTGTATTTTTGGGAAGTCTCTCTATGCCGGCAATTTCAAGCGCTTGAAAAGATGTTTCAAGGGCCTCTTCGGCTGCATCCACATAGGGTTGGGTGGACGGTCCACCGATCAGATATCGTCCTCTCGCTTGGACCGTGACCAGCTTGTCCTCCACTATGAATTTGACTTTCTCGGTGGAGCGTCGAAGGTACCGCCTTGGCGTCATGAATCCAAGGCTCGCCGAGGAGACAACTCGTATGTCTGGAGTAATGTCCATTACATGGAAATCGATGTTGAAGATAGTGGGTCCAATCTAGATTGGCAAATTAATTTCTCCCACTACTTCTCGTTTTGATCCGTCGAAAGCTCGAACGATGGTGCTACTTGGGCGCAGATGGGTCCCTTAGATAGTTAACTTATCCAGTGTGCATTTGGGCATTACGTTCAGGGATGACCCGTTATCCACAAGAACTTTGGCGATGAGGTATTCCTTACACTTGACTGAGATATGCAAGGGTTTGTTGTGCTTTGACCCTTCGAGAGGGAGTTCTTCCTCTGTGAAGGCGAGGTGATCGCTCGCCATAATGTGACCGACGATCCTCTCGACCTTCTCTTGGGATATGGTATGAGGTACGTGCGCCTCGCTCAAGACCTTCAGCAGGGCGTTTCGGTGCGGTTCCGAGCTCATTATCAGAGATAGCAACGTGATTTTTGCAGGTGTGCGATTGAGCTGGTCGATAATGGAATACTCGCTTTGTCTTATAAATTGGAGTAATTCCTCTGTCTCCTCCTTGGATTCTTTATTTTCTTTCTCGTCTTCGGTCTTTTTATTTTTTTCTTTATTTTGGAGGACCTCTTCTTGTGTGTCCTTGGGGGAGTAGATTCTTCCACTTCTAGTCGTTCCCCCGATGCCGGCTATGTTTGTTATTTCTTCTTTTATTGGTGAAGATTCCTCATATCTCCACGGTACAGATTTATTTGATTCGTAGGGGAAAGGACGTGGCATAAATAGTTGCACTGGCGTCCTTGCCCCCTCTTCTTTATTTTTTAGGACCAACGGCCGAGGTTTACTTTCCTCTTGCGATGATTCGACTGTTGGGGTGAGCTTTATTAGGAGTGGCTTTCTCTCCATTCTTCTGGGTTGGAAGACGCGTTAGTTAATCCTTCCTTTTTATTATCTTATTTATTAAGCGTGAAGGAGGGGAAATTAAATATGCAAATGTATGTATATGCATGCAAGTAGACGACTGTTGAATAAGAAAAAGATTCTATTAATTCATTCGAAGGTGTACATTCTCCTACTCCATACTTCGAAGCGTCTTTTGACAAAAGCTGGAAAATCCTAAAGAAACCCACAAAGCGGTCTTGTTTCCTTTGTAATTCTCTTTCGCTTCCCGACATGGTGAGCGAGCGCTTCGCTTTGCTTATGGATCGCTTGGCTCATTTCTTCGCCGTATTGCCGAGCGTCCTTGATCTTCGCCTCTTGATGTATGACCAAGGCTTCTAGTTTGTCGAGCCTTGCAACAGCTCTGGTCTTTTTCTTGTAAGCACTCGGTCGTATTGAGCTAGCCCGCTTTTCTCCTTAATGCGTAGCTCATAGATACCTCTACTGAGTTTTCTGTTGTTCTCTCGCTCTTGGCGGAGGTCTAGCCGAGCTTGGAGGAGTTGTTCGACAACTCCTTGATCGTTTGAGCTTGCCGAGCCGCTTCCGCCTCAAGGTGTGTTGTTTTGGCGCTTATCTCCCCGTACTGGCTATCCGAGCCGGTTCTCGCGCTTTGGATGCCCGGATAGCTTGTTCGTTGGCGTCAGCACATTAGTCCTTGAGGCGCTCTATTTCATGATCCTTTTTCTTGCCTTGCCTCTCGTAGACCATCAATCGTGAGGATAGAGGCTTGTTTTTTTTCCTCCAGTGGACCGTATCCGGGCTCCCATTATCTCTACCCTCCGGGTCAAGGCATTGACTTGTGCCTCGCAGCCTCTTCGTTGTTGGCGATTGGAGCGGGTGTGGTGGATGGTCGGCCATCTCTCTTCTTCTCCTCCATGCCTCATAATCACCGGTGACAGCTACCCGAGCCCTTCCTAGCTCTCTCGTCTCCCATATAAACCGGCTTCTCCCATGCTTTCCTCACAGCCGATGAGTTGACCATTGTGCATGGGTCTCCAAAGAAGCACAAGTCCTCCGAGTTCCCTCGGAGATGGTAGTTTGGGTTCTCATAAGTTGCCTCATAGCTACTCTAGGTGAGTAGGCTATGCAACCCCCGAGTCCTATCAAGGGTATGTTCTGGATGGCTCCCGCATCTCGCCGAGAACCGGACCGGCTCGAACCAAGGGCGGACCCAAGATATGCCGTTGGCATTCTTTTGTTCTAATTCGTCCCTCCACTCTATGGTCGACGTCGCTGGAGGGGGATCTTGGAGAAGCTTCTCAAAGGATCGGGGAATATCCCCATGTGACTCGGAGGCGTAAAGATGTGTGATGCTCCACACATAAAGTAACGAAGAGCAACAACGGAGTGTTCTTCCTTGCTTCCGACGGCGAAATCTACCGAGAGCAAGGTGTCGGCAAGAATAGCGGGCGGGGACTCTTTGAGTTCACGTCCCAAGCGAAGAAAGCGTCCATGACGGCGTGGTCAACCGTGTCAAGTTGGAAGGGGAATAGGATTGTTCCGAAGATTGAAGGCAACCCACTCGC
Source organism: Sphenostylis stenocarpa (assembly GCA_963425845.1). NCBI lineage: Eukaryota > Viridiplantae > Streptophyta > Magnoliopsida > Fabales > Fabaceae > Sphenostylis > Sphenostylis stenocarpa. The sequence goes on along the minus strand of OY731404.1, from coordinate 47,823,801 downwards.
CCTTTCAGCCTGGTAGGACAGGTGGTCTTCTAACATCGATACTTTCCATCCCCGGGTGTTCCCTCTTCCTATCGTGGCACTTTGTCTCGTATGGTAGATGGATAAGGGCAGACGACCGGTGCCGCAGAGTATATGCCTCATGGCGGATATGGACCCCAGCTGACTTGGGCCATTTCAACATGGTTTCATACTCCTCTAGGGTGGGCACCATGTCGAACTGCGGAAATTCAAAGCACCGCAGACTTGAGTTCCAGAAATGAATCAGTACCCTGATGAAGACTTGATCGACACTGATTTTCAGGAGGTCCAGAATCCGTCCATAGGATTTTTCAAACTCCGTTTGGACCTGTCGCCGCCGTCCCTTTTCGACGTCTGGGGACGTCTCGAACGTTTATGCAAGCGGTCGCGAAAAGATGGTTTAGACTCGCGTATTTGTTTTAAAATGTGTTCATTGCTTCCGAGGTGTTTGACAATTGAATTATCCTCTAATAAAAGCAAGGTTTTTGAAAAGGGGTTCTTATGGAGTCGCCACCAATATTTTGACCAGAAACATTGGAAAAGGAAAAACAAAGGCGTTGATTTTATATAAAAAAAACAACTTGGCCGTTATAACCAGAGTTGGGTAAGGGAGTTAGTTACGTGTGGGGAAGGTGTTAGCACCCCACAACGCCCTTTCGGGTTCCCTATGACTGGATTAATTCATTAAGTGAAGATTATGAGAAATTACGCGATTACCCTATTTTATTGCATAATATTGAAATGATTATCTACATAATTTTATATAAATAAAGCTAAATAAAGCAATAAAAGAGATATTAAAATGGCTATCTACATGATTTTATTCTACATGACATAATAAATAAAATAAAACAATAAATAAAGCAATAAAAGAGAAGGGAATTGAAAAGAACCTCCGTAGCAAGCTTTATATTGAGAATCTCGAACTATGAGGCTGCGTTTTGGCAACCCCTCTCTCTATACGTACTCTCCTCACCAATACAAGATCGACTCCACTAAAAATTTAAAGAAGAATCAAATGCCGAATATAATTCCTTAACCGATTGTTACCTATTTAAGGCAATCGGAAAGATCATTCGAGAGAGGGAGAGAAGTAGAGAAGTGCTCCGAGTGTTTCGGAGCTCTTCCGGAGTGTCTCGTGTGTGAAAAAGTGGCAAATGAGCCTCCTATTTATAGTTTTTCGCAGCTGGCGCACTTTGGGACGCCCATCCGGGCTGGGACTGGCCGTCCGGACCGGGACGGCCGTCCCAAATGGCACTTTAACGAATCGTCGAGACCCCCGGGTTTGCGACGGCCGTCCCAAGTTTGGGACGCGCGTCCCACTTGTAAAATGGCCGTTGGGACGGCCGTCCCAACCGTGGGACGCGTGGTCTCGGCCTGTTTTGTCCAGCCTTCGCGTTTTGGGACCCCGGAAGCTTTCCTTGCCGTTTTCGGACGTAGATTGATGCCGATGTGTGTCCATTGAAGCTTTATCTTCACATAGGGAGTCTTCTTGGCCTTTACTAAGATGTCGGGCGAGCTTTATCTTTGTGTAGGAAGTCTCTTTAGTCTTTATTGTGTGAATGGGTGAGCTCCGTCTTGTTGTAGGAGGTCCTTCTCGTTTTGGGAAGCCTGATGAACTCCATCTTCGGGTGAAGTTCCTCTAGCTTTTATTTTGGGAGGCCGGCAAAATTAGGGGTCTACAACTGCCCCCCTTCACCTCGCCTAACTAATTTGTTGGTTTTAGTATGCCGACAAAATTAGTTGGTAGGGGAAGGAGTTAACCCTTTTGCCTGGCTATCTTTCCGATGTCGCTCCTTGCCGATCCTCCGGATGATAAACATTTTGATAGGTACTAACCCCTATCTCGGTTTGAGCCTTCTTTTTCTAAGGCTCGGTGAGTACTTATCCTCACCAGGTATAAGTCTGTATTTTTACTAGACTTTTGTGGGTACCTACTTCCGCCTGGTACGAATCTGCATCTTGACAGATTTTAGTGCTCTTTACACCCCCACTGGGTGCGAACCTGCATCTTGACAAGGCTCTATTGGTTTTTACACCCCACTGGGTGCGAACCTGCATCTTTACATGGTTCTAGTGTGCGAGTCCGCATCTTGACTGACTCTAATGGTTTTTACACCCCCACCGGGTGCGAACCCGCATCTTGACAAGGCTCTATTGTGCGAGTCCGCATCTTAACGGACTCTAATGGTTTTTACACCCCCACCGGGTGCGAACCCGCATCTTGACAAGGCTCTATTGTGCGAGTCCGCATCTTGACTGGACTCTAATGGTTTTTACACCCCCACCGGGTGCGAACCCGCATCTTGACATGGTTCTAGTGGTATTTTTTTCACCCCCACCGGATGTGAACCCGAATCTTGCTAAGGTTCTAGTGTATTTTTTCACCCCACCGGTGTGAACCCGAATCTTGCTAAGGTTCTAGTGTATTTTTTCACCCCACCTGGTGTGAACTCGAATCTTGCTAAGGTTCTAGTGTATTTTTTCACCCCACCGGATGTGAACCCGAATCTTGCTAAGGTTCTAGTGTATTTTTTCACCCCACCGGTGTGAACCCGAATCTTGCTAAGGTTCTAGTGTATTTTTTCACCCCACCGGATGTGAACCCGAATCTTGCTAAGGTTCTAGTGTATTTTTTCACCCCACCGGTGTGAACCCGAATCTTGCTAAGGTTCTAGTGTATTTTTTCACCCCACCGGTGTGAACCCGAATCTTGCTAAGGTTCTAGTGTATTTTTTCACCCCACCGGATGTGAACCCGAATCTTGCTAAGGTTCTAGTGTATTTTTTCACCCCACCGGATGTGAACCCGAATCTTGCTAAGGTTCTAGTGTATTTTTTCACCCCACCGGTGTGAACCCGAATCTCGCTAAGGTTCTAGTGTATTTTTCACCCCACCGGATGTGAACCCGAATCTTGCTAAGGTTCTAGTGTATTTTTTCACCCCACCGGATGTGAACCTGAATCTTGCTAAGGTTCTAGTGTATTTTTTTTTTTCACCCCACCGGGTGTGAACCTGAATCTCGCTAAGGTTCTATTGTCGGCGGCTTATTGTTTTTTTTTTATCATGCGTCTCTGGGGAGTAATTTGATTTTGATTTTGACTTTTCTCGTTTTAGTCATCCGGCTTTGCCGGGGATTCTTGTTTTTTGGCTTTTTTAGCCGTCCGGTCTTGGTCGGGGATTCTTGATTTTGGCTTTTCTTTTAGCCATCAGGTCTTGACCGGGGATTCTTTGATTTTGGCTTTTTCTTTTAGCCATCCGGTCTTGATCGGGGATTCTTTGATTTTGGCTTTTTTGTTTAGCCATCCAGCTTTGACCGGGGATTCTTTGATTTTGGCTTTTTTTGTTTAGCCATCCGGCTTTGCCGGGGATTCTTTGTTGGTTGCCTCTTGTTTAGGCATGAATCCTTTGGGGATTTTGATTTTTATTAGTTGCGCCTCTTGATTAGGCGGAAATCCACTTGGTGAGATTTTTGTTTGGTTGCACCTCTTGATCAGGCGGAAATCCTCTGGGGATTTGAGCTTTTTGTTGATTGTGCCTTTTGTTTAGGCAAGAATCCACTTGGGGATGTGATTTCTATTTGGTTGTGCCTCTTGATTTAGGCATATGCTTCAATAGTGGTGAAGACTTAGGTTTTGGATTGCCTCTTGCATAGGTTGATTTCCCGTTTCTTGGGGATATTGGCTTTCGCTTGCTCGTTGGAGGTGAAGACTTTGCTTTTCACTCGGGGATATCCGTATTTGGGAATTTATACACGATTTCCCGAGGATATAAACTTGTAGTTTTGCCTTCATTTGGTAGGCTCGCTGGGGAAAAATTTTCTTTTGCTGATCCACCGGGGATTGATTTGCCCCTAGGGATGAATGGAGTTTTCGACTCTTTGTTGGATGTCGTTATTTGAGCCGGCTTTGCCTATGCTCTTATTCCCGCTGGGGAATGGATTTGTATGTGCGCCTTTTATGCACATTGGCTTTTTTCTTTGGATGAAGATATATATATTTTTTTTTCTTTTGGTGATCCCCGAGGAATTTTTCTTTTCTTGGGGGATCTAATCCTTGATTTGATTTTTCATGATGGTGGAGTTTTGAGCTCCTAGTCTTTTGAGAAGCTTCTTTATTGAGTGAAGATATTTTCTTCTTTTCCTTTTTGTGGAATTTTTCTTGATATGCTCTATTTGGGGATGTTTATTTGGCCTTTTCTCGTGGTGGCCTCCGTCAGGGGATAAAAAGTTTTTTTTTTTTTTCTCGTTGCCCCTCGGTGGTGTGGAAGATTTGACTCCATATGATGGGTTCTTGTGTAGCCCTTATTCTCCTTATTCTCCTTATTCCGCTTTGGGGAAGTGACTGAGACTTTTGCATGAGTGTGCTTGATGACTCATGTGGCGATGAAGCCGAGTCGTGTGGTAATCTTTGTTTTGCCTTTGGAGTAGGCAAGGATCCTCTTGGGGATGGTCAAGCCTTTCCATTGACTTTTTCATTTTGATGGTGTCCTTCTTTCTTGGATGGAAGGATGCCGATTGCAGCTCCGAATGACTATGTTTGATGACTCATGTGGTGGTGTTGAGTCAGGGAGTATTTATTTTTGTTTTGCCTCTAGAGTAGGCAAGGATCCGCTTGGGGGTCATCGGGCCTTTCCGTTGGCCTTTTTGATGTACCCTTCTTCTATTGGGGTTTGAGGAGAATGGTTGGAGCTATGGTTTTCTTAAAGCTCTTTATTCTGCTGAAATGGTTTTTGATTTCGCCTTTTGCGATTTTGCTTTTCATTTAGAGGCCGGATTCCGGCACCTCCCGTTTTCAATCACAAGTATGGAGACTAGCCTCCTTATATGCATGTTTAATATTTGTTTGAAGAAAATTATTTTTCTTGATTTTGACAAAGTCGTATTATGCAACTACTTTGTGTGTGGATGTCCTAAATGCAATCTATTTGTTTATTTATTTTTTATGCATTTAGAAAGTAACTGGCCTTCTCCCGTTGGCTTCTCATGAATATGCCGATGGGCTCCTTTCTTTATGATTACAATGATGGGCTCATCTTTTACTCATCTTTTAATTTTTTAGCCCTATCTTTTGCCTAGACCGCCCTTTGCGGGTTTTCGATCTAGCGGGCTGCCTTAATTTTTGCCTAGAATATCTTAGGGGGCTTTTGCCTTATCTTTTGCCTAGATCGTTCTTTTGGGATTTCCGATCTAGCAGGCTACCCTAGTTTTTACCTAAGAATATACTAGCAGGCATTTATTATTTTCTTTTTTGTTATGCTTCCCTTTTTTAGATGCATGCTTGATCTTTGATTAAAGGTCTTTGCGCATATTTATGATTTATCGATAAAGAGGCATTTCCATAATATTTGGTCAAGAGAAAGGAAATGAAAAGGAATTTTATTGATAAATGAGCAAAAGTTTTATTTCTTTTATAGAAGGATTTCAAAAGGTATTTAGAAGAATGGGTGGTCAGGGTTGGCTATACTGTATAGACTTAAACAGTCATGTCCGTGATATCTGCCCCCTGGTTCTCCTAATTGCTTCAGTTGAGATGCCTGAGCCCAGAGTGAAGACTATGCAGACTGCTTGCTTCTGGAAGAATGTTACTTTAGCCGCCTTTTCGGTTTTCGACTAAAGTAACCATTGCTCTTAGTTTCTTTTTTTTTTTTTTTATTTACTTTTTTTACCTCTTCTTTTTGCCTAGGACATATCCTAGCGAGGAATATGGACCCTATCTTTTGTCCAAGAATGTCCTTTGCGGATTTTCATTCCTGACGGGTCTTGAGCAATGTCTTCAAGCATAATACTTCTTCACTGTACCGGAGTTTATTAGGTGTCGAAGTTCTTTTTCATCCATATTGGTTAGGATAAGAGCCCCTTCCGAGAAAGCTCATTTGACCACAAGGGGTCCTTCGTAGTTCAGTGCCCATTTTCCAATTTTATTCTTCTAGGCTGGAAGCAGTTTATTTACCATTAAATCCTTCTTATGGTAAATGTGAGGATTGACCTTTTTTCGTAAGCCTTTTTTATTTTCCTTTGATAGGCTTGCTCACGACATATAACCTTAAGCCGTTTTTCTTCCATAAGGTTTAACTGGTTATATCGGCTTTGCACCCGTTCAACCTCTGTTAATTTTGCTTCCATCATCATGTGCTTTTATCAACATGATTAGCTGTACCGATTTGCCGTCTTGGACTTTTCTTGCTATAACCGAAGAGTAATCCTTTTGAATGTAGAGCAATTGTCATGTCAATGCCCCTCTTCCTTTCCTTAGGGATTTCAATCCTCCTATTGATCACCATATTTCCACATTTCCCAGTCAATTACTTGAATGCTTTATGATGAAGGGTCAAGAGAATAGAAAGAAAGGGATTTATTGCAAAGGCTTGTGTTTTAGCGAGATTTTTTTTTTGAAATAATAGTTTTTGTAAGAATGGCTAGCCAAGGTTGGTCAGTGTTTAGGCTAGTTCAAACAAACGTTTTGTTTTAATGAGGTAGCGTCTTCAGCTGATTACTTTATGACTGATTAACATTCCTAGTCTGCTTAGGATTTTGCCCTTTTATCTTTTTGTCTTGGCCTTTGACCTTGACGGGCTTTTAATAATAATTTCTTTTCTCAAACATTGTTGAAACACGATTTTCTTATTCGTGTCTCTAGCTAATCAATCATGTTAACTTTGGCTTCATATGGCGTTTTGACGCATTTTGGAATAAAACATTTGTCTAAACAGGGTTATTTAATGGGGTATAGACATGTTTAGCAGGAAAAGAAGCAGATAGTAAGAATAACATTCTTTTATAATTTCAGGGAAATGTGTGCCCTAAAGATGCTCGGGGGTTGGGCACCCCCGAGGAGTGATCTCTAATAGTCATTGGGTTTACATCCCTTAGAATCGGAAGAAGGGCATTTAATGACTAATGCTACCCTTGACGCTAATATCCCTCCTTTTCGGAATATCCTCTTTTTAAGGTACAGAGGGGAGACTTCCCTTTTCATCGTATGACTTGCTCTTTTGTAGGGTCGTACTTTAAAGGATTATCCTTAAAATCTGGTGGCTATCTTATTCTTTGAGCATCCTTTCTAAGCCCTTGTCTGGGCTGTATCCATATCTCTTCATTATATGGGCCACTTTTTAAATTGCTAGGAAGTCTTTCCATATTTTCAAATATCTTCTTCAGCCGCATCCATTTAAGGTGTGGTGGACGGCTCGCTGATTTGAGTGTAGTTTTTTAGCTTGAACCATGATCAACTTGTCGCCTACCACGAATTTGATTTTTCGGTGGAGCGTTGAAGAAAGTGCCCTAGTACCGTGAATCAAAGGTCTACTTAATCTTCCCTTTGGATTCTTTTTCCTTTTCCTCTTCGGTTTCTTTATTTTTCCTTTTTTAGGAGCATTATCTTGTAGCTCCTTGGGGGAATAAATTCTTTCGCTTCTTGTTGTGCCCCCAATGCTGGCTATATTAGAAATATCTTCATTGACGGACAATTCTTCTGTGCATATCCACAGTACAACTTTTATCCACTGTATAAGCGCAAAGGCGTTATTGCCCTTTCCCTGACATTATCAATTTGGGTACCAACATTTACTTCTTTCTTATTGTCTCCTTGTCCCAAATTGAAGGCCTTAGTTTTTTCCTTAATGGGGTTGTATTAATTGAGCTCCTTTTTCCAACAGTCTTTGCAAGTCCGGGGAAATGGTCCCCTCCTCACTGTCTGACTCAATCCATTCGCCTTTGGCTTTCAGATCCCGCAGAGAGTTTTCAATCACAGACATGACTGTTTATATGGTCTATATTTGGGTTTAGATTTTATTCAATTATTTTGGAATGAGAGAGAAAAGAATAACAAAGAATATGAATATTATGAAAAAAAATGCCTCGTTGTATTGATAGATGCAAATATTTACAAAGCCCACTTTAATAAAAAATCTCGTGATCATGGGCGGGGATCACGAGAGATACATAAGAAGCTTTTTGATATATTTTTTATTATCTATTTTTTGTATTTTATTTTTATTAGATGACAAAATGATGATCCCTAAATTGCTGATCTTCCCATCCTTCATTCGAGCTTGGAAAGAGGCTGGTCATCTACTTTTGGAGTTGATGCCTCGAAGGTAATCCATCCTGCCTCTTTATGCTTTAAAGGCATACAGTTTTCAGTGGAGTGTCCCGGAGAACCTGAATGGTAATCACAGCTTTCATTAGGTTTATACCATTCCGGGTATGGTGGCTCCATCTTCTTGGGAGGGACGCGTACGAGGAGCTTGGCGTCCAATAATTTCAAAAACAGACTTCCGTAGGAGGTAGGTATGGAAGTGAATTTCCTCTCTTGTCTGTGTGGCTTGGCTTGTTGCGAGGAGGCAGAAGGAGTGGCAATATTAATTGCATTCACGTCTCCTTCCTTCTTCTTTCCAATATTCTTTTTAAAAGTTTGAGTAGAGGAATTGGAGGAAATTTGTTGTACAATTCTTCCACTCTTCAAACCTTGCTCTACTCTTTCTCCTATGATGACTACATCCGCAAAGAGTGTTGATGTATTCCCTATCATTTTGTCGTAATAGGGACCAGTCAGAGAATTGATGAACATGGATGTAGTTTCCTTGTCGGATAGAGGAGGTTCCACTTGTGCTGCCAATTCTCTCCATCTTTGGGCATATGCTTTGAAGGATTCGTCGTTTTTCTTGCTTAATAATTGTAGATCTGCTCTTTCAGGGGTCAGATCAATATTGTATTTATAACGACGAAGAAATGCATCTGCCAAATGTCTCCAGGTTTGTATTTGCCCTCCTTCTAGTTGCATATACCAGTTTAAGGCTGATTCAGCCAGGCTCTCTTGAAAGCAGTGGATCAGGAGTTTTTCATTATCAGCATGTGCAGCCATCTTACGACAGTACATAGTAAGATGGCTTCTTGGGCAGGTCGTTCCCATGTATTTCGGGAAGTCCGGAGTTTTGAACTTGTTAGGGAATTGGATATTTTTGACGAGGCACATATCAGCCGCCTCTTTTATATCAAAGTTATGACCTTCCATGGCTCTCAGCCTCTTTTCAAGAGCAGTGATTTGTTGTTTTGATACTTCAGGAGTATGAATATGTACTGTTCTTGTACCAGATTGATCATGCTCATTCTGAGGTTCCTCTTCTTCTTCCTGGTGAGAGGCTTGTCCATTCTGAGGACCCTCTTGATGGAGATTTTGTTGATGCAGCATTTCTAACATTTGAGCCATTTGCTCTTTCAGTGTAGTAAGCTCAGCGGTGAGCTTTCGGTTTTGTTCTTCTAGTTGTTCCATCTTCTTAGCCTTTTGAGCACGAGTGAGGACGGGCGGAAGACCAGCCACCTTCTAAATGATTTTAACAATTTTATTATAGTTTTTAAATGATTGGTGTATCCTAGAATGAATGTGTTTATGTATGCATTACAAAAATATATTTTTTTTATGACAACAGATATTGAAAGTGGCATAACTTTTGACTGGGTTGTCCAATTTGGACGCACAGCATGTCAAAACGAAGAGAAAAGGATGAAGAACCAAGTTGCAAATTGCCATAGGCAATTTGGCCCAGTAATTTTCCCAATAAACGTCTCTAAAACCCATTTTTTAGGGGTTTACTAAAATGATGAGCATGCTACAATTATTTTCTCTCTTAGTTTTACCACTTATTGGATGATATGGTATGAATGATGCGACTTTGCCAAGAATCTTTTTTTTATTTTGTTGCAAAGGTATTTTTAATTTGTTTTTATATATTTTTTTTTTACCCTTTATCTCTTCTGTCGGTCAACATGGCTACTTAGCTTACAAAGACCCTGAAACCAGGCCAGCTTAACTGAAGATTGTCCGAGATAAAGGTTTTTATCTTTTCACTTTTTATGATTTTTAGGGTTTTTTCATTTTTTGTCTGTTGTATGATTACCCTATGCTAATGCATCAATACAAATGCAGCAAACAAATGCATACACAATTCATTCACCCACGAGCAGAGCCATGCTTATTTAATCACGAGGTAGGGTTTTCCTGCAGAAACGTGCTTGGTTTAGGTGGTTCTAACTGTTCTCACCAGGCCAAAGGTCCCCAAGGTGCCCCCATTATAGGGACCTCTCAATCTCTCAATCCTCGGGTCATGCACGGAACTCCGTGGCGACACCCTTAGACCAAAAGAAGAGAGTTATCACCTTGAGTTGGTGGTTTTCCGACAACGGTAGTAGCCCCGTGTGCCAACTAACCGATCGTATCTGCCACCCACTCCCTATAGATATTCACTCTTGCCCCCGGGTATAGAGGGACTATTGTGTGAAAGGGTTTTTGTGTGCAATTTATATTTCAAACAATTGCAGAAATAATCATACAGCAGTTATTTAAAGCCATACAATAAAAACATACAGAAGGGTAAAGGCGTAATTTCAAATCTTTACTTAGTTTGAATTTATCTGTCACTAAATGGGATCAACTCTCGGAAATCCCCAGTGGAGTCGCCATCTGTCGCCGCCGTCCCTTTTCGACGTTTGGGGACGTCTCGAACGTTTATGCGAGCGGTCGCGAAAAGATGGTTTAGACTCACGTATTTGTTTTAAAATGTGTTCATTGCTTCCGAGGTGTTTGACAATTGAATTATCCTCTAATAAAAGCAAGGTTTTCGAAAAGGGGTTCTTATGGAGTCGCCACCAATATTTTGACCAGAAACATTGGAAAAGGAAAAACAAAGGCGTTGATTTTATATAAAAAAAAACAACTTGGCCGTTATAACCAGAGTTGGGTAAGAGAGTTAGTTACGTGTGGGGAAGGTGTTAGCACCCCACAACGCCCCTTTCGGGTTCCCTATGACGGATTAATTCATTAAGTGAAGATTATGAGAAATTACGCGATTACCCTATTTTATTGCATAATATTGAAATGATTATCTACATAATTTTATATAAATAAAGCTAAATAAAGCAATAAAAGAGATATTAAAATGGCTATCTACATGATTTTGTTCTACATGACATAATAAATAAAATAAAACAATAAATAAAGCAATAAAAGAGAAGGGAATTGAAAAGAACCTCCGTAGCAAGCTTTATATTGAGAATCTCGAACTATGAGGCTGCGTTTTGGCAACCCCTCTCTCTATACAGACTCTCCTCACCAATACAAGATCGACTCCACTAAAAATTTAAAGAAGAATCAAATGCCGGAATATAATTCCTTAACCGATTGTTACCTATTTAAGGCAATCGGAAAGATCATTCGAGAGAGGGAGAGAAGTAGAGAAGTGCTCTGAGTGTTTCAGAGCTCTTCTGGAGTGTCTGTGTGTGAAAAAGTGGCAAATGAGCCTCCTATTTATAGTTTTTCGCAGCTGGCGCACTTTGGGACGCCCATCTGGGTTGGGACGGTCGTCTGGACTGGGACGGCCGTCCCAAATGGCACTTTAACGAAGGCTGAGACCCCCTGGGGTTTGGGACGGCCGTCCCAAGTTTGGGACGCGCGTCCCACTTGTAAAATGGCCGTTGGGACGGCCGTCCCAACTGTGGGACGGTGGTCTCGGCCTGTTTTGTCCAGTCTTCGCATTTTGGGACCCCGGGAAGCTTTCCTTGCCGTTTTCGGACGTAGATTGATGCCGATGTGTGTCCATTGAAGCTTTATCTTCACATAGGGAGTCTTCTTGGCCTTTACTAAGATGCCGGGCGAGCTTTATCTTTGTGTAGGAAGTCTCTTTAGTCTTTATTGTGTGAATGGGTGAGCTCCGTCTTGTTGCAGGAGGTCCTTCTCGTTTTTGGGAAGCCGGATGAACTCCATCTTCGGGTGAAGTTCCTCTAGCTTTTATTTTGGGAGGCCGGGCAAAATTAGGGGTCTACAGGACCTCCGGTGGCATCGTCGCACTAAGCCGCTCTAGCTTCTCAGTATGGCTTCGGAGAATGTCCACCTTCCCCACTTGTCTACTTGTACCCTCCATCTTCTAAAACCAAAATGTATGATTTGACGAAGATGATGTTTATTGTATGAATGTGAGTGTTTATTTTGCTATTTTATCATGTTCTTTCTACATGATGTATGGTATTTATTTTTTGGAAGAATAAACTATCTATATGAATGTTTCATGAATGCAATGTCTTGGGACTAGGTCTTATTTGTGAATTTTGGAAAAAATGAATTTTTATTGTTTTTATTTTTTATTGTTATTTTATAGCCTTTTATCTCTTCTGTCGGAACTGCGTGACTACTTAGCTTACAAAGAACCTGAAACCAGACTAGCTAAAAGGCAGACTGTCCGAGATAAAATATAGCTTTATGCGAAAGAAATATTTAGCGTCCCTTATCTCTTCAGTCGGACTGCGTGGCTACTTAGCTTACAAAGAACCCGAAACCAGGCTAGCTAAAAGGCGGACTGTCCGAGATAAGGGTGTTTATTTGTAAAATATTTTTGTGATTTTGTTCTGTTGTTTGTTTATGCTATGCAACATACAAATGCAACAATCATATGCACACACAATTCGATCATCCCCGAACAGGCGAGATTCCGTTTTTATCACGAGGTAGGGTTCTCCTGCAGAAAAGTGTATTGGTTAGGGTAGGTTCTAACTATTCTCACCAGGCTAAGGCCCCCAAGGTGCCCCCATTATAGGGTCCCCACTCTCCGGCCGTCCGACCATGCTCAACACTAAGGCCGGAGTCGGTCTTGTTGCCAAAAGAGGAAGGTTATCACCTTGAGTGGTGGTTTCCGATCACACCTGGTGGGCACAAGGCCCTAACTGCAGCGAACCGTACCTGCCACCCACTCCCTATGGTTATCTCACTTGCCCCCGGGTATAGGAGGAACTGTAGTGTGCAAGGGACTTGTGTGCAATTTATATATCCAGCAATTGCGTAAGTATAAACAAACAACAGTTTATTGAAAGCCAAACAATAAAGCATGTTATAATACAAGGTAGGGTAAAAGCGCTATTTTCTTGGTTTAATTATTTTTAAGTCAGCCCATCACTAAATGGGATCAACTCTCTAGGCTTCCCCAGTGGAGTCGCCATCTGTCGCCGCCTCCCCAAAGAAGGGGGCGCGGTCGGAGCGACGCGATGGTTTTATCGACTCTTCTTTGATTTTCGCGTTTTTATTGGTGGTTACAACGTCCTTAGGTTGTCCGATAACCGGGCTAACCTAGAGACGAGGTTTTCAAAAGGTGTCCTTGAGTTGTCCGATAACCGGGCTAACCCAAGGACTTATTTATTTTGGGTTCTATGGAGTCGCCACCGATATTTTTACCATAAACATCGGAAAAGGGGTTTAAAAAAAAGGCGTTGGTTTTCGAAAACCAACTTTGGTCATTAGAACCAGAGTTGGGTAAGGGAGTTAGTTACGTGTAAAGGGAGTATTAGTCCATTTACGACGCCCCTTTCGGGTTCCCTGTGATAGGCCGGCTACTTGTGAATAATTAAACTTGGAAAATAGCGCTTTTACCCTTTTTATTATGCGGAATTTAAATATGCGACTACATTGCCCTAGCTTCTATTGCATAATTTAAATAGCAGTAATTTTAAAGAATAGAGAATGAGGATATGCACCTCCAAAGCAAGCTTTATATTCAAAAAGAGGGTGCGTTTTGGCAACCCTTCACTCTACAACTCTCAGAAAACTCCGGAAATGCCTCGGAGGGATTCTAAAGAAGATTTAGGACACTCTGTATATGCCTAAAGACGCTCAGAAACTCCGGAAATGCCTCGGAGGGATTCTTAGAGAGAGAAATTCTAGAGAGAAGGGAGAGCTCTTGGTTTTTCTGTGTGGAAATGAGGGGGGGGGAGCCCCTATTTATAGTTTTTCGCGCTGTCAGGGTCCAGACCGCTGTTCTCGCCTGACAAGGTCGAGACCGCCGTCTCGTAATTCGAGACCGCCGTCTCGCTCATGTCACGGGGTCGAGACCGCCGTCTGGAAAATCCAGACCGCCGTCTCGACTAGGCGAGAATCGAGACCGCCGTCTGGAAAACCCAAACCGCCGTCTCGTTTTTGCGAGTGTCGAGACCGCCGTCTGGAAAATCGAGACGGCGGTCTCGTCCTGGCGTTGAAACGAGACGGCGGTCTGGTATTCCCAGACGGCGGTCTCGTCCCTTCAGGGCGAGAAACTTTATTTTTGGGCCAAAAAACCTTCCTATCTTGGTACGGGAGCCTAATAGTCTCTCCTAGTGGCTTGTTAGGCTTTGGCCGTCTTCAAATAGGGGATTTTCTGACTTCTTTTGGAGCCCGGGCAAGATTTGGGGTCTACAGCACCCAAATAGTATGTCGCCTCGAAATTTAAGTTTTCTTCTAAACCAATAAAACCTCCCCTATAACTAATATGTATTAAATTCTTTGAATTTCTTTTGAATAGATAATACCAATTGACTCTTATAAACGTGTCATAATTTATATAAACGTGTTGAGAAAATAATAAAATAAGGGATAATTTACCAAAAGAAAAAAAATAATAAAAAACACCTGTAAAGGAGACACATAAATGCACAGGAAGAGCTGTGTAGTGACACAATGAGAGGTATTGGAGGCACGTAGAGGCTTGGGTAGAGATGGCACATGTGGCGCTCAGAGATGACTCTAAGGGAAGAAGTTTGTATTTTGGTGTTATTCATAAACGAGGAAGATAAACAAAGAAAAAATTATGTTTTAAATTTTGTATTTTTTTCTAAATTCTAACATACATATGAAAATAAAAATAAAAATATATTATTAAAAAGACTAGTAACTCATGAGCCTTTGACACCCATATGTAAACATAGTACCATATTTGTCATGTACATATAAAAATTCACCATCAATTAGAACTAGTGTTAAAAGTTATCGCATATACAACTTAATTTATATATGTTATGGCTAAACCAACATGAAATGTGTAAAGACACTACCATACAACTTAATTTATCAAGTATGTTTAAAAATTCACCATCAATTATATTTAGACTTATATTGAAAGTTAAGACATATATAACATTGAATCTGAAGTTCAACTATGTTTCTTTTAACGATCAAAATTATATATCTTTTAGAATCAATATAGAATGTTTTATTACAACAAAAGGTAACCATCAAAATCAAACGTTAGTGAAGGGAATGAAGTTTTTTTATGTTAAAGTTTTTTTTTCCTCAAGTTATTTATTTATTGAATTAAAAAATTATTTAAATTGTGCATTATATACATCTTGTTTTGAAATATATATTTTTAATTCCATAAAGTATAATTCAATTTAGTTTAAATAATTTGATTTGAAAGTGATTATTTTTTAAAAACTCAAGAGCAATTTTTTTATAATATATATATAAATACTACGTAATTTCTAACTAAAAATATCCATAATAAAAAATTATATAGAATAGTCTAACATATAAAAATTAATTATCATATATAAATAAATATACTATATAAAATATTCATCCATGGTTAATATTATTAATTAAATTTTATTTTATTATCTATTTTCTTCTCTCTTTAAAAATAGTCTATAAAACTTAACTTGAAAATTTTTTAAATTATATTTCAACATCAAAATAAAATATTATAAAATATAAAAATAATTAACTATTTTATAATAATAAAAAATTTATATTAATATTTTATATTACATTATTATAATAAATAAAAATAATAAAAAAATTATTTTGTATTTTTTACTTTAAAATAATTATTGTGTTGTATTTTCTTTATTTTAACTTATTACCTTATGATTTCTTTGTGAATAGAAGAAAAAAAAATTAAAAAAATTAAAACTAAAGAGAAAAACTTTATTATAAGGTAAAACTATGAAAAAGAAAAAAAATATGAAAGTGAATAAGTAATAAAAATATATAAAAATGTGAAAAAAATAATATGAATATCTAATAAAAAGAGTTGAAATAGATAAATGAAAAAGTAAATGAAAAAGTAAAAGAATAAAAATTTTAAAAAATTATTATATTTATAAAATAATTTAAAAAAATTAATATTATATAAAAAAATAATAAAATTTTGGTTTATGCATGACCCTTATAGGCCCCCGTAAATCTGCCCTTGCATATGATCATTGTTATAACACATTTATACATAAATTAAATAAATATAACGTGTCATTATATTGTTCACTTAAAATATTTTAGTATAAAATATCTTAGATGAATATATTAAGTTATATCCTACAATAGATTTCATAATAGATTTTTGGTGTGCTTTTTACAACATGGTTCGTGTATAGTAAGAACAGGTCACTGGAATATTATGATCAATGCTGCTGGACCATGTTTCAGTTGCCTATGTTTCGTTGCACAATGATATAATTATGTTTGTACTTAAACTAACTTTTTTTTTGTCTGATGTATTATACAATCAATTTGTCATATTCTTCATCAGTACGAGAATTAATTACTAAGTTGTTGACATTGTGCTGTTTTAATTTTATTAATGGTATGAACTCAAAATTTATTATACTTGATTTTTTCTCTAGAATCTTGAAATTATAATTCACTAAATTAAAGGTGAAGGTTATGATAAATCAAATTATAGTTAAAATAATATTAATATTAAAAATATTAATAAAATTATAATATATAAGAATATATAAAAAATATTTTTTAGAAAAAGTCAATGATTTTACACTTTGTGGCAATAATTTTCGTCACAGTCAATGATGGAATGAAAAATTTTATGATGTCTGTTCATGTGACAATGTTAAAGTTGGTCACAAAGTTTGTCGCTAGTAGTTTTGTGATGATATTAAATTTATTTTGTGACACATTTTTTTTGTCAGAAAGTTAACTAATTTTAATAATAAATTTAGCTTTTGAATATATATATATATATATATATATATATATATATATATAAATTTTTTTTTTAATTTCCAACTAAAATTACTAGAAGAAGTTGTTTCTTGAAATAATGTTATTTTGACCTTTTATGTTTTGTATAAATTGAGACATGAAAATTAGGGATAATAAAATAGGTTAGGACCTAACGAGCTCGGTCCATCAAGTGTGCCTCAAAATTGACGGGGATTGGTGGTTTTAGCCTACCAATGCGTTTTAGTCTCGTCGTATCTAACTCGTCAATTCAGTGGGTAAAAGATAAGACAAGACGAGGTGACCCATTATAAAAAAAATTATATATTAAAATTTAAGTAAAAAAAATTATAATTAAAAATATTATATTTTTTTATGTTATGTTAATAAAATATGTAAATAAATTATAAAATTATAATTTAAATTATAAAAATTAATTAATTAAATTTAAAGTATTAATTATAATTAATTATTTTGACATAAAAATATAATAATTTTTTAATTTATCTAATAAAAATATTAATTAATAAAAAAAATTTAAAAATTATTCATATAATTAAAGATATATATTTTTTTAAAATACCTATAAAAAATTATTGATCAGATGGAATAAGATTTGTGATCCTTGAATATGGTGGATTAATCTATTCCACTCCAATATTTTAGATGACAGAGAGGAAGAGAGGAACAAAGGATGGATTCACCCTTTTCGTCCTCCTAATCAGAATTTCGGAAATAGTGTATTAATAATGTAAAATCAAATGAAAAAAAAAAAAAAAAAAGTCGTGAAAGTAATTTAGAGAACAATTTCACTGCTTTGAATTGAAGGTGTTCGCTGTTATCTACAATTACATGAATTCAAAAGACAATAAAAAAAAAACATAAGGATGAGATAATGATAGCTAATAAGAGGATAAGATAAATAAGCTATGTAGACAAGACTCCATTTCAATAATAATACATTATGAAAGAATCCTTTGCTGCATAACATTTTTTCTCCTTCCCTCTACCTTTTTATTATTGCATTACTTCTTTACATTTTGAACAGGTTGATTTCTTTTTTTTTTTTTTCTCTCCATACTAGCTATGTGTAACTCCCCAAAACCAAAGGAAACTCGTGTCAACAAGATTCATGAATCTCATTGAACCCAGTAAAACTGATAGTCATGTGAAACCCTAAATATAAAATTCGTCTCGTTGAAGAGGGGAAAAGTATAACATTAGGGAATTGTCTCTGTTCAGTGTTGTCTTTGACTGTTCCCATATACCACGTTTTCGAGGGGGTTGAACTCGAATTTGCGTCGTACCTACAAGTCTAGGTCGTGAAAAACATTTGTGTACAGACGACTGATATAAAAAACTATGATTTTATGTATTAAATAATCATCACATAAATCTTTGTTACATGATGTGTTGACAGTTACTTGGCACAGTTATTTCCATAAAAAAATTCTTAGCACTTGGAAAGGTTTTTATATTAGGTCCAAACCCAATTCACTAAAAGGTTTGTGAGTAATGAGTTCATGTGTTGTTGTTCCCCCAAATACCTTACTCTGCGGAGCATTGCCTTGGTTCATGGGCGACACAACAAGACATGTGTTATTCAAAACTTGGGATGCCTTCATGCCTCCACCTTCAACTGTCTTCTTTAATATTTCTTCGTTTTTTATTTTATTTAATCTTCTCAAATTTTAAAATTAGTTATTTTAGGTAAACCGTCCAAATTAAAATATTGATGGTTAAGATTTAATTTAAGACTATTTAAATTAATTTAAGTTTAAGATTTTTTTAACATTGACTTTAACATGGTTGAATACCTTTTTTTCTTGTGAAAATAAATCAAACAAAATGATTAGAAAGTAAAGTATATCACTTGCAAGTCAATTTTAATTTCTTAACCATCAACATTGTTCATTTACACAATTAGATCAAAATCACCGATTTTTAAAATAAAAAAAAAACTCTATTGTAAAATAAAAGAATCAAAATTACGGATAGAAAACACTAAGTCAAAATTGTAATTTAAAATTCCAATTAATGTTTTTAGATTATTTTATAATGTTACTAAAAAATAAATTTATTATAATTTTTTGGTAACCGTTATTATTTTTTTTCATGTATCAATATTTTTAAATTTTAATAAATTCGTAAAAGGTTGAAACACTACAAGAAAATCGCTAGTATATCGATGGATATTTACCGACGGATTTGTAATCGTTGGAAAATAATTATTACCAACTGAAATTACCGACGGATATAAAATATTTGTGAAATTTGATTGGTAAAATAATAATTAGTTAATGACTGGATATATCCGTCGATAAATCCGTCGGTAATTTATAGATGAATTTATTGACGGATATATCCGTCGGTAAATTCGTCGATAAATTAATAATTAATTATCGACGGATATATCCGTTCGGTAAATCCATCTGTAAAATACCGACAAATATTTCAGTCGGTAAATTAACAATTAGCAAATATTCAACTAATTAAAAAATTAAATATTTTTTATTTAATAATTTAATTTAATCATAATTAGATTAATTTATAATAATTTCTTAAATTAAATAATTTTAAAAAATAAATATTTAATTATATATAAATATATAAAAATATTTAATTATATAAAAATATATAAAATATAAATATATAAATATATAAAAATATAAATATATAAATATATAAATATATAAATATATAAATATATAAATATATAAATATATATTTATATATTTATATAAATATATATTTATATAAATATATATTTATATAAATATATAAATATATAAATATATAAATATAATTTATTTGTAAATTATTATAAAAAAATTATGGTAGCTTAGTGGTTAGAGTATTAGCCTCTAACTTTAAGGTACTCGGGTTTGAATCCTGCTAATGACAATTCTTTTAATCTGATAATGATTGAAGCCTATAAAAATATAATAGGGAAAAATAATAAATAATAAAAATATAAACATAAGGGGTTTTATATAAGTAAAATATTTAATAAATAATAAAAATATTACTCGACTGATTTTTGATCGTGTAATATTAAAATTTCTTGTAGTGAAAATAGAACTTTATTGATAATTAATATTTTTTGTATATTAAATTGAAAGCAATGAGAGGGAGATTGATGGAAATGTTCCTGCATTCCCAAGATATGATTTTGATGATGATTCAAGTCAACACCATTCAAGATGAATTTAAGGACAAGTTGAATTTATGACATAGGTGACAATGTGAAACATTTCCCTACATGCCCAATATATGTTTTTGATAAAGATGATGATTCAAGCAAGACCAAGATGATTCCTAAAGACTAGATAGAGTCTTAGAATACTGGATATGGAGGTACAAATTGATGAAGTAATATTATACATAAGCCTCAAAAGCACAACTGTGATAAAATTCATACCATGATATTTTTCACTGTCATAATTAATTATGATACACCAGAAATGGAAAAATGTTTTTCTCTATCATAATTAATTATACTGGTAATATAATTAATTATGGCAATTCAAATTTAAAAAATATATCTGTTTTAAAGAATAAATGTTTTTTAATACATCCTAATTTTTTCTATTATATTATTAATGTCCAACGGCCATTTTCCGATGCTATTTTTCTATTTAATTAAGTTTTGATAAAAAATCAAATACACACAATTACAGAATTCGAAAATACAATTTACATTCAATTAGTTTTGAGAAAAGAATTCGAAGCAAGGCAACGAGATATATTTTATACATTTTGAGAAAACCCTCTTCTCTACTCGCCTTTTGTGCTTTCATTGTTAATCACACTTATTCTTAGAGATTGACATTTTACGTGACTTCTACAATTTGTTGTCTCCATTACCCAGGTGTGTCTGTTCTTATTTTTATTACCTTCATCCTTTTTGCATTGGTGGAAAAGGAGGTTCTTTTCATTCCTAGTGTGATTCTAGGGAGGTGTACATCCTTAGTGAGATTCTAAGGAAGTGTTTTCATCCTTTGATTTGTTCAAATGAGGTTTTCATCCCTAGTGTGATTCTAGGGAGGGGTTCATCCTTAGTGGGATTCTAAGGAGGTGTTTTTCATCCACTAAGGAGGTGTTTTTCATCCTTTGATTTGTTCAGAGGAGGTGTTCATCCCTAGTGGGATTCTAGGGAGGTGTTCATCCTTAGTGGGTTTCTAAGGAGGTGATTGTCTTTTTAATTAGTTTACTTTTTACTGGTTCTTCTGTTGAGTTGATTGTAATTTGTAAACTGAATTTGAAAGATAGTGAATGGAGAGTCACTATTGTGTTAAGAGTTGACTGGAAACTGGATGTAGGATTGGCTATACCCGAACCAGTATAATTCTCTGTGTGCTCTTCTTTTTCCCTTATCTCTTTCTCTTTTCCTGATTATATTATTGCTTCCGTTTTATCTGTGTTCAAACAACTTATTGACTCATAAATAAATTTTTAATTTGACATCTATTTTAATTTGTGCATCTATTCACCCCTCTATGCCATTTGTCTAACATAAATATAAATAAATTAAAGGAATAAGCCTTTTCAAAATTTTAAATCTTGAAGATAAATTATTTAAATTAATAAATTGTATTTGTATTTATATGATGTCAAAAAAAATGATATATATATATATATATATATATATATATATATATATGAAATGAATTGGAATTGTAAATAAACAAATAAATTTAATGTAATAAAAGCAATATGATTAAACAAGAAAGAAATTATTCAAATAAGGAGATAGATTGATAAAATGACTAGATAGTAACTTTAATTAAATATTTGTAATTTAAATACTTGGATATGTTTAAAGAGATTTATTAACGGAAAACCATTAATAACAAAAATTAAAATATTTATCATATTAGATAAAAAAATAAAAAAGTTTACTTTAATATTTCTTCCATTTTAACATTTATCAATAATTGAATGTTTGATCCAATCAACCACTCATTACAAAAATAACAGTTGCAAGCACAGATAATGTGAAAGATTAGATCCTCTAATAAATATAATTAGAGTCTTAAAAAATTACATATTTCACGCATTTCGAGATATTGAGAAGCATATATATATATATATATATATATATATATATATATATATATATATATATATATATATATATATATATATATATATATATATATATATATATATATATATATATATTGTTGCTGGGTACAAGTAAAGAATAATTAAGAAAATAATTATTATATAAAAATAATCATTTACCTGTCGGGATAAAATATAAAAGATCTATTACTATGTCATGCCGAAATATTAAAAATAATATATTCTGAAATTTTTATCCGAATTATTATTCTAATTTTCCTATCGTATTTTAGCGGATGATTTTGTAGATTATTAAATAATTACTAACTTAAACATAAATTTGTTTTCATAGGTAAGTCACTCGTTCCGTGTCCAAAATCAAATGGAAGAAATATCACTCTTTTGAAAACTAGATTGGACGGTTTCAGTTCGATAAGTTGAATTAGGAATCAGATTTACTTTTAAATAATTGTACTTTAATTAAATTGGGACAAGATTAGAAAAATCGGACAAAATCGATAAAATTGAAAAAATTAATGTAATTTTTTTATTGAACCAATTTTGATAAAAAAAAGTTAGAATCAATTTTTTTAATATAATTTTTCTTATAAAAGATATAATATTTTTTTCTATCTCTTATTAATTACACCAACTCTAAAATAATAATTTTATTATACTTTTATCTTATTTTAATAACAATTATTCATCTTACACTCTCTAATATATTTTATATTTATAATTTTTATTGTAACATGACAATAATCTTTATTATTTTTATTTTTTGTTGTAAAAAATATTATTTAACAATTATTCATCTTACACTCTAATATATTTTATATTTATAATTTTTATTGTAACATGATAACACTACAAGAAAAAACACATTTAGCCACCGAAATTAGCGACCAAATTTTTTCGATCGCAATTAGCTAATCGATTTGATTTTGGTCGCAATTAGCGACCGATTTAATTCGGTCGCAATTAGCAACTAATTTAGCGATCACTTTAATTAGCGATCGAGTTAATTCAGATCGCAATTTAGCGAACGATTTAGCCACCAAAATATGATTTTGTTTCACTTTTTTATTTAGCGATCGAAATAGTGACCAATAGTTTGCGTCGTAAAATTTCGGTCGCTAAATCGAGTGGCTATTCCATACTAAAATAAAAAAATCATTTAGCGATCGATTTAGTGACCGAATCACAAATTGAAATAGTGACCGAATTAAAATTGGTTGCTAATGAGGAAATAGCTGATCGAATTAAATCGTACGCTAATAAATATTATTTTTTTATTATATTTAAATTTATTTTTTTATAAATATACTTTAATTGTTTTAGTATATTTTTTACAATTTATTTTTTAAAAGTAATTTATTTTTTAAAAATAATTTAATTTTTAAAATATACTTTAAAAATAAACTTTGGTCTCAATATTAACAAAATGAAGATTAACTTTAATTTAAAATTACTAAAATAAAAATAATATTAAAAATAAATCAAATTTATTAAAAATTTAAATTGTAATAAATTAAGACTAGAGTGATATTAACTATTCAATACATTGTTTAAGAAAAGTTTAATAACAAATATTCTTTAATTTATTTTTCAATTGAAAATTTTAATTGAAATTGAATTATATTTTAAAAATTTATATTAAAAAAATTAAACACATCAAATTATCACATTTTAATTCCTCATTAACTTAATTAATTAAAAAATTACAATTTTAATCAAATTATTACAATTTTATTTTATAATACTTTATTTTTAATCTAAATTTTAAATTTATTGCTTTATTATTATTAATTAATTAATCATGGTTGTTGTCATATAATTGATATACCAAAAAAAAATTATATCAATATACATTAGATAATAAATATATTATTTAATTAAACTATTTATAGAAATATATTTATCTTTAGTTAAAATATTTTTTAGTTTAAGTATACTAATTAATATTTTTCATTTTTAACATAATTAATAAAAAAGATTAAAAATTTAAAATTAATATATTTTATAAATACTAAAAATAAACCATATTTAAATAAATGAAAAATATATTTAAATTTATATTCAACATAGGTAAGGTTGTGCCTTTTTAAAATTTATATTCAACATATATTTAAATTTATATTAAAAATAGTTAATATAAATTAAGGTTGTGCCTTTTTAAAATTTTAACTTTTTCATATATTGGATTTTCATTAAAAAAATTCTAAAATTGCATAAGAAAATAGAGATTTAACTATACTTTTAATAAATTTAAGATAATACTAGTTTTTATTTTTATTTTTAAATATTTATTTTAATTTTTTAAAAGAGAGAAACTATAATTTTAGTTTCTAAATACTAAATTTAAAGAATTAAATTTATTATTATTTAATATTTTAATTTTAGTATTAAAAATCTAAATTATATTTTATTAAATTAAAATAATTACAATATATTTTTCTACTTTGAGAATTAAAAATATAATTAAACTAAAACTGAAAATATTATAGTACATTTTTGAACTCTTTTTTATAATATTTTTATCATTATTATATTTTTGGATTAATTATTTTTTTCCTAATTTTTTATAAAGTCAATTTTAATATTTAAAAGTATTTAACATTTTGAATTCTGAAACTTTTTCTCTATTAACAAATTTAAAAATATAATATACTAAAAAAGTATTATACATAATTATTTCATCCAAATTTTTAATAATAAGATAAGTCATCAAATTCAGTATATAAAACAAATTTAATGATGGATTAAAATAGAACAACATTTATAAGAGACTATTTATTTTTATTTATGATGGATCAAAAGTGGAAATACATTTAAATTTTTAATTTTATTTATGAAACAATTTAAATTTATAATTAACGAAAATAATGAAAATCTTAATATAATATGATACTTTTAGTAATGTATTTTTTTATAAATTTAAACTTACTTTTTTTAGTTTAGTTTTTAAATTTTAAGTATTATTATAATATAGTAAAAATGATAGAGTTTAAAAACAATGTAGAATGTGAGAAGTTAAAAAAAGAAGTTAAAAAAGGATATATATATATATATATATATATATATATATATATATATGTAATTGGATTAAATTTATTATCCCCTCATATATTATTATACATTATTAGCATAATTTTAGTTTAATTAAAAGTTAGAATACAAATATACTATACTATACTAATATACCATTATATTATTTTCATTGTATATAAATTACAAAACTAATAATTTTCATTGTATATAAATTACAAAATATTTTTTAATACTTTAATATGTATAACTTTTTTTAAATATTTTCATTAATTTAAAGTATAACTTTTAATATTTTTTAGTATTTTTTAAATGTGGATATCTTTAATATTTTGGACATATAAATATAATTTATACATGTTTTTAAACCTTTTTCTAATATTTGTTTTTAAAAATATAATATCATTCTTAATATTTTATAGATTTTATATTTATATATTTATAAAAGTAATTGGATTAAATTTATTATCCCCTCATATATTATTATACATTACTAGCGTAATTTTAGTTTAATTAAAAATTAGAATACAAATATACTATACTATACTAATATACCATTATATTATTTTCATTGTATATAAATTACAAAATTAATAATTTGTATACTATATTATACTATACTAATAGTATAACATTTTTAAACTCTTATTAATAATTACAAAAATACTAATTTATATACATTTTTAAACCTTTTTCTAATATTTTTTTAAGAATAAAATATTATTTTAAAATTTAATATTTTAATTTTTAATTTTTTTTGAATATATAGATATATAAAGATATAAATATGTAAAAATATAAATAAATATAAATAAATATAATAATATATTAATATATAAATATATAAATATGTAAATATATCAATATATTAATATATTAATATATTAATATATTAATATATTAATATATTAATATATTAATATATTAATATATAAATATATAAATATGTAAATATATAAATATATATATATATATATATATATATAAATATATATGTAAATATATAAATATATATATATATATATATATATAAATATATAAATATATAAATATATAAATATATAAATATATAAATATGAAAATGTATAAATATATCAATATATCAATATTTAAATATATATTAAAATATATAAATATATTTGTATTTATAAATTTTATAAATATATATATATATATATATATATATATATATATATATATATATATATATATATATATATATAAAGATATAAATATATACACATATGTAAAGATATAAAGATATAAAGATATAAAATATAAATATATAAATATGTAAAGATATAAATATATATATATTTAATATTTTGTACATGTAAATATAATTTATATATAATTTTAAATCTTTTTTTAATATTTATTTTTAAAAATATAATATTATTTTTAAAATTAATATTTAAATTTTTATGTTTTTTTAAATATATAAATGTATAAGGATATAAATAAATATATAAATATATAAATATATAAATATATCTATATATAAATATATAAATATATAAATATATAAATATATAAATATATCAAAATATAAATATATTAATATATAAATATATTAATATATAAATATATAAATATATCAATATTATCCCCTCATATATTATTATACATTATTAGCGTAATTTTAGTTTAATTAAAAATTAGAATACAAATATATTATATTATATTAATATACCATTATATTATAATATTTGTAATTTATTTTTATTGTGTATAAATTACAAAACTAATAATTTTTAAAAAATTTAATGATAATTTTTTTAACTTATATATTACAGAATATTTTTTAATACTTTAATAAATATATTTATTTTCATCAATTTAAAATATAATTTTTAATATTTTTTGTATTTTTTTAAATGTGGATATCTTTAATATTTTGGACATATAAATATAATTTATATATGTTTTAATCCTTTTTCTAATATTTGTTTTTAAAAATATAATCTTATTTTTAATATTTTATATATTTAATATTTATATATTTATAAAAGTAATTGGATTAAATTTATTATCCACTCATATATTATTATACATTATTAGCGTAATTTGAGTTTAATTAAAAATTAGAATACAAATATACTATACTATACTAATTGTTAGTAAAAGAAAAATCGATACGAGGATCGAAAGAACCAGAGAGAGAAAATTGAAAATCATATAGTTGGTTAAAAAATTGATAAGACTGGTAAAAGACACCTGGTGACCACAAAGATAAAAACACATTGAAAATCAAAATCGAGAATCGAAGAAACAAATTTCGATGTCTATTGTTGAAGAGAATCGAGAAATTAGAATAGTGCAAAGTTAAGAATTAAAGGGAATCAAAAGCAATTCAAAATACTCGATGGCTGAGATCGAAGATCAAGGGAGCAGTTCTCTTATGCGTGAGAACTTGGAATGCAGTTTTTAAACTGTAAGACTAAGGGACGTGCACGTAGGATCGTGGTGACAGTTTTATTAACTACTCTTAGGAAGTTACTTGAAGAATGCTCTATAAATAGCGCGAAGACTTAAAAAAGAGAGGAAATTGACAGAGACAACAGAAACACAAGTGAAAAAGTCTACCGGAGAACGACGACGAATCATGAAGTTTCTGGCGATCTGGGTTTCCATTTTCGTTGATTTTCTGTATCGCTTTCTTTACTTTCCCTGGTAATTTATGTTCATGCAATTTACTTTGATGCAAGTTTACGTTTAGCAACTCTAAGTTTCTGCACTTTCAATTCCTGGTTATTTTACTTTTATGTAAGTTGAGATTCTGCGTTTAAGTTCTTCGCTATTTACACTTATGCAATTTCGATTTCCTGTTATTTACATTTCTGCAATTTTGATTTCCTGTTATTTATATTCTTGCAATTTCGATTTCTCGCCATTTACACTTAATGCAATTTTGAGGTTTCCGTCTTTTTTCCCTGCAATTTAACATTCCGCACTGCTTTTCGATTCAACATTTCTGTTACTTCGCATTTCTTAAGAAAAAACATTAAAAATAGTACTTTCTGTACTCTAGGTCATGCCGTTTTACATTATAAGATTCTCGATTCTCATGCATTTTTCGATTGAAAACTAGTTGCGAGCCTAAGTAAAAAGAATCTACATGGTTGAGATTTGATTAGAACTTAACTCCCGATAAATCGAAATCGATCAAATTTTCACCAGAAACAAATTGGCGCGCCAGGTAGGGGGTTGTGTCGAAAAACACAAACAATTGGTTAGTTCGAAAGTGTATGAGATTAAGGAGTGGGCGAGTATTAAGAATGAGTCAAAATACACCACATAACCAGGATAACAATGAGATTCCAAATAGTTCACATTTGCCAAATACTGGGGGGCAAGTTCACAATGGGAATATGCCCGTAATATGGACAAATGCGAGTACGTCGATACCTGTGAGTGCTGAACAAAGCTCAGGCACATCGGTAAACACTCAGTTAGGGTCTAGCACTGTAATTTCAAACAATATACAAACTACAGGGAACCCCGTAACAACCACATATGAGTGTAAGACCGTCTGGCTTTTCGATTAATAATATGAATGGGGCTGGTACTTCTTCAATACAACGAAGTACGAGATTTAACCTAGAAATGCCCCAAAACTTAGGCACATTTCAAACTTTAGGCATGCCTGAAAATTTTGGAGTATCTCCAAATTTAGGAGTGTCTCAAAATTTAGTAACTCCCCAGAATTCAGGGAATGTGCAGAATTTAGGAATACAACAAACGCCTCCGGGGTCAAACCTAGATCATAGAGCAAACCCGGATCACGGGAGATACCTACTCGATAGAGATTATCATCGATCCAATATTGAGACTATCGAAAACACTAGTACTGGAATTTCCAGTAACTCATTAGGAGTACTTCGACAACAAATGGACGAAAGCAATTTCGAGATGGTTAACATGTTATCACAACAGTTGACTACAGTACTGAATCCATTAGTTCAAAATACCACCACTAGTTTTGAGATATTAGCAGACCAAATGTCACGTATCGGAGATGCATTGGCGATACCTCGACAAATAAGGGTCGAAAATAATGCCAATCAGAATATTAATCAAAACGCTAATATCAATCCCCTTTATTTATTAAGGAGGAATAGAAACAATGATCAATATCAGCAGGTTAGGAATGATACTTATGGAAATTTAAATGAGGGATGTCAAAATATGTACAATCAAAATAACATGCAGTACAATCACCTGTTGGGACAAAGAATGAATCCTCAGGGAATGGAATTAAGACCACCTCATCAACAATACTTTGTTTCTCCTTTCCCAAATATGATTCTTGAGACAGAATTACCTCGAGGGTATAAGATACCCAAATTTACCAAGTTTGCTGGAGAAATTGGCGAATCCACTATCGAGCATGTGGCGCGATACCAAATCGAATGTGGAGACCTAGCGATGAGTGAGGAATTAAAAATGAAATATTTTCCTAGTTCATTAACAAAAAATGCTTTTACTTGGTTTACGTCACTGCCACCGAATTCAATACACAATTGGATGCAGCTGGAAAGAAACTTTCATGAGCAATTCTTTAGGGGAGAAACCCAAGTAAGTCTTATCGATTTAATGAATGTAAAGAGATACAATCATGAAAACATAGATGATTATCTGAATAGATTTAGACAAATGAAGTCAAGATGTTTTACCCAAATTCCTGAATTTGAGTTAGTCAGAATAGCCTCCGCAGGCTTAGAATTCTCGATTAGAAAAAAGTTAGTTAATTTACCTTTGAATGATATGGCTCAGTTAGCTGATAAGGTGAGAAGAGTGGAACAAATCGAATACGAGAAACAAAGGCACAAGAAATTTGAGAAACCTTTGAGGAAAGATAAGATAGCGTATATAAATGACTGTCGCCGCCTCCCCGAAAACGGGGGGGGACGGTCGGAGCGACGCGATGGTTTTTCGACTCTTCTTCTTTGATTTTCGCATTTTTATGGGTGGTTACAACGTCCTTAGGTTGTCCGATAATCGGGCTAACCTAGAGACGAGGTTTTCGAAAGGTGTCCTTGAGTTGTCCGATAACCGGGCTAACCCAAGGACTTTATTTATTTTTGGTTCTATGGAGTCGCCACCGATGTTTTTACCAGAAACATCGGAAAAGGGGTTTTGAAAGGCGTTGGTTTTCGAAAACCAACCTTGGTCATTAGAACCAGAGTTGGGTAAGGGAGTTGGTTACGTGTAAAGGGAGTATTAGTCCCTTTACGACGCCCCTTTCGGGTTCCCTATGACAGGCCGGCTTATTTTATTGATAAACTAGAAAAATACACTTTCGCCCTTTTTATTCTGCGGAATTTAAAAGTATGACTACATGGCCCTAATATCTATTGCATAATTTAAGATAAAAACGGTAAAGGTGAAGGGAGAGAATTTGAACCTTCGAAGCACGCTTTTTATATTAATTCTCTAAAAACTAGGGTGCTTTATGGCAGCCCTTCACTCTACAAGACGTCGGAAAACCTCTCGAACGCCGAAAATCACTCTTGAAAGCACTCGGAAGCTCCGAAATGCGTCGGAGGGATTCTAGAGAGAAGTTTTTAGAGAGAAGGGAGAGCTATGCAGCTCGTGGTGTGTGGAAATGAGGGGGAGAGCCCCTATTTATAGGTTTTCGCGTCTGTCAGTGGCGAGACCGCCGGTCTCGTCTCGACAGGGTCGAGACCGCCGTCTCGTCCAACGAGACCGCCGTCTCGACTCGTCAAAATGGCGAGAATGCCGTCTCGGGTGAACGAGACCGCCGTCTCGTCCTTCGCGAGTGGCGAGATCGCCATCTCGTTAAGCGAGACGGCGGTCTCGCCTCCTACGTGAAGCGAGACGGCGGTCTGGGTTGTCCAGAAGCCGGTCTCGTCCCTTCAAAGCGAGAAAACTTATTTTTTGGTACAGAAACTCCCTGCTATCCTAGTATGGGGCCTAATAGTCTCTCCTAATGGCTTGTTAGGCTTGTCCATCTTCAAATAGGAGGTCTTCCGGTCTTTATTTGGAGGTCGGGCAAGATTTGGGGTCTACAGCTGCCCCCTTTATCCGTCCGAGTCGATCGCGGCCTTTTGTGTCGGATGATCGACCGGGGGTAAAGGAGTTGACCCTCTTGCCCGGTTGCCCTTCAGACGTCCCGTCTTGCGGCGGTTGATCTTCTGGGGAAAACTTTGGTGTTCGTGCACTTCCGAGATACTACTTCTAATGTAGCCGATCTCTTCGGTGACAACGTGGTAAGACCTCAGGAACTCCTTCTGACGGAGCCGATCCTTCGGTTGATGGGTATGAACCCCCCATCAGGGTGGTAGTTGCAGTCCGTTGTGTGGGACCGGTGGTGGTGGCGGCTTACTGCTCGGGTAGCTCATGCGCCGATGTGAAACCTTAGGATGCTCCTTCTGACGGTAGTCGATCCTTCGGTTGATGGGTATGAACCCCCCGTCAGGCTGGTACAGTCCGTTGTGCGGGACTGGATGGGTATGAACCCCCCATCAGGGTGGTACAGTCCGTTGTGCGGGACTGGATGGGTATGAACCCCCCATCAGGGTGGTAGTGCGACTTACTGATCCGGCTCGAGCGCAGATCAGGCGCAGCTCTCTGGAGAGTGCTTCTTGTGTTGAGTTGACTTGCTTTTCGGATTTCTTGAATAATCATCCAGGTCACGTCGGGGATTTTATTGGTGCTCATCCGGCCTTTGTTGATTGCCGGGGATCCTTTTGTTTTTGCTCTTTTGGTAGTGATCATCCGATCCTGGTTGGTTGGTTGGATGGATCTTGGTTTTGTTTGACTCTTGTTTGGTAGTCGAAACTTTGTTGGTTGGTGTGATGGCTTAATCCTGCCTTTTTTCTCACGGTTTTATCTCTTTTTTCTCGCGATTTTGGATTTTGGCTTTTTATTGAGCGTGTGCCTTTTTCTTTTTTTTAAGCTTCCTCTTTTTTTTTGTTATGCTGGCCTTTGTAAAAGAAGGCGATAAAGCTTTTTGGTTAATGTAAGAAGGTCGGTGAATTTTTACCGGGATACCTTTTTTATGAATGCAATCATGAAGATGATGAATGTTTGTCCATGTACTTTGTTTGTTTGTACTTTTGACGAAGTCTTTTTTGTGCGACTATTCGTGTATGGATGTTGTTGATGCAAATTTATTTTAATTGAGGACATTTTAGAAAGTGACCGGTACTTTCCTTCTTTTTGTTCTCTCTTGATTATTCTTTTTGCACTTTTTGTTTTAACCCTATCTTTTGCCTAGACCGCCCTTTGCAGGTTTTCGATCTAGCGGGTTTTGATTCTTTGTTTTGAGACATTTTGATGGGCTTTTTTTCTTTTTACGAAAGCCTTATCTTTTGCCTAGACCGCCCTCTGCGGGTTTTCGATCTAGCAGGCTGCCTTGTACTTTTTACTTGGGACGGCCCTGGCTGGTGATGTTCGTCTTTTGTTTTTATGTTTTCTCGAATTGCTTGTTTTATGCATGCTCATATTTCATTAATACAGAGGCATTTACACAAGTAGGTAAAGAGGGAAAAAACAACTTTATTGATATAAACAAGTGGTTTATTTTTTACATGGGGGTTTACAGAGGAATTTGTAAGCATGGCTGGCCAAGGTTGGCTAAACTGTATGAGGATGCCACAATCATGTCTGTGATCTTTGTTTCCCCGCTTTTCCTGGACCCTTCAGTTGAGATGCTCGAATCCGGAGTGAAGACCATGCGGAGTCTGCTTGCTATTGTGAAGGTATTACCTTAGTCGCCTTTGCGGTTTTCGGCTAAGGTAATCATTGCTCGTTTATATATATATATATATATATATATATATATATATATATATATATATATATATATATATATATATATTTTTTTTTTTTTTGTGTAACCTCTACTTTTTGCCTAGGACGTGTCCTAGCGAGGTATGTAGGCCCTATCTTTTGCCCAGGACGCTCTTTGCAAGTTTTCATCCCGACGGGTCATGAGCAATGTCTTTTAGACGTAGTATTTTTTCACCGCATCCGAGTTGACAGGGTAACATGAGCTCTTCTCCATCCACGTTGGTGAGGATAAGGGCTCCTCCCGAGAAGGCTCGCTTGACCACAAAGGGTCCTTCGTAGTTAGCCGCCCATTTCCCGATTTTGTCTTTTGGGCCGGAAGTAGTTTCTTTACTACCAGATCTCCTTCTTGGAAAGTGCAGGGATTGACCTTCTTGTCATAGGCCCTCTTGATTTTCCTCTGGTAAGCCTGCCCCCGACATATGACGTCCAATCGTTTTTCTTCGATTAGGTTCAATTGATCATACCGGTTTTGGACCCATTCAGCTTCTGTCAATTTAGCTTCCATGACAACTCGTAGGGAGGGTATTTCGACCTCTACTGGTAGCACGGCCTCCATTCCGTATACGAGGGAAAACGGGGTAGCCCCTGTGGAGGTCCGTACCGACGTTCGGTAACCATGGAAGGCAAAAGGAAGCATTTCATGCCAATCATTGTAGGTGACCACCATTTTCTCGGATGATTTTCTTGATATTTTTATTGGCCGCCTCTATCGCACCGTTCATCTTTGGTCGGTACGGAGAGGAATTGTGGTGCTGGATTTTGAAGTCTTGGCATAATTCCTCCATCATTTTATTGTTAAGATTGGTCCCATTGTCAGTAATGAGCCTATGAGGGATGCCATACCGACATATAATGTTTTTCTTGATGAAGGTGGTCACCACTTTCCAGGTTACATGTGCGTATGATGCTGCTTCAACCCACTTGGTGAAATAGTCGATTGCTACCAATATGAAGCGATGGCCGTTAGACGCTTTGGGTTCAATGGGTCCGATGACGTCCATGCCCCACATAGAAAATGGCCATGGCGTAGCCAGGTTACTGAGAGGTGCGGGCGACACATGAATGTTATCGGCGTACACTTGGCACTTGTGACATTTCTTGGTATATTGGTGACAATCAGCTTCCATCGTGGACCAATAGTACCCTGCCCTGAGGATTTTCTTTGTCATGACATGCCCGGGTGCGTGGGTTCCAAAAGTCCCCTTGTGGATTTCTTTTATCGTTGTTTGGGCTTCTTCTTGGTCCACACACCTTAAGAGAGTGGAATCGGGGCTCTTTTTGTAGAGGGTTCCTTCAATCAACGTGAACCCTACGGCCCTTTTGCGAATAGTTCGCTTATCATTGTCACTGATTCCCTCGGGGTATTCTCCCTTCATGAGGTACCGCTTAATGTCTTGGTACCAGGGGTTTTGATTGCGCTTGCCACTTACTGCCATGCAGAAAGCCTGTTTATCATGCAGTTTGACTTGAATGATCGGCATCTCATGTTCCTGGTCCAGGGCAAACATGGATGATAGAGTGGCGAGGGCGTCGACAATTTGGTTGTCTTCCCTAGGGATGTACTGGAAAGTGACGCTTTCCATTCTTGCGACCAGCTCGCGGATGTGCTCTAGATATGGGATCAATTTTGAGTTTCGGGTTTCCCATTCACCTTTAAGTTGATAGATGACAAGGGATGAATCACCGAATATTTTGAGCTTAGTGACCCCATGATCTAAAGCTGCTCGGATTCCTAGCGCACATGCTTCGTATTCGGCCATGTTGTTGGTACAATCGAAATTAAGCCTGGCTATTACAGGAATGTGTTTCTTTTCGGGGGATATCAAAATAGCTCCTACCCCGTGTCCAAGCATGTTGGAAGCCCCATCGAAGAACATGGTCCACATCTCTTCTTTGGTCTCTTCGTGTTTGATGTGCATGATATGCTCATCGGGAAAGTCGTCTTGTAAGGACTGGTATTCATCTGTGGATCCATGAGCTAGATAATCCGCTAGGGGACTTCCTTTGATAGCTTTCTGGGTGACGTGAATGATGTCAAATTCTGATAGGAGAACCTGCCACCTAGCTATCCTTCCGGTCAAAATGGGCTTCTCGAAGAGGTATTTGATTGGATCCATTTTGGAGACCAACCATGTTGTATGTCGGGCCATATACTGTCTGAGACGTTGAGTGACCCATACCAATGCGCAACAAGTCTTTTCGAATGATGTATAACGGGTTTCGTAGTCCGAGAATTTCTTACTGAGATAATAAATGGCCCGTTCCCTTCTCCCGGTTTCATCGTGTTGGCCGAGCACACATCCCATTGACTCTTCGAGGACTGACAAATATAGGATCAGAGGTCTCCCTTCAACGGGTGGTACCAACACTGGTGGATTGGTTAAACAGGCTTTGATTTTATCAAACGCCTTTTGGCATTCTTCATTCCACACCGTAGGCTGATTCTTATGCAACAGCTTAAAGATGGGGATACATTTATCTCGTTAACTGTGCGATGAAACGGCAATATAGTTTATCCTGCCTAGGAAACCTCCGACCTCCTTTTCCGTGCTTGGTGGGGGCATTTCCAAAATTGCCTTTGTTTTGTCTGGGTCCACCTCGATTCCTCTTTCACCGACAATGAACCCTAAGAGTTTTCCCGATCGTACTCCGAAAGTACATTTTGCCGGGTTTAGCTTAAGTTGGTACTTCCGAAGTCGATCAAAAAGTTTTCTGGAGATATTGAATGTGGTCCATTTCATTTCTGGACTTGGCGATCATGTCGTCCACATACACTTCTATTTCCTTGTGGATCATGTCATGGAATAGCGTGACCATAGCCCTTTGGTAGGTAGCCCTCGCATTCTTTAGCCCAAACGGCATTACCCGATAGCGTAAAGTACCCTATGGTGTAATGAAGGAGGTTTTTTCTCTATCTTCAACGGCCAATTTGATCTCGGTTGTACCCCGCATACCCGTCCATGAAGGAATACAACGTGTTGGTAGCGGTATGGTCTACCAAGTGTATCTATGTGTGGTAGGGGAAAGTCGTCCTTTGGACTTGCTCGATTGAGGTCCCTATAATCCACGCAAACTCCGACCTTCCCGTTCTTTTTGATGACGGGTACTATGTTGGCCAACCACTCGGGTATTTAGAAACTACCAAGAAATTGGCATCCAACTACCTTTGCACCTCTTCTTTTATCATTAAGGACCGATCGGTTTAATTCTCCCGAGCTTTTGCTTTACAGTGTCGGCACCCCTCTTTCAGCTGGCAATCTGTGCTCTACTATATTCGTGTCGAGTCCCGGCATGTCATGGTATGACCAAGCGAATACATCTATATATTCTTTCGTAGCGTATTAACCCCTTTTTCATGTCACTTTCCATTTGGGTGCCGATGTTCACCTTCTTCTCCTCATCCTCTTTTCCCAAATTAACGGCTTCTATTCCCTCCCGATGAGGTTGTATGATGCGTGTTTCCTTTTCCAAGATCCTTTGCATGTCCGGAGAAATGGTCTCCTGCTCACCGTCGGACTCAATCCATTCGTCTTCCGTTTCCAGAGTCCACTGAGATTCATCAATCATAGACATGATGCGTTTTAGGTTCTGTTTTAGTTATAGATTTTATTATTCATTTTGAAAGAATAATAAATAGAAGAGGGAAAAGAATGAATATGACAAAATGCCTCGTATATTTAATGAAAATGAGAATGTATGTACAAGCCCTTTTAATCAAAATTCCTGCGGCCACGCTGGGACCGCAGGAGATATAGAAAAAGCTTAAAAATGAAACAAAAGACCCTAGGGCTGATCCTCCCGGTCCCTCCCTCTCGCTACTCCGGCTTCGACGGAGGTTTGTCGTCTCGTGTTGGAAGCGGAGGTGTCAAAGGTAATCCACCCGTGCCGATTAGTTCTTGAACCCGATACTTCAGGGTCAAGCAATTTTCGTAGAGTGCCCGGTGATCCCGAATGGTAAGCGCATTTTTCGTTGGGTTTATACCATTCGGGGTAGGGAGGCTCCAACGCTGCTTGGGAGGGGCGCAAGCCAGGAGCTTAGCCTCCAATAGCCGAGGTAGCAGTAGTCCGTAGGAAGTGGAGATTGGAGTGAACTTCCTTTCTTTCTTGCGGGCTGCCCGGGTGCTTGCGAGGTAGAAGAAGGAGTGGCAAAATTGATTGCGTGCACAGATTCATCCTTCTTCTTGCCGGCAGGCTTCCTGAAGGAGACACCAGCTTGGGAAGACTGTGCGATCTTCCCGCTCCTCAGCCCTTGCTCCACCCTCTCGCCTACAGTGACTATGTCCGAGAAGAGGTTGGAGGTACTGGCTATTGCCTTGTCGTAGTACGCTCCGGCCGCTGAGTCGATGAACATAGCCACTCGTCTCCTTGTCCGTCAAAGGAGGCTCTATCTCGGGCCGCCATTTCCCTCCACCTTTGAGCATACGCTTTAAAGGGCTCGTCGTTTCTCTTGCTTAGAGCTTCGAGATCCGACCCGTCAGTGTCGATCAATGTTGTATCGGTAACGATGGAGAAAAGCGTCCGCCAGCTGTTTCCAGTTCTGGACCTGCCCTCTCTCTAACTGCATGTACCAGTTAAGAGCTGTGTCCGCCAAACTCTCCTGGAAGCAGTGGATCAGGAGTTTCTCGTTGTCAGCATGGGCGACCATCTTACGACAATACATCGTAAGGTGGTTCTTTGGGCAGGTCATCCCGGCGTACTTGGGGAAGTCCGGGATTTTAAATTTGGGAGGGAAGCAGATGTCCTTTACGAGGCACATGTCAGCCACCTCCTTGACGTCGAAGTTATGCCCTTCGACCGCCTTCAGCCTCTCCTCCAGGGCGGAGAGTTGTTGTTTAGATACTTCTGGGGTAAGGATGCGAACAGTCTTAACATCCTTATCGCCATAGAAGTGTTCTTCCTCCTCCTCCTCCTCATGAGGAGGGATATACTCAGCTTGGCCCTCGCCGCCCTTGCTCTGGCCTTGGCGTATGACCTCCATCAATTGGGCTACCTGCTCCCGGAGGGTGTCAACTTCCGTAGAAAGTTTTTGGTTCTGCTCCTCCAATTTTTCCATTGCTTTAGCTTTTTGTGCATGAGTACAAGTGGGGAGAGGACCAACCACTTTCTAGAATGTCCGAAAAAGTTTTATTAATGCATGTTGAGTGCTTAAACTACCATGAGTATGCTTATGTATGAGAGGTTTTATTTAAATGATGCTGAATGCGCTCTCATTTTTATTTTCTCTCTTGGTTTTTCTTTACTCATGATATGATGTAGTATGGATGAGTTTGACTTTGTCAAAAGTTGTTCATTTACTTTTGGTGTTTTGGTATTTTTATTTGTTTTTTATTTTATAGCCTTTTATCTCTTCTGTTGGAACTGTGTGGCTACTTAGCTTACAAAGAACCTGAAACCAGGCTAGCTAAAAGGCAGACTGTCCGAGATAAAATATGGCTTTATGCGAAAGAATATTTATCGTCCCTTATCTCTTCTATCGGAACTGCGTGGCTACTTAGCTTACAAAGAACCTGAAACCAGGCTAGCTAAAAGGCAGACTGTCCGAGATAAGGGTGTTTATTTGTAAAACATATTTTTTTGGTGATTTTGTTCTATTGTTTGTTTATGCTATGCAACATACAAATGCAACAAACAAATGCACATACAATTCACTCATTCGCGAACAGGCGAGAAGTCGTTTTAATCACGAGGTAGGGTTTTCCTGCAGAAAAGTGCATTGGTTAGGGTAGGTTCTAACTGTTCTCACCAGGCTAAGGCCCCCAAGGTGCCCCCATTATAGGGTCCCCACTCTCCAGCCGTCCAACCATGCTCAGCACTAAGGCCGAGTTGGTCTTGTTGCCAAAAGAGGAAGGTTATCACCTTGAGTGGTGGTTTCCGATCACACCGGTGGGCACAAGGCCCTAACCGCAGCGAACCGTACCGTCACCCACTCCCTATGGTTATCTCACTTGCCCCCGGGTATAGAGGGAACTGTTGTGTGCAAGGGATTGTGTGCAGTTTATATTTCAAGCAATTTGCAAGTATAAACAATCAACGATTTATTAAAGCCAAACAATAAACATGTTGTAAATACAAGTTAAGGGCAAAAGTGTTATTTTCTTGGTTTATTTATTCTTTAAGCCGGCCCATCACTAAATGGGATTAACTCTCTAGGCTTCCCCAGTGAAGTCGCCATCTGTCGCCGCCTCCCAAAAAAGGGGGGAACGGTCGGAGCGACGCGATGGTTTTTCGACTCTTCTTTTTATTTTCGCGTTTTTATGGGTGGTTACAACGTCCTTAGGTTTTCCGATAACCAGGCTAACCTAGAGACGAGGTTTTCGAAAGGTGTCCTTGAGTTGTCCGATAACCGGGCTAACCCAAGGACTTTATTTATTTTGGGTTCTATGGAGTCGCCACCGATGTTTTTACCAGAAACATCGGAAAAGGGGTTTTGAAAGGCGTTGGTTTTCGAAAACCAACTTTGGTCATTAGAACCAGAGTTGGGTAAGGGAGTTGGTTACGTGTAAAGGGAGTATTAGTCCCTTTACGACGCCCCTTTCGGGTTCCCTATGACAGGCCAGCTTATTTTATCGATAAACTAGAAAAATACACTTTCGCCCTTTTTATTCTGCGGAATTTAAAAGTATGACTACATGGCCCTAATATCTATTGCATAATTTAAGATAAAAACGGTAAAGGTGAAGGGAGAGAATTTGAACCTTCGAAGCATGCTTTTTATATTAATTCTCTAAAAACTAGGGTGCTTTATGGCAGCCCTTCACTCTACAAGACGTCGGAAAACCTCTCGAACGCCGAAAATCACTCTTGAAAGCACTCAGAAACTCCGGAAATGCGTCGGAGGGATTCTAGAGAGAAGTTTTTAGAGAGAAGGGAGAGCTATGTAGCTGTGGTGTGTGGAAATGAGGGGGGGAGAGCCCCTATTTATAGGTTTTCGCGCTGTCAGGTGGCGAGACCGCCGGTCTCGTCTGACAGGGTCGAGACCGCCATCTCGTTCAACGAGACCGCCGTCTCGACCTGTCAAAATGGCGAGAACGCCGTCTGGGTGAACGAGACCGCCGTCTCGTTCTTCGAAGGTGGCAAGACCGCCGTCTCGTTAAGCGAGACGGCGGTCTCGCCTCCTACGTGAAGCTAGACGGCGGTCTGGGTTATCCAGAAGGTGGTCTCGTCCCTTCGAAGCGAGAAAACTTATTTTTTGGTACAGAAACTCCCTCCTATCCTAGTATGGGGCCTAATAGTCTCTCCTAATGGCTTGTTAGGCTTGTCCATCTTCAAATAGGAGGTCTTCTGGTCTTTATTTGGAGGCTGGGCAAGATTTGGGGTCTACACCAGCGGTCCTTAAGGGCTTCACTTGTCAAGGAGTCTCATGAGGGTGGTTTAATGGGACATTTTGGGGTGTCTGAGACTTTAGAAATCCTTACTGAACACTTTTACTGACCACACATGAAGAGACATGTTGAAAATTTTTGTGAAAACTGCATTGCATGTAAGAAAGCCAAGTCTAGGGCCCAACCTCATGGACTTTACACCCCTTTGCCCATTACTACTTCGCCTTGGGTAGACATATCCATGGATTTTGTACTTAGGCTTCCAAGGACAAAGCGAGGAATGGATTCCATCTTCGTGGTAGTGGATCGATTTTCAAAAATGACCCATTTTATCCCCTGCCACAAGACGGACGATGCATGCCTAGTTGCAAATCTCTTCTTTAGAGAAGTTGTTAGATTGCATGGGATACCTAGGACAATTGTATCTGATAGAGATACTAAGTTCTTGAGTCACTTCTGGAGGATACTATGGGGAAAACTTGGAACTAAACTCCTTTTTTCAACCACTTGCCACCCCCAAACAGATGGTCAAATAGAAGTAGTGAATAGAACTTTGTCTCAACTATTAAGATGCATGATTTCTAGGAACCCCAAAGAGTGGGAGAACATAATTCCCCATGTAGAGTTTGCATATAACCGGGTGGTTCATTCCACTACCTCCCATTCTCCTTTTGAGGTCATTTATGGATTTAATCCCTTAACACCTTTAGACCTCCTTCCTCTACCTACCCATGAAGCTTGGACTAGCCAAGATGGACTAGAAAAATCTAAGATCATTAAGGACCTGCATGCCCGAGTTAGAGCCAACATCGAGAGGAAAGTAGGTAAGTATAGCAAGCATTCCAATAAGGGAAGAAAGGAAGTCATCTTCCTACCTGGAGATTGGGTATGGCTTCACTTGAGAAAGGAGCGGTTCCCGACTCAAAGGAAGTCCAAACTTAACCCCCGAGGTTTTGCAAATTCGTGGACGAATTCTCTCCAAGGAGGAGAGGATGATGAGTCCCTAGTTGCCCCGGAAGCGGGAGAGGTCATCCCTAGGAGGATTACTAGAAGCATGACTAGAAGGGAGACCTCCTTTTTACCTTCTATTTTGAATTTACTTAGTATTTTTACTTCGTATTTTCTTTTTCTGAGTTTTTCACTTATTTTCGCTTTCTTTCTGTAGGCTCACTTTTTGCACCTCCTTTTTGAAGAATACCACCTTTTTTTGGTGGAAAATAAGCCTTGGATCCATAGGATACATGCATGGGCAGCCCAAAGATGTAGGACACTCCTTTTTCATGTCCTACACCCCTTTTTGGAGAGGAAGAAGCTTAGGATGCGGGATTGGTTGGCTTGGGACAACCCAAAAGGAAACACACCTCTTTTTTCATGTTCTCCACACCCTTAGAGGTATTTTTGGTGGGCTAGAACGAATTTAACATATTTGGACCATGGGGACTCTAGCCTTTAGGTTTAGGTTAAGTTTATGTCTCCTTTTATAATGCCATCTAGGTCCCTCCCCCAAAAGCCTATAAATATAAGGCTTCCCCTCATGTAATTAGGTTGAACATTTATGAAAAGTTTGTGAGGTTTTTTAGAGTGTTCCATCTCTTTGAGTGTCTTATCTTGAACCTTGGTTCAAGTGGCGGCAATCACCACTTATCTAGGTGGCTCATCCCCCTAGTGGCGTGCCAGCACTCCACCACCACCATAATTCTCTTCTCTTCCTCTTTTCTTCTTTATTTCTTCCCTTCATTTATTTATCCAAGGGGTTGGTCCAATTTTCCAGCCCTTGTCTTTATTCTTTTCTAGTTTCATTCCATCTCTTCCTCCATCCATAATCCTTGGAAATGAACCTTCACATCTAGATAGGTAACTATCTTAATGTCCAGTGGGAATTGGCCTTGGGTTTGCTTACTTTATTGCTTAAAATTCTATACCTTATCTTCTTACAATTCTGCACCTTACTTTATTTTACATCACGTCTCGACAGCTGGGACCGTCGTCTTGCCAAATGAGATGGCGTTTTCGCTTTTGGCAAATGGCGAGACAGCGGTCTCGTCAAACGAGACAACGGTCTCGCCTTTGCCAAATGGCGAGATGGTGGTCTCGCCAAACAAGACGACATTCTCGTTTTTGGCAAATGGCGAGATGGCGGTCTCACCAAATGAGACGGAGGTCTCGCCTTTGCCAAATGGCGAGACGACTGTCTCACCAAACGAGACGACGGTCTCACCTTTGGCAAATGGTGAGAAGGCGGTCTCGCCAAATGAGACGATGATCTTAGTCTTTTGGATAGAATTTTCTTATTTTTGTGTACAAAAAGCCTTCCTATTCTAATATGGAGCCTAGTGAACAATCCTAGGGACCTTTAAGGCCTTGTTGATCTTTGAACAGAAGTCTTTTACTTTTTATTTTGAGGTCGGGCAAGATTTGGGGTCTACAGTTACCCCCCTTCACCTGATTAACCGACTGTTGGCTCGATATGCCTGCGAGATCGGTTGGTAGGTGAAGGAGTTGACCCTCTTGCCCGATCGTCCTTCGGATGCTCCTTCGATGCGATAGCTGACCCTCTAGACGATAAATGTGTGAACCTCTGGGATGCTTCTTTGATGCGGTAGATGACCCCTTTGGTTGACAAGTAGGAAACCTCAGGATGCTCCTTTGATGCGATAGCTGACCCCTAGATTGATGAGTATGAATCCCCATCTGGTTTGACGAGTATGAACCCCCGTCAAGTTGTTGTAGCCTTGGGATGCTCCTTTGATGTTGTAACTGACCCCTTGGTTGATGAGTATGAACCTCCATTGGTTTGCAGAACTTGCATCCCACTTTGTAGGATTGGATGAGTACGCACCCTCATCTGGTTTGGTGAGTACTAACCCTCGTCTGGTTTGGAAGTCCACTTTATAGGACTGGTGCGACTTACTGAATTTGCTCATGTGCAGGTATTTGGATCTCTGTCTTTCGGATACACCTTTTGTTGTGGTGGCCGACCATTTTGGCAGAGAAGGTGGTGGCGGCTTACTGCTCTTGCTCATGTGTCGGCTCTGTGGGGAGTGTTTTTTACTTGATAAATTGTTTTTTATTTTTCTGATGAAGTCTTCCGGTTTGTCGAGGATTCGTTGGTCTTCCTCCAACTGGTTGAGTGTTGGGGATTCTTTTGTTTTTCGAGCTTTTGTAATAGCCATCCGACTTTGTTGGTTGTCAGGGATTTTTGGTGAATGCCTTTTACGCAAGCAGGAATCCATTGGGGATTTGTTGATTTTTGGTGATGCCTCTGAGCAGGCGGATGCTTTGCTTGATTGCCTTTTCTCTTTGATGGTGATTGGAAGCTTTTAGTTTCGCCTTTTTCTGCGATTTATTCTTTTTTCTTGCAATTTTGGATTTTGAATTTTTCGGGATAATGCGTATGCCTTTTTACTTTTTAGTCTTTTTTAGTACGCTGGCTTTTTGAAAGAGAGTAAAGGTAAATAGCTAACAAAAGACTCTTTTTTATATATCATAAGTTTTTTGTACAACAGATGAAAAATATAGATAACAATGCGCCTAAGGCGGTGGCGGGTCCAACT
Source organism: Sphenostylis stenocarpa (assembly GCA_963425845.1). Lineage (NCBI taxonomy): Eukaryota > Viridiplantae > Streptophyta > Magnoliopsida > Fabales > Fabaceae > Sphenostylis > Sphenostylis stenocarpa. The sequence continues at coordinate 47,780,226 of OY731404.1, read as the reverse complement.
GCGAAGCTGAAGACGGCTCTGGAGGAGGAAACTGTCAGAGCATATGTCTCTAAAACTCCTCTTGGCTTCGGATCATGCCGAGCACGTTCTGGCTGATCGCGTCCAAGCTTTGGATAACTCCCTCCTGCCTTTGGCTGATAGTCTCCACTCGCGTCTTGAAAACGTCCTGCCTCAGGGACATCTGGTCCAGTTGCTGGCATATGGCGTCTATATGGCGGTGGATGCCGGGAATGTCGTCCCCATACTGCTACTACTGCTCGAATCCTAGGGGCATGGGGATATCATCCAACTCATTCAGGTCTCGGATGTCCAAGGTCATGGCGAGCGCTGGGTGGAGTACCAACTCGAACCCTTGCCTAATGAGCATGCCCATGTTGACGAGCATGGGCCCACTAATAGACTCGGGTTAGATGGTAGAGGGTATATCCTCCCCGTTGGCGCATCCCCATCTCTCGGCTAACGGGGTTATGAGGGGAGTTATGAGGATGGCCCCCGCAGGGCAACTCCCTAAGTCCTTCAGTACCTTCAGGAAGAAGTAGCCAAGGTTACACTTGCGCCCGTGGAGCATGTAGTGGAGGACGAAGATATCGGGTTGGGTGATCTTACCCTCACTCTCCTTCCTGTTAGCATCGTGCAGCGGAATGTTTGCGTGAACGGACAAAAAGCAAAGAGGGGGGTGAATTGGTTTCTTAACAAAAATTAGGTTTTAAAAATTTTCCCCAAATTTTACCGATTAAAATGCTGTGTAAACGTAAATAGGATAAGGATAGAGTCTTACACAGAAGATTTATACTAGTTCAGATCAAAACACCCTACGTCCAGTTGCTAATCACTCAAATAGAGGATTAACGTTGTCACTATAATCAAAGTTATACAAGCAGATTACAAATGACAAGATAGGGTAACGAAAACACCTCTCTTGAGTCACACAAGAGATGAAGAACAACTTTCCCTAGAGACGGCACAACACACAATCCACCAAGAACTCCACTTATTGATTCTCATCACTTCTAGCCCACACTAGGTTCCTCCAACAAATAGTTCTCTGGCAATCACAACTCTCAACTTTTGTTTGAAAAAAGGTTGTTCAATTTTCAGAGAGCCTTAGAGAACCTTAAGTAGATGAATTAGGGTTTGGGAATTGGGGATTTTTGAAACTTGGTGTATTGGGACTAGGTTTTTCGAAAATAGGTTTAATTTGAAGTTCAAAATGCATATCTGACTGAAATAATCGATTATCTCAAGTGTTAATCGATTATTACAGAGCCAAAATCAACAGGAACCCATAACACACTGTCTTAATTGATTATTTGGGCTGTTAATCGATTAACAACCCTGTTAATCGATTATTTCAGCTGTTAATCGATTATTCCAAAGAGCTGATACAAAAAATGGTTTTCTCTCTATAATAATCGATTATTTAGCCTATTAATCGATTAAACCAGTGTGTTTTTGATAAAAATGAGTTTTTGAAGCTTCTAAAGAGTAGACTATGTGCTGGCTATCTTAGACTCTAATATTACAGACTCAAAATCATCAAAACAGAGTTATTACACAAGAATACAAGTCTTCAACTCTCTAAGTCCATTGTTCTTGAATCATCATCAAAATCAACAAGCTTCATGTCCATGTAACTTCAACATTAATGTCCTTGTATGTTTCAACACTTCCGTCCCTGCACTGTCCCTGCCAGCAGCTTGTGGCACACGCGGAGAGGAAGACTGAGGGCCGACCCCTTTATCTGGGCCGACAAGATCTCCAACTCAGTGAGGTCCTCCCAAATCTCACCATTTGTGAGGGTAGCTGGCTGCTCACATATAGCTCCCTGATACACTGGAGTTTGGGTATCAGCGGGCTGCCCATGATGCCGTTGAACTCATCCAACGTCATCGTCCTGTAGGTCCCGTTTATGAAGTATGAGACCATCCTCGCCGGAGGGACACTAGGGAACATGGCCGACATGTCCACCATCGTGACAGAGGCTAGAAACTCCATCGTAGCCTCTCAGAAGATGCGGGTAGGAGGGGCCTGGAGGAGAAAGTCCCACCCAATACCGTGGAGGTAGTCTCTCATGTCCTCATCCCAACCGAAATCGGTTAGGATGCTGAAATCTAGACGCAGCAAGGGGTACTAGGTGTAGCCCTTGATATGATCGAGCCTGGCTTGGTGTTGCAGCGTGAGCTGAGCTGGATCTGGTGGGGCATGTGGAGCCGGAGCACCCTGGTTAGGCCCTTGACCGTGCTTCCTAGGGCTGAAAGACTCTCCTTGTTGCATTTTTCTCAGAAACACTCAGGTATGTATGAATATGTATGAGAAATGAGGAGAGGATGCAGGAATGAGAGTCTTTGAAAATGACCCAAAATCCCTTATTTATAGAAAATTTTCCCCAAGGTCAAGACGGTCGTCTCGCCTTAACGGAATCCGGGACTGCCATCTGGGATGACGAGACGGTGGTCTCGCATTTTGCGAAATGGCAAGACAGCGGTCTCGCCAAACGAGATGGCGTTCTCGCTTTTGGCGAATGGCGAGACGACGTTCTCTCTTCTGGCGAATGGTAAGACGACTGTCTGAGCTTCCTTTTTTTTTGTAAAAATATAGGACCTTGTTCATGATCATTTATGCATGCAATGTTTTATGATATGAGTCCTATAATGATATTTCAATTAATATTTCAGAAGGGTTAACTGATGTGTCTTTTAAAGACGAGGCCCTTCTGGTGCCACTCTTTAGCTGTACTTGTTTGTACCATCCCGGACTTGCTATGATCGAAGAGTAATTGTTGAATGGGGAGCAAACTTTCCATGTTGGTGTGATTTTTCCTTTCTCTGGAGGTTTCAATCCTCTTGTTGATTATATGCCTCAATATTCCCCCATTAATTATCAGAATGTTGTGATAAGGGTTAAGAGAAGAGAAGTAAGAGGATAATTTATTCAAGGGCTTGTGTTTTAGAAGGTTTTCATTTTTGAAAGGAATTTTGTAAGAATGGCTGGCTAGGGTTGGCCAGAGTGTTTTAGGTTTAATGCGTAAACAATCGTTTTGTTTATGGAATGACGTCTTATTCTATGGCGCTTGCAATGACTGACTGATTTTCCTAGTCTGCCCTTTGGGTTTTCGGTTGAGGATGTTGTGTTTTGGTCCTAACTTGTCTAGATTTCCTCTTTTATTATTTTGGGAATCCTAGCAGACCTTATTTTGTAACCCTAACTTCTGCCTAGGCTACCCTTTATTGTTGTTCGGGTTTCCTAGCAGGTTAACCCTAATTTTTGCGTAGTCCCCTTGAGTGGGTTTCCTACCGGGTAATTTGCCCTTTTTTTTTTGCCTTTGGCTTCTATGGGCTTCTTTTGATTTATGTTTTTTCTTTTTACACAACATTGGCAAAACACAATTTTATTATGATGAGGTAAAACCTTATTTTGTGTTTCTAGTCAATTAGTTTGATTATTTTGGCGATAGCGCGTTTTGCTTATTTTGACGCACTTTTGAAAATGTTTGCTTAAACATGGTTATTATGAGGTTTAGACATGAATAGCAAGAAGAGAAGTAGATAGTAAGAATTGTATTCTTATTAATTAATAGGGGAATATGTGCCCTTAAAATGCCCGGGGGTCGGGCTAGCCCCGGGGAATAATCTCTAACAATCATTGGCTTAACATCCCTTAAGAAAGAAAAAAAAAACTCCTAATGACTAGAGTTGCCCTTTACGCTTGTATCCCTCCACTTCGAAAGATCTACTTCAATGTGCAGAGGCAAGACTTCCCTTTTCTTCTGATAGCTTGGCCCTTTGTAGGGTCGTATCCTAGGCCATGCTTCAGGGGATTGTCCTTAAATTCTAGGGGCTCCTTTGTTCCTTGGGAGCTTACACCGAGCACTTGACCAGGATGGTAACCATACTTCATCATCATGCGGGCTACCTTCATGTTGCTGGGAAATCTCTCCACACTGGCGATTTCAAGCGCTTGAAAGGATGTTTCAAGGGCCTCTTCAGCCACATCTGCATAGGGTTGGGTAGACGGTCCACTGATTAAGATGTCATCTTTAGCTTGGACCGTGACCAGTTTGTCGTCTACTATAAACTTGACTTTTTGGTGAAGCGTTGAAGGTACTGCCTTAGCGTCATGAATCCAAGGCCTGCCGAGGAGACAACTATATGTTGGAGTAATATCCATCACATGGAAATCGACATTGAAGATAGTGGGACCAATTTGGATTGGTAGATTGATCTCTCCCACTACTTCTCGCTTGGACCCGTTGAAGGCTCGAACGATAGTGTTGCTTGAGCGCATATGGGTTCCTTGAATGGTTATCTTGTCGTGTGTGCACTTGGGCATCACATTTAGGGATGACCCGTTATCCACAAGAACTTTGGCGATGAGATACTCCTTACATTTGATAGAGATATGCAAGGGCTTGTTATGGCTTGACCCTTCAGGAGGGAGTTCTTCATCTATGAAGGTGAGGTGATCACTGGTCATGATGTAGCTGACGATCCTCTCAACCTTTTCTTAGGATATTATATGAGGCACATGTGCTTCGCCCAAGACCTTCATTAGGGCATTTCGATGTGATTTCGAACTCATCATTAGTGATAACAAAGTTATCTTTGCAGGTGTGCGATTGAGTTGGTCAATGATGGAATACTTGCTTTGTCTTATAAACTAGAGCAGTTCATCAGTCTCCTCCTTGGATTCTTTATTTTCTTCCTCTTCGGTCTGTTTATTCTTCCCTTTATTCTTGGGGACGTCTTCTTGTGACTCTTTGGGGGAGTAGATTGTTCCGCTTCTTGTCATACCCCCAATGCTGGCTATGTTGGAGACACTCTCATTGGTGGGTGAAGCTTCCCCGTATCTCCATGGTACAATTTTATTTGAATCGTAGGGGAAAGGACGGGGCACGAATAATCGCAGACGCATCTTTGCCCCCTTTTCTTTATCAGCTTTGATGACCAATGGTCGAGGCTTATTGTCCTCCTTAGGTGGATCGGCCGTTGGAGAGATATTGATTACGAACGGTTTTCTCTCCATCTCTCTGATTGCGGAAGACACATCAGTTAATCCTTCCTTTTTATTGTCTTATTAATTAGAGGTGAAGGAGGGATATGAATGTATGCAACTTATGAATGCAATAGACAACTATAAATATAAACAAAAGGTATCTTTATTTATTAAAGAAAGGTGTACATTCCCCTATATCATGCTACGAAGCACATTTTGACAGAAACGAAAAAGCCTAAAGAAACCTATAGGCGGGTTCTGATTCCTACGCAATTCCTCTTCGGCTTCTTGTACATGACAAGCGAGTGCTTTGGACTGCTGGTGGACCGCTTGACTCATATCTTCACTGTACTTTTGAGTCTCTTTTATTTTCGCCTCTTGATGGACGACCAAGGTTTGTAAGTTGTCAAGTCTCTTAATGGCTCGGTCTCTCTCTTGCAGAACCTGGTCATACTGAGCTAACCCATCTCTTTCTTTGCAGTGTAGCTCAGTAAGGCTTCTGTTGAGTCTCTGGGTGGTCTCCCTCCCTTGATGTATTTCAGACTGAGCCTTTGTGAGATCTTGTAGCATCCCCTTGATCGTCTGTTCTTGCTTTGCGTATTTAGCCTCAAGGTGTACTGATTTGGTGGTTATCTCTTGGAGTTGATTATCCAAGTTTATTCTGGAAACTTTGGAAGCTCGAATAACCTTCTCATTGGAGTCAGCACATTGGTCCTTGAGATGCTCTATCTCTTGGTCCTTCTTCTTGCATTGCCTTTGCAGACCATCAATGGTAAGGATTGATTCTTACTCTTTCTCCTTAAGGGCCCTCATCTGGGCTCCCATGATTTCTATCCTTTGGGTCAAGACATCGACTTGAGCTTGGAGCTCTCCATTTGCTGATGGTGCAGTAATAGGTGGGGCGGATGACTATGACATCCCTCTACTTCTCCTCCATTCCTCGTAATCATTGGAAACAACCACTCGGGCTTTGCCTAGCTCTGTATCTCCCATATAGATTGGTTTCTCCCATGATCTTCGTACGACGAGTGATTTTACAACATTGCATGGGTCTCCGAAGAAACACAGTCCTTCGAGCTCTTCCCGTGATAGCGCGGTTTGGGTTCTCATGAGTTGTCTCATAGCCACTTTTGGGGAGTAAGCTATGCAACCCCTAAGACCCACTAATGGTATGCTCGGATAATCTCCACATCTGATGAGAATAGGGTCGGGTCGGAACCAAGGACATGCCCAGGATAGGTGGTTGATATTCCATTGTTCTAACTCGACCTTCCACCCCACACAAATAACAGCGAAGAGCAACATCTGAGTGTTCTTCCTTGCTTTTGGTGACAAAACTCAACTGAGAGCAAGGTGTCGGCAAGAAGCGTAGGCAAGGGACTCTTCGAGTGCACGTCCCAGGTGAAAAAGGCGTCCATAACGGCTTGATCTACTGTGTCAAGGTGAAAGGGAAGAAATATGGTCCCAAGCACAATCAGAGCCAGGGTTTTGTTAAAGAAAAACCAATCTGCCTTATTAGCCAAAGTGGACAGATGGTCTTCTAGCATTGCAACTTTCCACCCCTGGATATTCCCTCTTACTATCAGGGCAGCCTGATGAAGTGGCAATTGGATGATGGCAGCAACTATGGCTGCGGGAATATATGCTTCATGACAAATATGGACCCCAGCTGATTTGGGTCATCTCAACATTATTTCATATTCCTCTAAAGTTGGTACCAGATCAAATTGTGGAAATTCGAAGTAATGTAGCCTGGAATTCCAGAAATGGATCAAAACCCTGATGAAGATGGGATCGACACAGATATTTAAAAGATAGAGAAATCGTCCGTAAGATTTTTCGAAATCGGAGCGGACCTCGGGTGGCATCAATGCACACAGTTGTTTTATCTTCTCTACATGATATCGAGGAATGTCCACTTTCTTTAACTGTCTACTGGACCCCTTCATTTTTGTAGAAACAAAAATGCATGCTATGAGTATGATGTTGATGCGGGCATGCATGTAAGTGTTTGTTTTTCCTAAACATTATCATGTTTTATTTTCTACGTGATGCATGATAGTGTTTCGATTTTTATTTTTTCAAAAGAGAAACTACCTATATGGATGTTCATGAGTTCGATGCTTATGAAAAGGGTCCCATTTTCTCTTATTATGATTAATTTGGTTTTTATAACCTTTTATCTCTTCTGTCGGACTGCGTGGCTACTTAGCTTACAAAGAACCTGAAATTAGGCTAGCTAAAATGCAGACTATCCGAGATAAAAGTGGTTTATTATAAAAAAAATGATTTTAGAATCCCTTATCTCTTTTGTTGGTCCACGTGGCTACTTAGCTTACAAAGAACCTGAAACTAGGCTAGCTAAAATGTGAACTGTGCGATATAAGGGTGTTTATTACGAAAAGGTTTTTGAGAGATTTTTTTTTGCTGTTGTATGATTATGATATTCAACAAACAAATGCGCACATAATTCACTCATCCGCGAATAGTGAGATGACGTTTTCATAACGAGGTAGGGGTATCTTGCAGAAAGGTGCGTATTCAAGGTAGTTTTAAAAATTCTCACCAAGGCCAAGCCCCCAAGGTGCCCCCATTATAAGGTCCCCACTCTCTTAGCCTTCAGACCATTCATGGCACTAGGGCCTTGTCAGTCTTTAGGCCAAAAGAGGAAGGTTATCACCTTGAGTGGTGGTTTCCGACCATATCGGTGGGCTCATGGCCCTCACTATGACAAATCGTACAATGCCACCCACACCCTAAGGTTATCCCACTTGCCCCCGGGTATAGGGGGAACTGTTCTGTGCAAGGGTTTGTGTACATTTGTTATTTAAAACAATTGTATAAAGTAAGCATACAACAATTATTAAAGCCAAGCAATAAATCATGTTATAAAAGCAAGAAAAGGGTAAAAGCGTAATTTCAAGTTTTTATTTCTTAAACTAGTCCATCACTAAATGGGATCAACTCTCTAGCTTCCCCAGTGGAGTCGCCATCTATCATCGCCATTAAAAGAGGTAGTCGGAGCGACGCGATGATCTTTAGATTCGACTCACGTTTTAAAAAGTGTGGTCATCACCCTTAGGATATCCGATAAGTGAACTATTCTAAGGGTGAGGTTTTCATAAGTGGGTTCTGGAGTTGCCACCAATATTTTAACCAAAAATATTGAAAAAGGAAAAAAAAGAAGGCGATGGTTTTAAGAAAAAACAACTTTGGTCATTACAACCAAAGTTAGGTAGGGAGTTAGTTACGTTTGGGGAAGGTATTAGCTTCCCCACGATGCCCCTTTCAGGTTCCCTATGATGGACTATTATTTTTTAAAATAAGAACATTAAAATTATGTTTTTACCCTTATTTATTCATTGCAAAATTTAAATTATTGACTACATGATCCTAATAACTAATGCACAAAGATGGTAACTAATAAAAGCAATAAAATAGAGTAAGGGATATAGAGGAACCTTCGAAGCAAGCTTTTATAAACACTCTTGTAAAGACGCTTTTTGGCAAACCCCGCACTCTACACAGACATTCCTTTCTTGAAGTAGAAACAACAAGTAAACGAAGTATCGGAATAATAACGATGCGATTTCTGAGTGTTCTGTGTTTTTCTGTGTGTTTTCCTCCTTGAACGAAGGTCCTATTTATAGAAATTTGTGCCCATTAGACTGGGAAGGTCATCTCGTCTGACAAGATCGAGACAGTTATCTCGCCATTTGGGACCGCCATCTCAACAACTGGGACAACCGTCTTTCCAAACGAGACGACGTTCTCGCTTTTGGCAAATGGCGAGACGACGGTCTCACCTTTGCCAAATGGCGAGACGATGGTCTTGCCAAACGAGACGGTGTTCTCGCTTTTGGCAAATAGTGAGATGACAATCTCGCCAAACGAGACGGTAGTCTCGATCTTCTGGGCATAATTTACTTATTTTTGTGTACAAAAAGCCTTCCTATTCTAATATGGAGCCTAGTGAACAATCCTAGGGACCTTTAAGGCCTTGTCCATCTTCAAACGAAAGTCTTCTGCTCTTTATTTTGAGGTTGGGCAAGATTTGGGGTCTACATACCCTTTTGCTACAAGTCTAACTTTATTCTTTGTTATGTTCCCATCTTCATCAAGCTTGTTTCTAAATACCCATTTTGTTCTAATTACTTGATGAGATTATTCTCTTGGAATCAATTCCCAAACTTGATTTCTTTCAAATTGATTTAGTTTTTCTTGCATTGCAATGCATCATTGATCATCTTTGAGTGCTTCCTCAACATTTTTGGGTTCAATATGTGAAACAAAAGCTATAGTCATACAAAAATTAGAAATATTTCTAATACTTACCCCTTTTGAAATATCACCAATTATGTTGTCAAGTGATAGTCCTTTTGGTGATTTCCATTCTTTTGCTAACTCGGATGGTTGAGGTGGTTCATTTTCATTTAAGAAAATTTCTTCTAATGCTTCGTTAAGGTACTCTTCATCACCTGCATTTTCTTTTCTTGACTCAAGAGGATTTTCCTCAAGGTCTACAATTTCATCAAAAGTAACATGCATAAATTCTTCTATATTTAATGTTCTTCTATTAAATACCCTATATGCTTTACTAGTAAGAGAATAGCCTAAGAAGATAGCCTCATTGGCTTTGGAATCAAATTTACCTAGGTTATCTTTACCATTATTTAATACATAACATTTACAACCAAAGATTTTTAAGTGTGATACATTAGGTTTTCTTCCTTTAAACAATTCATAAGGGGTAGTTTTTAAGATAGGCCTAATGAGCATTCTATTTAAAACATAGCAAGCAGTACTTACAGCATAATATTTAGGAAATTTTGTTTCATTTAACATTGTTCTAGCTAGTTTCTCTAGTGATCTATTTTTCCTTTATACTACACCATTTTGTTGGGGTGTTCTAGTTGTAGAAAAATTATGTAAAATACCATTTTCTTCACAATAATTTTCAAATGACTCATTTTGAAATTTCTCACCATGATCACTTCTTAACACTTTAATTCTTAATTCGTTTTCATTTTGAATTTGCTTAGCAAACTTTCTAAAGGCTTTAAAAGCCTCACTTTTCAAGGTGAAGAAAAATGTCCAAGTAAATCTAGAGTAATCATCAACAATTACAAGAGCATAATAATTTCCACCAAAACTTTTGATTCTAGATGGTCCAAATAAATCGAAGTGTAAAAGTTCTAGAGACTTTGTTGTGGAAATTATATTCTTAGTTTTGAAAGATGATTTTACTTGTTTACCTTTTTTACATGCATCACATAATTTATCTTTTTCAAATTTTAACTTAGGTAATCCAACAACTAAGTCTCTAGATATTAGTTTGTTTAATTGATGCATGTGAATATGAGCAGCTCTTTTATGCCATAACCATGGGTTTTCTTCTTTAACAACTAAGCATGTAATATCAACATCAGATGCACAATCCAAGTCAATCAAGTAGATATTATTATGTCTAATTCCTTTTAATGCAATTTCCTTAGATGTATGGTGCAGTAATTACTTTCAAAGATTACCTTAAGTCCTTTATCACAAAGTTGACTTATACTTAGAAGATTGTGCTTTAGCCTATCAACAAGGAGCACATCCTTTATCTCTAAAGTATTTGCACCACCAATGTTTCTGGTTCCAAGGATTTTTTCTTTATTGTTGTCTCCATAAGTTACATATCCTTGTTCTTTCTCTTTGAAATTTACAAATTTCTTTCTATCATCAGTCATGTGTCTTGAACAACCACTATCAAGGTACCACATAGACTTCTTAGATTTAGCATATACCTACAAAATAAGAACATAAGATCCCCATAACTTTTGGATCCTTGGTGTTAAAGACAAGCAAATCATTTAACTATAGGCACCCATATATATTTTCCTTTAAGAACACCAAAATATTTAATCTTACACTTATTTGAAGTATGTCCTTTTTCATACAATAAAAACATGCATTTGGGGATTTAAATTTTGAAAAGGATTCATTTCTACTTTGTAAAGGTACACTTCCTTTCACAACCCATACTTTACGGGTTCTTTGATTTTTAGTTCTTTTCAAAGGAACATGACTCTTACCTTTAGTTTTTACAAACTTTTGATTTTCATCAACCTTGTCTTTTGTAGCTTTTTCCAACATGTGCTCAAGTATGAAAATATCAAATTCATAGCTCTTACAAGATGAACATGCAATTGGCTCTACTTCTTTTTCTTCAAAAGATGCAATTTTCGTTTTTAAAATTTCCACTTCCTTTTCTGATTTATTTAAACTCTTTTTCAAGGTTTTATATTCAGATTCCAAGTCCTTAAAAGCAGTAAAAACTCTTGAAAAGTGTCATAATCATTTTTATCATCACTTGAAGAACAATCTGAATCACTTACCTCATAGTCAGAAGATACATTGTCATTTGCCATCAAGCAAAGATTTGCTTCAATTTCATAATCACTGAACTCTGAACTACAGTCACTTTTCTCCCACACAATGTAAGCCTTCTTTTTGAAGGACTTTATTCCTTTTGAATCATCACTTCTTTTGTTGTTGGGACAGTCAGATTTCACATGCCCTGTTTCACCACAACCATAACATTTGAAATTTAATGAAGATCCTTCTTTCTCATTCTTCTTACCTTTGAATGATTGCCTCCCTTTGGCTTTCATGAACTTGGTGAATTTTTTTATCATGAGACTCAAATTTCAACTTCTTCACCATCAGAATTTTCTTCTTCTTTTTCTTGTTTTTAGAAATCTCAGTTTTGAACGCTAAGTTTCTCTTTTGATGTTGGTCTTCTTCATCATTTAACCTTCCTAGTTCAAGCTCGTGCTCTCTCAATTTTCCAAAGAGAGCTGCCATTGTCATAGTTGTAAGATTTTTTTACTCCGTGACGGCAGTCAACTTGGATTGCCATTTCCTGTCCAAAAATTTTAGTATTTTAACATTCAATTCATCAGTATTGCAATTCTTACCAAGCCTAGAGAGATGGTTTACAATGTGTGTGAAACGTTTTTGGACGTCAAAAATTGTTTCTCCTTGTTGCATTTTAAACATTTCATATTCTTGAATCAAGGAGTTCTTTCTGTTGAACATTCAAAGACTTGATGTTGAACTTACATGGACATGAAGCTTGTTGATTTTGATGATGATTCAAGAACACAGGAACATAGAGAGTTGAAGACTTGTCTTATAGTGTAATAACTCTGTTTTGATTAGTTTGAGTCTGTAATATTAGAGTTTAAGATAGCTGGTACATAATCTGCACTTTAGAAGCTTCAAAAACTCAAATTTATCTTTTTGCCTCGGCTTTAATCGATTAAATGGTCAAATAATCGATTATTACAGTGAGAAAAACCATTTTCTGTATCTGTTCATTGTAATAATCAATTAACACACCTGTTAATCGATTAACAGGCCTGTTAATCGATTAACAGGGCTTTTAATCGATTAAAACAGTGAGTTTTGGGGTTCTGTTGATTTTGGCTATATAATAATCGATTAACACTTCATTTAATCGATTATTTCAGTCAGATTTTGATTTTCAACTTCAAATCAACCCTATTTTCGAAAACCCTAATCCTAAGACTCCTAGTTCCGAAATTCCTAATTCCCAAACCCTAATTTCTCTACTTAAGCTTCTCTATGGCACTCAGAAAATAAGAACAACCTTTTTCAAACAAAAGTTAAGTGTTGTGAGTGCCAGTGAACTATTTGTTGGAGCAAAAAGGGGATTTTGGAACCTGGTGTGGGCTAGAAGCGATAAGAATCACTAAGTGGAGTTCTTAGTGGATTGTGTGATGTGCCGTCTCTGGGGAAAGCTGTTCTTCATCTCTTGTGGGTTTCAAGAGAGGTGTTTTCTTTACTTTATCTTTTCCATTGTAACCTGTTTGTAACAACTGTGATTATAGTGACAGCGTTAATCCTTAGTTTGAGTGATTAGCAACTGGACGTAGGGTCTTTTGATCCGAACCAGTATAAATCTCCTGTGTAAGACTCTATCTCTATCTTATTTACGTTTACATAGCTTTTTAATCGGTAAAATTTGGGGAAATTTTTAAAACCTAATTCTTTTTAAGAAACCATATCACCCCCCCTCTTGGTTTTTGTCCGACCACGCGAACATTCTGCTGCGCGATTCTAACAAGTGGTATCAGAGCTTACTTTGATAGTCATTCAAACTTTTCGAAAATGGTCAGACAAAATCAAACTTTTGCCGAAGGTGCGTCTATCAACAGACCCCCACTTTTTGCGGGTCAAAATTATCCTTTCTGGAAAGTAAGAACGCAAATCTTTTTAGAGTCTGTTGATGGAGGTGTTTGGGATGCTATTTTAAACGGTCCCTATGTTCCTAAAGTTACTGAGAACGGTGTTGACGTTCCTAAACCTTTTTCTAGATGGACAACAGAGGAAAACAGAAAAGCACAATTTGACGTTAGGGCTAGAAATATAATTTCATCTGCTTTAACCCTTGACGAGTTTTACAGGATTTCAGTTTGTAAAAGTGCTCAGGAGATGTGGGAAATGCTAAGAGTGACCCACGAAGGTACCAACGACGTTAAGAGAGAACGGAAAAATTCTCTAATCCAAGAATACGAGATGTTCCGGATGCAACAAGGCAAAACGATATTCGACGTTCAAAAGCGTTTCACTCATATTGTGAACCATCTCACCGGATTAGGTAAAATCTTTGACGTTGATGAATTGAATGTTAAAATTTTAAAATCTTTGGATAGGAAATGGCAACCTAAGGTGATGGCCATCTCGGAGTCACAAAACCTTTCCACAATGTCTATGGCGGCGCTATTTGGAAAGCTAAGAGAGCATGAACTAGATCTTGGAAGGCTAAATGAAGAAGAAGGACAATATCAAAAGAAGAACTTAGCCTTCAAAACCGAAATTTCCAAAGGTAAAAATAAAAAGGAAGAAGAAGACTCGGAGAACGAAGAAGAAGAATTGAGTCTTATATGATAAAGAAGTTCACCAAATTCATGAAATCAAAAGGAAGACATCCATTCAAAGGTAAGGGAAAGGTAAGAGAAAGTACTTCCGTAAATATAAAATGTTATGGTTGTGGTGAAGCAGGACATGTAAAGACCGAATGCCCAAACAAGAAAAACGATGAAATCAAAGGCAAAAAGTTCTTCAAGAAGAAAGCCTATATTGCTTGGGATAACAGTGATTCAAGTTCAGATTCAAGTGACTCGGAAGTAGAAGCAAAATATTTGCTTAATGGCAAATGACAACATATCTTCCGACTTTGAGGTAAGTGATTCCGACTCATCTTCTAGTGATGATGATAATAACTATGATGAACTGCAAAATGCATATAATGAATTATTTAGTGCCTTTAAGAACTTGAAAAATGAATATAAAGTTGTGAAGAAGAGTTGAAGTAGATCCAAAAAGGAAATTGACTCCTTAAAAACGAAAATCACATGTTTAGAAGAAAAGGAATCCTTAGAAACGAAAATTGTATGTTTAGATGAAAATGATGATAAGAACTTAGCATGTGCAACTTGTAAAGAGCATGAGTATGACATAGATATTCTTAACCATTTGCTTGATAAAGCCGAAAAGGAGATGAGTGATTTTAAGATGGATAAAATTTCTTTAGCTCAAAATAGTGTAAATTACCAAGTTCCTTTGAAAAAGCCTAAAAGAAAAAATAAAAGAGTATGGGTACAAAAAGGAACTAGAACATCTATGGTTAAAAATTCATCATATTCAAAAGTTACATCTAAAGCATGTTTTTATTGTATGAAACAAGGTCACACTTCAAATAAATGTAAAATTAAACATTTTGGTGTTCCTAAAGGTAAATACATTTGGGTTCCTATTGTTAAATAATTTATTTGTCTCTAACCCCAAGGACCCAAAAGTTATGGGGACCTAAGTTTACTATGTTCTTGTTTTGTAGGAAACTTTCAAATCTAAGAAGTCTATGTGGTATCTTGATAGTGGATGCTCAAAGCATATGATCGGTGATAAATCGAAATTTGTGAGTTTCAAAGCTAAAGAACAAGGATATGTAACTTATGGGGACAACAACAAAGGGAAAATTCTTGGAATTGGAAATATAGGTGGTGCAAACACCTTGGAGATAAAGGATGTGCTTCTTGTTGATGGACTAAAGCATAATCTCCTTAGCATAAGTCAACTATGTGACAAAGGATTTAAGGTAATTTTTGAAAGTAAATTTTGCACCATTCATTTGATAGATTCCGAAAATGTAGAATTAAAAGGCATTAGGCATAATAACATATACTTGATTGATTTGGATTGTTTACATGATTCTAGTATAACATGTTTAGTTTCTAAGGAAGAGAACCCTTGGTTATGGCATAAGAGAGCGGCTCATATAAATATGCATCATTTGAACAAATTGATTTCAAAAGACTTAGTTATTGGTTTGCCTAAGCTAAAATTTGAAAAAGATAGATTGTGTGATGCATGTCAAAAAGGTAAACAAGTAAAATCATCATTTAAATCAAAGAATGTTATTTCCACTTCAAAACCCCTAGAATTATTACATTTATATTTATTTGGACCTTCTAGGATAAAAAGCTTTGGTGGAAATTATTATGGTATTGTGATTGTTGATGATTACTCTATATATACTTGGACATTTTTCCTAACTATGAAAAGTGAAGCCTTTAAGGTCTTTAGAAAATTTGCAAAACAAATTCAAAATGAGAAAGACTTAAGAATTAAAGTTTTAAGAAGTGACCATGGTGGTGAGTTTCAAAATGAAAAGTTTGAAAGTTATTGTGAAGAAAATGGAATATTACATAACTTTTCTACTCCTAGGACTCCCCAACAAAATGGTGTAGTTGAAAGGAAAAATAGGTCATTAGAGGAACTTGGTAGAACAATGTTAAATGAATCTAATGTTCCTAAATATTTTTGGGCTGATGTGGTTAGTACTGCTTGCTATGTTTTGAATAGAATGCTCATTAGGTCAATTATAAAATCAACTCCCTATGAATTGTTAAATGGTAGAAAGCCTAATGTTGCTCATTTGAAAATTTTTGGTGCTTTGTGTTAAATAATGGAAAGGACAACTTAGGAAAATTTGACTCAAAAGCTGATGAGGACATTTTCTTAGGTTATTCATTAACTAGCAAGGCTTATAGGGTGTTTAATAGAAGAACCTTAAATATTGAAGAATCTATTCATGTTACTTTTGATGAGATTTTAGACCTTGGGGGAAATCCTCTTGAGTCAAATAAAGAACTTGCAGGTGATGATGAGTATATAAGAGAGACTCTTGATGAATTATATTTGGAAGAAAATGAGCCTTCTCAAATGCCTGAATTAGCAAAAGAATGGCAATCACCAAGAAGACTCTCAATGGACAATATCATTGGTGATATCTCAAAAGGGGTAAGAACTAGAAATATGACTAACTTTTGCATGTCTGTAGCTTTTGTGTCACAGATAGAACCCAAAAAAATGTTGAGGAAGCACTTAAAGATGACCAATGGTGCATAGCTATGCAAGAGGAACTTAACCAATTTGAAAGGAATCAAGTTTGGGAATTAATCCCAAGAGAAGAATCACATCAAGTAATTGGAACTAAATGGGTATTTAGAAATAAACTTGAAGAAGATGGAAACATAACAAAGAATAAAGCCAGACTTGTTGCCAAAGGTATTGTTAGGAGGAAGGTATAGATTATGATGAAACTTATGCTCCTGTTGACAGGTTAGAGGCTATACGCCTACTTCTTACTTATGCATCTTTGATGAAGTTTAAATTATATCAAATGGATGTTAAGAGTGAATTTTTGAATGGTTTTATTAAAGAAGAAGTTTATGTGGAGCAACCCCCTAGATTTGAAGATTTTAATTATCCTAATCATATTTTTAAATTAAAGAAAGCATTATATGGGTTGAAACAAGCTCCTAGATCTTGTTATGAAAGGTTAAGTAGTTTCCTAACTTCAAATGATTTTTCTAGAGGAAAAATTGATTCCACTTTGTTTATAAAGAAAGTTAAAGAACATATCTTATTGGTCCAGGTATATGTTGATGATATCATTTTTGGATCAATTGATAATTTGTTATGTGTAGAATTTGCTAAGATAATGCAGGGAGAGTTTGAAATGTCTTTGATGGGAGAATTGACATTCTTCCTTGGACTTCAAATCAAGCAACTTAAAGATGGCATTTTCATCTCTCAAACCAAATACTACAAAGAGATACTTAAAAAGTTTGGAATGGACACCTCAAAGGAAGCTAACACACCCATGGGAACTTCATGCTATTTAGACAAGGATGAATCAGGTTTGGAAGTTAATCAATCTATGTATAGAGGTATGATAGGTTCATTGTTATACTTAACTGCAAGTAGACCTGATATTATGCATTCTGTCTGTGTGTGTGCTAGATTTCAGGCTTGTCCAAAAGAATCTCACCTAATTGCAGCAAAACATATTTTAAAATATTTAAAAGGAACTACTGGCGTTGGTTTATGGTATCCATCTGATGCTTGTACTAGTTTAATAGGATATTCTGATGCTGATTATGGTGGATGCAAAATTGATAGAAAGAGTACTAGTGGGACATGTCCTTTTTTAGGTTCATCCTTAGTATCTTGGCATTCTAAGAAACATGCATGTGTTGCTTTATCTACAACTGAAGCTGAATATATTGCAGCTGGTAATTGTTGTGCTCAAATTCTGTGGATGAAACAACAACTAGAAGATTATAGTATATTTCTGAATGACATACCTTTGATGTTTGATAATACGAGTGTAATCAATCTTACTAAGAATCCAGTAATGCACTCTTGGACTAAGCATATAGAGATTAGACATCACTTTTTGAGAGATCATATCAGCAAAGGAAACTGTAAAATAGAGTACGTTGATACAAAACATCAATTAGCAGATATTTTTACTAAGCCTCTTCCCAAGGATAGATTCTATGATCTTAGAAGAGACTTAGGGATATTAGAAATAGCTTAAATTCTGCTTAATTAGACAATTTTTGGATGGTTGTAATGTAATAATTCATTATGAAGGATGTTCATAGATTATCATGTATATAAACCTCAAAAATTTGATGAACTCTCTGGAATAATCGATTAATTGGAGTTATAATCGATTATTTGCACCCAAAACACTCAAAACATGACATTTCTCTCTGGATTAATCGATTAATTCGCCCATTAAAAATCAGTATTAATTGATTAACAGCTCAAATTAATCGATTAAACCTGACAAGTTTGGATTCCTAGCCGTTGCCAACGGATCTTTTGACCCTTATTCACTTTCATATGACCGTTGGAGATGTTTGGCTATAAATAGGGACCTCCATTTTACTTCTACTCACTTCTATCTCTTGAAATCAAGCTTTCTTGCCTCATTCTATCAATCTTGCCTTCTTCTCACTTAACTTGTCCTCTTAAATCTTCTTGTTACTCTTCTAATCCTTCAATGGCCTCATCTTCTCGTGCTAAAATTCCCACTAGAAGAAGATTTGCACCCTCATCTCATCCCCGTCCTAATTCTGTGGAAGGATGGATCTCTGATGCAGAAGGCCGACAAGAATTTGTGTCCTATTGGAAGGAACATGGTATTATTTCTCCTAAGTTCCTTATTGGTGAGCAGTTCATCAATAGGGGATTCAACTTTCCTAATCTCCTTGAAATTTAAGGAGTTCTCCCTTTCATCCAAATGCAAGGTACGTATTATCCTGACTTAGTTAGGGTATTTTACTCTAGGTTCAAATTTAGAGATCAAATTGCTACCTCTCGAGCAAAGGGTGTCACAATTATTCTTGATGATGATATTTGGGAAAACATTGCCCACTTTCCTATTAGAGAAGATGCTATTAACGTGTATGGTGAGTTAGATGATTTTAACATGATCATGGCGTACCGTTCTTTTCTGCGAAACCCCTCCATGTAGATTGGGCGTCTCCTTCTAGCTGGACCTTTGAAGAAGGAGGAACGCATGATTTTACATCTACTTGTCTGGATCCTATGTCCCTAGGCTACGAATCATGCTCAATGTTCTTCAATTGATCTTCATATTATTCATGCCATAATGAATAATGAGCCTTTAGATTGGGGTGTTCTTGTCACCATGACTATGTTAAAAGCCAAACGCCATCCCACCTTCAAAATTCCATATGCCCTCCTTGTCTCTCGCATTCTTGAATACAAAGGAGTAAATGTCGAAGGTGAACAAACAGTACAAACGAATAACTTAAATCGCATGCTGGACAGCACATTAATCCAACTCCAAATGGTGCGTGTCAACGATATTTATGTTCACAAGGATAACGTTCCAAATGAAGGTAACGTTAATGAAGATTCTGATGAAGATATGCCTCCTGCTGCTGCGTTTCCTTCTGATTAAATCTAAAGTGTTGGAACTTCCTCTACTCATCATGAAACCCGACAATCTATGGAAGACATGTTATCTGATATGAATCAGAGGATGCAGGCATTCTTCACCCTTTCTGGAGTACGACATGAGGAAATAATTCGTCGTATATCTGATGTAGATGATAAAGTGTGCCATTTAGAAAATAGATTTGATGCACACTTTCATAGTGATGATAGTGAAGATTTTTAAATTTTCTTTTTATTTGTAATGTATTTTCATTTCTGAAATAAAATGTGGTGTTCTTTTAATGCTTTGATTGAGGGGGAGTTATCTCCAAGTTATGCATATTTTGAGGGGGAGCTCTTATGATTGTTATAGAAGAATTCTTTTTTATTATAATCAAAATAGGGGGAGAAATATTTAAAGCCTA
The DNA here is from genome assembly GCA_963425845.1 of Sphenostylis stenocarpa. NCBI lineage: Eukaryota > Viridiplantae > Streptophyta > Magnoliopsida > Fabales > Fabaceae > Sphenostylis > Sphenostylis stenocarpa. The sequence goes on along the minus strand of OY731404.1, from coordinate 47,760,478 downwards.
CTATGATTGATTTTAAATATTATCTGGTATGTTTAATGTGTTTGTTAGTATGACAGATAAAACAGGTTATTACAAGGCTTTAAAAGAAAATTTTGATCATAATCAAAAAGGGGGAGATTGTTGAACATTCAAGGACTTGATGTTGAACTTACATGGACATGAAGCTTGTTGATTTTGATGATGATTCAAGAACACAAGAACTTAGAGAGTTGAAGACTTGTTTTATAGTGTAATAACTATGTTTTGATTAGTTTGAGTCTGTATTATTAGAGTTTAAGATAGCCGGTACATAGTTTGCACTTTAGAAGCTTCAAAAACTCAAATTTATCTTTTTGCCTCGGCTTTAATCGATTAAATGGTCAAATAATCGATTATTACAGTGAGAAAAACCATTTTTTGTATCTGTTCACTGTAATAATCGATTAACACACATGTTAATCGATTAACAAGCCTGTTAATCAATTAACAGGGCTTTTAATCGATTAAAACAGTGAGTTTTGGGGTTCTGTTGATTTTGGCTCTGTAATAATCGATTAACACTTCACTTAATCGATTATTTTAGTCAGATTTTGATTTTCAACTTCAAATCAACCCTATTTTCGAAAACCCTAATCCCAAGACTCCTAGTTCTGAAATTCCCAATTCCCAAACCCTAATTTCTCTACTTAAGCTTCTCTATGGCACTCAGAAAATAAGAACAACCTTTTTCAAACAAAAGTTAAGTGTTGTGAGTACCAGAGAACTGTTTGTTGGACGAAAAAGGGGCTTTTGGAATCTAGTGTGGGCTAGAAGCGATAAGAATCACTAAGTGGAGTTCTTAGTGGATTATGTGTTGTGCCGTCTCTGGGGAAAGCTGTTCTTCATCTCTTGTGGGTTTCAAGAGAGGTGTTTTCTTTACTTTATCTTTTCCATTGTAATCTGTTTGTAACAACTGTGATTATAGTGACAGCGTTAATCCTCAGTTTGAGTGATTAACAACTGGACGTAGGGTCTTTTGATCCGAACCAGTATAAATCTCCTGTGTAAGACTCTATCTCTATCTTATTTACATTTACACAGCTTTTTAATCGGTAAAATTTGGGGAAAATTTTTAAAACCTAATTCTTGTTAAGAAACCAATTCACCCCCCCTCTTGGTTTTTGTCCGACCATGCGAACATTCCGCTGCGCGATTCTAACACTTTCTTGCTCTTTTCACATTGTCGGTTCCTTCATGAGTCACTCTTAGTATTTCCCACATCTCCTGAGCACTTTTACAAAATGATATCCTATAAAACTCATCAAGGGTCAAAGTAAATGAAATAATGTTTCTAGCCCTAACATCATATTGTGTCTTTCTATTTTCCTCAACAATCCATCTAGAAAACGGTTTTGGTTCCTTTACTTCATTTACAATCATTTTAGGAATAAAAGAACCATTTACAACAGCATCCCAAACACCCCTATCAACAGTATCCAAAAATATTTGCATCCTAACTTTTCAGAAAGGATAATTTTGACCAGCAAAAAGTGGGGGTCTGTTAATAGAGGCACCCTCAGCAAAAGTTTGGTTTTGTCCGACCATTTTCAAAAATTTGAAAAACTATCAAAGCAAGTTCTGATACCACTTATTGGTATTGCAAAGCAGAATATTTGCGTTTAGGACAAAACCAAGAGGGGGTGAATTGGTTTCTTTATAAAAGTTATCACTTTAAAAACTTTTTGCAAGATTTAACTGATTAAACAACAACTGAAAAGTAAAGAGATAAGGAAAAGAAGATTACACGGGTAATTTTATACTGGTTCAGATCAAAAGATCTTACGTCTAGTTGTTAATCACTCTAAAAGAGGATTAACCCAGTCACTAAAACAATAGTTCAAGCAGATTACAAATTACAATTAACAAGGATTAGAAAACACCTCTCTTGAGTCACATAAGAGATGAACACCTCCTTTGAAGACACAAAGGATGAAGACAACTTTTCCTAGAGACCGCACAACACACAATCCACCAAGAAACCCACTTAGTGATTCTTATCACTTCTAGACCACACTAGGTTACAAAAGCCTCTTTTTCTTCCCTACTCAAAGTTCTCTCAGCAATCAAAACTATAAACTTTAGTATGAAAAAGGTTGTCCTTTTCAGAGAGCTAGAGAGTTCCTTAAATAGAGATTTTAGGGTTTTGAAAGTAGGGGATTTTGAAAATAGGTCTGAAATTTGAAATTCAAAATCATAATTGACACAAATAAACGATTATCATAGAGCTACTTTCGCAGAAGACAAAATTTGACTAGGATAATCGATTATCCACAGAGATAATCGATTATTCCAGTGACTTTTAGAAACCTAGTTTTAACTAGGATAATCGATTATCACCAGTGATAATCGATTTTTCTAGTGGTTTTCACAAATCTGTTTTTAAGTAGGATAATCGATTATCCTATGTGATAATCAATTATCACAGAGCATTTTTGTTAAAAATGAACTTTCAATGGTCAAACTATGTGTTGGTTATCTTGGACTCTATTTTTAGAGACTAAAAAATGATAACATAGAGTTATTACAAACAAATACAATTGTATATAAGTCTTCTAATCTTGAAGTCCTTTGTCTTTGAATCATCATCAAAATCTTCAGGCATTATACCCTTATATTTTCAATAGAATTAATTGATTAATCAATATTTAATAATCGATTAAAAGACAATTTAATCGATGAATTAAACCAGTTAGTTGGAAAAAGACTCTATATAAACAGGATTGCTTCAACGTTTTAAAATAGATCTTTAGCAATCAATCAAGCAATCATAAGAGAGATTTTCAAGAAAGAATCGCACAAGTTTTGTGGGGTTTTACAAAGTTCTTTCTTGAGGCATTTTTACATTCTTACTTGTGAATGTAGACCCCAAATCTTTCCCGACCCTCCAATAAAGCCAGAGATCGCCCGTTTCAAAGATGGTCTAGACTTTATTAAGTCCCTAGTAGCTTTTTCTAGGTTCCATTTAAGATAGGGAAGATTTTTAGAGGCAATAAAAATTGAAAAATTCGTCAGAGACAGTAGATGGTCGTCCAGGACAGTCAGACGGCCGTCCATGCCCACTTTTAGGCTATCGACTGCCGTCCACTTAGCTTGGACGGCCGTCCATGACAACTTTTGGCCATGCATGGTCGTCCACACTACATGGACGGCTGTCCATGGCCACTTTTTGCCATGGACGGCCGTCCACTTTTTCCTGGTGTGGTTCCCTATAAATAGGAGCCCCCATTCCTCGAAAATTCACACCTTTTCACTCCTACCACTCTCTAGGAAACCTTTTGGCACTTTAGAGTGACTCTGAGCATTATTCCGGAGTTCGAGTCAGCTTTCCAATTTCTGTTTAAAGTAGAAATCGATTAAGGAAGTCTTCTATTGAGACGTCTGACCCTCGGTAGAGTGACTTTTCTTTCTTTTGCGGGAGGACCGTGCCTGTAGAGTGCAGGGACTGCCAAAAAGCATCTTCAAGTTTTGAAGGGTTAATATAAAGCTTGCTTTGGAGGTTCCTTCCTTATTCTCTCTCTTTTACCGCTTTCTTTATCACTTTCTTTGTATGTATTAGATAATAGGGTCATGTAGACATTTAAATTCTGCAAGTAGATAGAATAATGGGGTAAAAGCATAATTTCTTTAAGTATTTATTTTCTAAACTAGTCCATCATAGGAAACCCGAAAGGGGCGTTGTGGGGTACTAACACCTTCCCCACACATAACTAACTCCCTTACCCGACTCTGGTTATAATGGCCAAAGTTGGTTTTTTCTAATACCACTGCCTTCTTTTTTTTTTTTTTTACCTTTTTCAGTGTTTAAGGTTAAAACACTAATGGCGACTCCTCGAACCTTTTCGAAAACCTCGCCTTTATGTCCAACCTGGTTATCGGACAACCTAAAGGCGTTAAACCACTTCTTTCAAAAAACACGAGTCAAAAACCCATCGCGTTGCTCAGACCGCCTCTTTTGATGGCGGTGACAGATGGCGACTCCACTTGGGAAGCTAGATAGTTGATCCCATTTAGTGATGGACTAGTTTAAGAAATAAAAAGTAGAAATTACACTTTTACCCTTTCTTGCTTTATAACATTCTTTACGGTTTGGCTTTAATAAGTGTTGAATGCTTATTTTCTACAATTGTCTGAAATAAATTGTACACAAACCCTTGCACACAATAGTCCCTCTATACCCGGGGGCAAGAGAGAATACACATAGGGAGTGGGTGGCAGGTACGACCGACCATGGTAATGGCCTTAGTGCCAGCAGGTCGTTGTCGGAAACCACCACTCAAGGTGTTAACCTTCTTCTTTTGGTCTAAGAATGTTGACACAGAGATCCGTGCATGGTTCAAAGACTGAGAGATTGAAGGGTCCCTATAATGGGGGCCTGGCCTTGGTTAGAACAATTACAACCTACCTTTGCCAATGCACTTTTCGGTAGGAAACCCCTACCTTGTGAATTAAACAACGTCCCTCTGTTTGCAGATGAGTGAATTGTTTGTGCATTTGTTTGTTGCATTTGACTGTTGCATAACATAATCATACAATAGAAAAAAAAAACAAAATCTCAAAAACCATTTCATAATAAACACCCTTATCTCGGACAATCTACATTTTAGCTAGCCTGGTTTCAGGTTCTTTGTCAGCTAAGTAGCCACGTGGACCGACAAAAGAGATAAGGGGTTCTAAAACCTTTCTTTTTATAATAAACCAACTTTATCTCGGACACTCTGCATTTTAGCTAGCCTGGTTTTAGGTTATTTGTAATCTAAGTAGCCACGCAGTCTGCAAGAAGAGATAAAAGATCAAAATAAAATAAAAAATAATAACAAAATCAAAACATCAATAAAAAGAATTTTGACAAAGTCGTATCATTCATATCGCATCATCTCATAAGTGGAAAAACCAAGAGAAAATAAACGCATAAGGAAAGTATGCATACACATCATCTTAATAAATCTCTCAAAAAATGGGTCTTAGGAGCATTTTTTGGGAAAATTGTTGGGCCAAATTTCCTTTGGGCATTTGCCACCTATTCTTCACTTTTTGCTCTTCGTTTTGATATGTTTTGCATCCAAATCCGACATTCCTATCAAAAGTTATCTCACTTTGAACATTTGCCGCCTTTTTGTACTAGTGCATGCATAAACATATTCATGCTAGGGGGAATTAGATATCTCGAAGACAACGACGAAAGAGGCTCCGAGCACAGTTGTAACCATCCACAAGGAAGGGACAAGTTGAAAGTAATGAAGATCTTATTGAATTACTTTGGCAAAGATCTTGTTGATTTGATGAAGTAAAAAATGAAGTCAAAGACAACTTTGTGGCAGTCAAAGGTCACTTAGATAAAAGAGTAAAGGGATTAGTGTGTCTGCAGCTCTGCTTAGGTATAATCATTTTTATCTTTCTGCTGCATGAGGTTTCTTCATTTAAAAGATTTTGCAAATGCCTCTAAAACATGTTTTAACGGTTAAAAACAAAGCATTTTGACAAAAGGTTTTTTAATCAACTATTTTAACTGATAGTATATGATATTTATCAACTAAAATGTTCTTAACACTTTTGTAACAGGTTTTTAACTGATATAATTTCGAAATAACCGATTGTTTTCATTAAAGGAAGTTTTGAAAACCTTCTGTCAGTATTTTAACTGATACAGTTTCGAAATAACCGATTAAAATCACTTAAAATGTTCAGGGAAGTGTTCTGGCAGTATTTTAATCGATATAACTTCGAAATAATCGATTAAAACCACTTGGTATAACAGATGACCGATCAGAATGGCTTTATGACCGATAAGAATCAGATATGATCGATCAGAATTATTTTAATCGATTAAATTACATTTCAATCGATTAAAACAAATTAAGAGAATTTCTACACAGCGTTTTAATCGATTAAAACATATTTTTATCAGTTAAAATCACTTGGAAAAGTTTACAAGAATATTTTGCAGTATATTAATCGATTGAAAGTCGAAACAATCGATTAAAACAGTTTGGAAGATTTTTTGTAAAGGGTTTTAATTGATATAAACGTTTTCGTATCAGTTAAAACAAATCTGGAAAATAATCAAGAACGTTTTAATGGATTAAAAGAAGTTTTAACAGATTAAAACAAGACTTTTAACATATTAAAAGATTATTTTAACAGATTAATTAAACCAGCAGTTTTGAAAATCTTCTATATAAACAGAAATGTTTAACCTTTTTAAAATACATCTTTTAGCAATCAATCAAGCAATCAAAAGTGCTATTTTTAAGAGAGAATCACGCTAGTTTTTGTGAAGTTCATTAAAGTTCTTTCTTGAGGCAAATTGCATTCTTTTGGAGAAGAAACACATACTGCAGAACTGCATAAAACTGGTTTGAGCGTTCTTAGTTTCTTCTATTTGTTTTTTGTACTTTCTTTTATTGTATTGTGGGTGCCTGGAATTGTGGGCACTGGTTTCTGTAGCTGGAATTTGGCTGCAGGGTAGGTCAAGAACTGGAATTTGGTTCTTGGTGAAAGGTTAGGTGCAGGAACTGGAATTGTGGTTCTTGTGGTATATTGAGTGTGAGATTAAGGTTGTAATCTGTAAAACATTCAATCTAGTGGAACCCAGCTGGAATTTGGCTGGAGACTGGACGTAGCCCTAGGATTGGGTGAACCAGTATAAACCTTGGTGATATCTTTCTAAACCTTTCTCTTCTTTAATTCTGTGACTGCATTTATTTTTTATTGCTTGCTGTGTAATTCAAGAATTGGTCAGAATTCTTAATCTTTGAAATAGATAATCTGTTAATTGCGAAAATCTTTCAAAGATCAATTCACCCCCCTCTTGATCTCAGCCTACATTTCTAACAGTTGGTATCAGAGCAAGGTTCTTGAGAATTATTCAAGTTTTTCGATCCATGGCTGGAAACAAATTTTCTGAGGGTGCTTGTATTGATAGACCTCCACTGTTTTGTGGAACAGATTATCCATTTTGGAAGATTAGGATGAAGATCTTTATTGATTCTGTTGGTATAAATGTGTGGAATATCATTGAACAAAAAATTGATGTTTCTAACAAAGATTGGTCTAGTTTAAATGATTGTGATAAGAAATTAATCCAAGATGATTGTATTGCCAAAAATATCATCATATCTGCACTTAACAGAAACAATTTTTTCAGGATTGCACATTGTCAAACTGCTGCACAAATGTGGAAGATCCTTGAAATGACCTATGAGGAAACAACTGAGATATGCTTAATGGTCAACTCGGGTTTGCCAATAACCAGTGTAAGTGTTGACTCAACAACTACTATGAATTATAGTTCTTTACAAGATGCTTTTTATGAAATGCATGCAGTAGCTAAAAGATTAGAAACTGAAAATAAAAGATTAAAAAGTATGAATAGGTTATTAGAAAACAAGATCACTATTCTTGAAAAGAAAATAGTTGATAAAGAAACCAACAATGAGAATTTGGAAATAAGTAATAACTCTGATTGCATGTGTAATGTTAAAGATTGCAAAAACTGTCCTGAGTTACAAGAGAAATTAACATATTTAATAAAAACTGCATGTAAACTTGCACAAGGAAAAACTAGTCTTGACATGATACTTGATTCTCAAAAATTAGTTATTGATCGTGGTGGAATAGGTTTTACACCTTCTATTGGAAAGAAAACTAGAGCATTTAAAAACTATTTTGCATATAATAAATCTATGTCATCTCCATTTATTAAATGTTTTTACTGCATGAAAAAAGGTCATTCTGTGAAGTATTGTAGAATTAAGAAATATGCTATTCCTAAATGTAGAATGAAGTGGATACCCAAATATTCATTTCAAATAACATGATTCGACCCAGTAATTAAAAAGGGGTACCAGAAATATGCCAAATCTGTTTTGTAGGAACAAAATTTGGAAGTCCCTGGGTATCATATCAGCAAATTCTGTTTCTGGATTCTTGGACTGAGTATTTTAATTGATATAAAACTATTTTAATCGGTTAAAATCACTTATAGAGAATACTAGAAAAGTTGTCCGTACAGTTTTAATCGATTGAAATGCGAGTTAATCGATTAAAATGTTCTCTAGAATCTACTTTAGCTGTTTTAATCGATTAAAATGGATTTATATCAATTAAAATCATTAAAATGATAAATTTAACCGATTATTCCTCGTTTAAATCGATTATTATTCTGATATAATTTTTTCCAGAACTTGATTAATCGATTGAATATCAAATTAATCGATTAAAATGTTACTTCCAGTGAAGAATTAATTGTGCATTTCAACTCTGTCCCGTTTTATACTGCAACTATACTAATTTCTCTTTCAGGCAAAACAAACTGAAGATCTCTGGTACCTTGACAGTGGCTGTTCTAAACACATGACAGGTGATATTACACAATTTTTCAACTTAAAACTAACGAATGGTGGGACTGTTGTCTATGGGGATAATAACAAAGGAAGAATCTTTGGAATAGGTGACATTAAATGCACAAAATTAGGTATTATTAACAATGTATTATTTGTTGAGGGTTTAAAACATAATCTGATTAGTATTAGCCAGCTTTGTGATAAAGGACACAAAGTTGTCTTTGGTCAAAATCAATGTCAAATAATCAAATCAGATTCAGAACAGGTATTGATTACTGGTAAGAGGATCAACAATATTTACATGTTAGATACTAATTCTGCTAAAGATTGTTGCTTAATCTCTAAAGAAAATGATTCTTGGTTGTGGCATAGGAGGTTAGTTCATATTCATATGAATCATTTGAATAAACTTATTTCTAAAGATCTTGTAGTTGGCTTACCTAAACTTAAGTTTGTGAAAGACAAAGTATGTGATGCATGTCAAAAGGGGAAACAAGTAAGGAATTCTTTTTCACAGAAAAATATTGTTTCAACTTCTAGACCTCTTGAACTTTTGCACATGGATCTCTTTGGTCCTTCTAGAACTATGAGTTTAGGAGGAAATCTATATGCACTGGTTATAGTAGATGATTACTCAAGATTTACCTGGACATTATTTTTAAAACTAAAATCTGATACTTTCCATTTGTTTAAGAAATTTGCGAAACAAATTCAAAATGAAAAAGGCTATTTCATCTCTTGTATTCAAAGTGATCATGGGGGAGAATTTTCAAACAAAAATTTCAATAAATTTTGTGATAAACATGGTATTAAGCATAATTTTTCTGTTCCTAGAACTCCTCAACAGAATGGTGTAGTTGAAAGGAAAAATCGTTCTCTTGAAGAGTTAGCTAGGACAATGCTTAATGAGAAAGCATTATCAAAATATTTTTGGGCTGAGGTCGTTAGTACTGCTTGCCATGTATTAAACCGTGTTGTAATTAGACCTTTTCTTAAGAAAACCCCCTATGAATTATTCAAAGGTAAAAAGCCTAACATAAACTATTTTAGAGTTTTTGGAAGTAAGGTTTTTGTTTTAAACAATGGAAAGGAAAGTCTTGGAAAGTTTGATTCCAAATCAGATGAAGGTATCTTCTTGGGATATTCATTGAATAGCCATGCTTATAGAATCTTTAACAAAAGGATAAATACTGTAGAAGAATCTGTCCATGTTGTATTTGATGAGACTAACCCAAGTATGCAGAATATTTCTGAGTATAGTACAAAAGATGATGTTTTAACTGATAAAATGAATCAGTTAAAACTGCCAGAATCAACAGTTTCTCAAAAAGAGGTTCAAGATATTGAAGAATCTGAAGAGCAGCTACCTAAAGAATGGAAAAATCCAAGAAATCTTTCAATAGATAACATCATTGGTGAAATAAATTAGGGAGTTTCCACTAGAAGATCTTTAAATAAATTTTGCAATCACATGGCATTTGTATCCCAAATTGAACCAAAAACCATATCTAATGCATTAAAGGATAATAACTGGATTAATGCTATGCATGATGAATTAAATCAATTCACAAGAAATGAAGTATGGGAATTAATTCCAAAACCAGATAATGCAAATATTGCAGGAACAAAATGGGTTTTTAGGAATAAAATGGATGAAAATGGTATAATTACTAGGAACAAGGCTAGATTAGTTGCTAAGGAGTATAATCACCAAGAAGGAATTGATTTTGATGAAACATATGCTCCTGTTGCTAGATTAGAGGCAGTTAGACTTTTACTTGCTTATGCTTCAATGAAAAGTTTCAGGTTATTTCAAATGGATGTCAAAAGTGCTTTCTTGAATGGATATTTGAATGAAGAAGTTTTTGTTACACAACCACCTGGTTTTGAAGATCATATTCATCTAGAATATGTTTATAGATTAAAGAAAGCTTTGTATGGTCTCAAACAAGCCCCAAGACAATGGTATCAAAGGTTAAGTAAGTTTCTCATTTCAAAGGGATATCAAAGAGGTTTGGTTGATAAAACTTTATTCTTAAAAAAATTGAATAATGATGTAATTCTAGTTCAAGTATATGTTGATGACATCATATTTGGAGCACTAATGAGTCTTTATGTAAAGAATTTATCAAAGATATGCAGGGAGAATTTGAGATGTCTATGATGAGGGAACTCAACTACTTTCTTGGATTACAAGTTAAACAACTTCAAGAAGGAAGTTTTCTTCATCAATCTAAATACTGCACAGAACTTTTAAAGAAATTTGAAATGGAACATTGCAAAGAAGCATCAACACCAATGTCCACAAATTGCTATCTTGATTCTGATGAAAAGGAAAATTTGTTGATGAAACCAAATATAGAGGGCTTATTAGTTCTTTACTATATCTAACAGCAAGTAGACCTGACATTATGTTTAGTGTTTGCATGTGTGCCAGGTTTCAATCTGCACCAAAAGAATCCCATATTACTGCTGCAAAAAGAATCCTCAAATGTCTCAAAGGAACTTTAAATGTTGGGTTATGGTATCCTAGTGAGTCCAAACTAAATTTAATTGGATACTCTGACTCGGATTTTGCAGGTTGTAAGCTTGATAGGAAAAGTACCAGTGGCACCTGTCATCTCCTTGGAAGCAGTCTAATTTCATGGCATAGTAAAAAACAATCATGTGTTGCACTTTCAACAGCTGAAGCTGAGTACATTGTAGCTGGAAGTTGTTGTGCTCAATCTCTTTGGATCAAACAACAACTTGAGGATTGTCGCCACCGTCCGTTCTGACGTCCAGGGACATCTCGAACGTTTATGCGATCAGTCGCAAAAAGATGGTTAAGACTCGCGTTTTATGTTAAAATTATGTTCATTGCTTCCGAGGTGCTCAACAACTGAACTATCCTCTAATAAAAGCAAGGTTTTCGAAAAGGGGTTCTTTTGGAGTCGCCACCAATGTTTTGACCGCAAACATTGGAAAAGGATAAAAAGGCGTTGATTTTAATAAAAACCAAACTTGGCCTTTATAACCAGAGTTAGGTAAGGGAGTTAGTTACGTGTGGGGAAGGTGTTAGCACCCCACAACGCCCCTTACGGGTTCCCTATGACGGATTAATTCATTTAAGTGAAGATTACGAGAAATTACGCGATTACCCTATTTTATTGCATAATATTAAAAATGGCTATCTACATGACTTTATTTCATATTGCATACATAAAGCAATAAATAAAGCATTAAAAGAGAAGAGAAGTGAAAAGAACCTCCGTAGCAAGCTTTGTATTGCAAATCTTTAATCGTGAGGATGCGTTTTGGCAATCCCTCGCTCTACAAAGACTCTCCTCTCCGAATACAATACCGACTCTACTAAATTTTACAGAAGAATTGAATGCTGGAATCTAATTCCTTAACTGATTGTTACCTTATTAAGGCAATCAGAGAGTTCATTCGAAGTAGGGAGAGAAGAAAAGTACTTGGAGTTGTCTGGTGTGTCAAACAGTGGCAAATGAGCCTCCTATTTATAGTTTTTCGCATCTTGGCAATTTGGGACGACCATCTGGGTTGGGACGGCCGTCTGGGTTGGGACGGTCGTCCCACTTGAATTTTTTTACCTTTGGGTCCACCCCTTGAAGAGTGGGACGGGCAGTCTCAGTTGGGATGACCGTCCCACTTGGCCAGGGCAGCTTGGGACGGTCGTCTCACATTTGGGACGACTGTCTCAACTTGTTTTGGCTAGCTTTTGTGTTCTGGGACCCCCGGGAAGCTTTCCTTTCTTTATTCGGACGTTGGTTGATGTTGATAGATGCCCGTTGAAGCTTTATCTTCATATAGGAAGTCTTATTTAGTCTTTTATTAAGATGTTGGGCTAGCTTTATCTTTTATAGGAAGTCTCCTTAGCCTTTATTGAGAGGCCGGGCAAAATTAGGGGTCTACAGCTGCCCCCCCTTCACCTGCCTAGCTAATTTGTTGGCTTAATATGCCGACAAAATTAGTTGGTAGGGGAAGGAGTTAACCCTTTTGCCCGATTATCCTTCATATTCTTCTTTGCTGATCCTCCGGATAATAAATATTTTTGATAGGTACCAACCCCTATCTGGTTTGAGCCTTACTTTATAAGGCACTGGTTAGTACTTACCCTCACCTGGTATGAGTCTGCATTTCACTAGACTCTTGTGGGTACCTACCCCCACTAGGTATGAATCTTGCTCTTTGCTAGATTATGAACCCTTTTCCATAGGGTTCTTGTGGGTACTTACCCCCACTTGGTATGGACCTTATTCTGCAAGGTTTTGGTGAGTACCTACCCTCACCTGGTATGAGTTCGCATTTTGCTAAACTCTTGTGGGTACTTACTTCCGAGGTGCTCAACACTTGAACTATCCTCTAACAGAAGCAAGGTATTTGCAACCCATTTTTGTGTAATGCTCTGGTGAGTATTTTACTCTACCTGATGCATTTTGCGAAGTTTTGATGAGTACCTACCCTCATCCGGTACAAACCTTATTTTATAAGGCTTTGGTGGGTACCTACCCCCACCTGGTACGAATCTGCGTTTTTGCTAGATTCTGATGAGTACCTACCCTCATCCGGTATAAACCTTATTTTATAAGGCTCTGGTGGGTACCTACCCCCACCTGGTACGAATCTGCGTTTTTGCTAGATTCTGATGAGTACCTAACCTCATCCGGTATAAACCTTATTTTATAAGGCTTAGGTGAGTACTTACCCTCACCCGGTACGAACCCTATTCTATAAGGCTCTTGTGGGTACCTACCCCCACCTGGTACAAACCCTATTCTATAAGGCTCTTGTGGGTACCTACCCCACCTGGTACATACCCTATTCTATAAGGCTCTTGTGGGTACCTACCCCCACCTGGTACGAACCCTATTCTATAAGGCTTTTGTGGGTACCTACCCCCACCTGGTACGAATCCTATTCTATAAGGCTCTTGTGGGTGTAGACCCTAAATATTGCCCCGCCTCCAAATAAAGAGTAGAAGACCTCCTATTCGAAGATGGACGAAGCCTAACAAGCCACTAGGAGAGACTATTAGGCCCCATACTAGGATAGGAGGGATTTTTGGCACAAAAATAAGGATTTTCGCCTTTTGGGGTCGAGACCGCCGTCTCGCCTTGCACAAGTGGCGAGACCGCCGTCTCGTTTGGCGAGACAGCCGTCTCGCCACTTGCGAAAGGCGAGACCGCCGTCTCGTTTGGCGAGACCGCCGTCTCGCCACCTGTGAAAGGTGAGATCGCCGTCTCGCCATTCCTGCAAGGCGAGACGGCCATCTGGAATGTCGAGACGGCCGTCTCGACCTTGTCAGACGAGACGACTGTCTCGACCTGACAGGCGCGAATCCCTATAAATAGGGTGCTCCCTCCCCTCACTTCCACACCACAAACAACTTTCTCACTCTCTCTCTAGTCACATCAAGAGTTTCTCTCTCTAGAATCCCTCTGACGCATTTTTGGAGCTTCTGAGTGTCTTTAGAGTATTTTTAGAGCGTTTCGAGAGGTTTCCGACGTCATGTAGAGTGAAGGGCTGCCACAAAGCACCCTATTTTTAAAGAATTAAATAGAAAGCTTGCTTCGAAGCTCTCTACTCTCTTTCTCTACCTCTTACTGCTTTATTTAAATTATGCAATAGACATTAGGGCCATGTAGTCATAATTTTTAAATTCCGCAAAATAAAAGGGCAAAAGCGTATTTTTCCGGTTTATTTATTAATAGAATAGCTGGCCTATCATAGGGAACCCGAAAGGGGCGTCGTAAAGGAACTAACACTTCCTTTACGCGTAACTAACTCCCTTACCCAACTCTAGTTCTAACGACCAAAGTTGGTTTTTCGAAAACCAACGCCTTTTAAACTCCTTTTCCGATGTTTCCGGTAAAAACATCGGTGGCGACTCCGGAGAACCCTAAAAAACTAGCTCTTGGATTAGCCCGGTTATCAGACAATCCAAGAGCACCTTTTCAAAAACCTCGCCCTCAGGTTCAGGCCGGTTATCGGACAACCTAAAGGCGTTGTAACCACCAATAAAAAATGCGAAAATCAATAGAGTCAGAAACCATCGCGTCGCTCTGACCACCCTCGTTTTGACGGCAGCGACAGATGGCGACTCCACTGGGGAAGCCTAGAGAGTTGATCCCATTTAGTGATGGACCAGCTTAAAAATAAATAAACCAAGAAAATAACGCTTTTGCCCTACCTAGTATTATAACATGTTTTACGGTTTGGCTTTAATAATTGTTGCTTGTTTATACTTACGCAATTGTGTGAAATACAAACTGTACACAAACGCTTACACACAACAGTTCCCTCTATACCCGAGGGCAAGTGAGAAAAACATAGGGAGTGGGTGGCAGGTACGGTTCACTGTAGTGATGGCCTTGTGCCCACCGGTGTGATCGGAAACCACCACTCAAGGTGATAACCTTCCTCTTTTGGCAACAAGACTGACTATGGCCTTAGTGCTAAGCATGGTCGGAAGGCTGGAGAGTGGGGACCCTATAATGGGGGCACCTTGGGAGCCTTAGCCTAGTGAGAACAGTTAGAACCTACCCTCGCCAATACACTTTTCTGCAAGAAAACCCTACCTCATGATAAAAACGAATTCTCGCCTGTTCGTGGATGATCGAATTGTGTGTGCATATGTTTGTTGCATTTGTCTATTGCATAGTGTCGCCGCCGTCCCTTTCCGACGTCCGGGGGACGTCTCGAAACGTTTATGCGAGCGGTCGCGAAAAGATGGTTTAGACTCGCGTTTTTGTTTTAAAAGGTTTTCGAAAAGGGGTTCTTATGGAGTCGCCACCAATGTTTTGACCATAAACATTGGAAAAGGAAAAAATGTTGATTTTAAGAAAAACCGCACTTGGCCATTATAACCAGAGTTGGGTAAGGGAGTTAGTTACGTGTGGGGAAGGTGTTAGCACCCCACAACGCCCCTTTCGGGTTCCCTATGACAGATTAATTCATTTAAATAAAGACTACGAGAAATTACGCGATTACCCTATTTTATTACATAATATTAAATGGCTATCTACATGATTTTATTCTATATTGCATGTATAAAATGATGAATAAAGCTAAATAAAGCAATAAAAGAGATATTAAAATAGCTATCTACATGATCCTATTCTACATGACATAATAAAGCTAAATAAAACAAGAAAACAATAAATAAAACAATAAAAGAGAAGGGAATTGAAAAGAACCTCCGTAGCAAGCTTTATATTGAGAACCTCGAACTGTGAGGATGCGTTTTGGCAACCCCTCTCTCTACACAGTCTCTCCTCACCAATACAAGATCGACTCTACTAAAAATTTAAAGAAGAATCAAATGCCGGAATATAATTCCTTAACCGATTGTTACCTATTTAAGGCAATCAGAAAGATCATTCGAGAGAGAGAGAGAAGTAGACAAGTGCTCTAAAGTGTTTCAGAGCTCTCTGTAGTGTCTGTGGTCTCCAAAAAGTGGCAAATGAGCCTCCTATTTATAGTTTTTCGCAGCTGGCGCACTTTGGGACGGTCGTCTGGGTTGGGACGGCCGTCTGGGTTGGGACGGCCGTCTGGACTGGGATGGCCGTCCCAAATGGCAAAATTACACAGAGCGGGACCCCCAGGAAGGCCGGGACGGCCATCCCATTTAAAATGGGTTTGGGACGGCCGTCCCAACTTTGGGACGCGCGTCCCAACTGAATTTAAGAGGTTGGGACGGCCGTCCCAACCCTGGGACGGTGGTCTCGGCCTGTTTTGTCCAGTCTTCGCGTTCTGGGACCCCAGGAAGCTTTCCTTTCCTTTTTCGGACATAGATTGATGCCGATGTGTGTCCGTTGAAGCTTTATCTTCATATAGGGAGTCTTCTTGGCCTCCAATAAGATGTCGGGCGAGCTTTGTCTTTGTGTAGGAAGTCTCTTTTGGCTTTTATCGTGTGAATGAGTGAACTCCGTCTTCTGTTGTGGGAGGTCCTTTTCGGTTTTGGGAAGCCGGATGAACTCCATCTTCGAGTGAAATTCCTCTAGCTTTTATTTTGAGAGGCCGGGCAAAATTAGGGGTCTACAGCTGCCCCCCCTTCGCCTGCCTGACTAATTCGTCGGTTTTTAATATGCCGACAAAATTAGTTGGTAGGGGAAGGAGTTAACCCTTTTGCCCGGTTATCCTTCGGATGCTGCCCCTTGTTGATCCTCTGGATGATAAATATTTTGATAGGTACCAACCCCTATCTAGTGTTTTGACGAGTACGAACCCCCTGTCGTGGTATGAGTCTGTATTTTGCTGGATTCTAATGGTTTTTACACCCCCCGCTGGGTGCGAACCTGCAACTTGACAAGGCTCTATTGTGCGAGTCTGCATCTTGACGGACTCTAATGGTTTTTACACCCCCACTGGGTGCGAACCTGCAACTTGACAAGGCTCTATTGTGCGAGTCTGCATCTTGACGGACTCTAATGGTTTTTACACCCCCACTGGGTGCGAACCTGCATCTTGACAAGGCTCTATTGTGCGAGTCTCGCATCTTGACGGACTCTAATGGTTTTTACACCCCCACCGGGTGCGAACCCGCATCTTGACAAGGTTCTATTGTGCGAGTCCGCATATTGACGAGACTCTAATGGTTTTTACACCCCCACCGGGTGCGAACCCGCATCTTGACAAGGCTCTAGTGTATTTTTTCACCCCACCGGATGTGAACCCGAATCTTGCTAAGGTTCTAGTGTATTTTTTCACCCCACCGGATGTGAACCTCGAATCTTGCTAAGGTTCTAGTGTATTTTTTCACCCCACCGGGTGTGAACCCGAATCTTGCTAAGGTTCTAGTGTATTTTTTCACCCCACCGGATGTGAACCCGAATCTTGCTAAGGTTCTAGTGTATTTTTTCACCCCACCGGATGTGAACCCGAATCTTGCTAAGGTTCTAGTGTATTTTTTCACCCCACCGGTGTGATCCTGAATCTTGCTAAGATTCTAGTGTATTTTTTCACCCCACCGGATGTGAACCTATATCTTGGTAAGGTTCTATTGTCGGCGGCTCACTGTTTTTTATCATGCGCCTATGGGGAGTAATTTGATTTTGACTTTTCTTGTTTTAGTCATCTGGCTTTTACCGGGGAGTTTCTATTAGTTGCCTCTTTTTAGGCGGGAATCCTCTGGGGATTTTGTTGTGCCTCTTGATTAGGCGGGAATCCACTGGGGATTTGTTGATTTTTTTTATTGTGCCTCTTGATTAGGCGGGTGCTTCGATAGTGGTGAAGGCTTTTTACTTGTTGTTTTTCACCTCTGAATAGGCTGATGTTCTTCTTGAGGATATTTATTCTTGATAATACCTCTGAGTAGGTAGATGTTTTTTGAAAGCTTTGTGCTTGTATTACCTCTTATAGGTTGATTTCCCGCTTCTTGGGGATATCGGCTCTTTGCTTGTTTCTGAGTAAGCATAGGCATTCTTGGGAGTGAAGGTTTTGTACTTCGCTGGGGATATTCATATTGGGTGCTTAACTCCTTGTGGATTTGTAATTTGTAATTTGCCTTTGCGGTTAGGCTTACTGGGGAGAAAATTTTCTTTTTGGTGATCCACCGGGGGGTTGATTTGCTTTCCTGTGGATGGAATTTTCTCATTTTCTTCTTTTATAGATTTTTCTTGATGTGCTCTTCTTGGGGATTTTCTTTCGGTTTTTTCTTGCAGTGGCCTTTGTTAGAGGATGAAAGGCTTTTCTCTTCTTTCTTTTTGTTGCCCCCCAGTGATGTGGGGGATTTTGACTCTGTTTTTTCTTTGATGGACTCCTCGAGGCGGCGACTCTCTAATGAGTGTGCTTGATGACTCATGCGGTGATGTCTTCGAGTCGTGAGGTAATCTTTTTGTTTTGCCTCTGGAGTAGGCAAGGATCCGCTTGGGGATAATTGAGCTTTTCCATTGGTTTTTTCCGTTTTTGGTGTACTTTTATTGGTGACTTCCTTTTTCTTGAATGGAAGGAATGTTGATTGCGGCTTTAAATGATTTATGTTTGATGACTCAAGTGATGATGCTGAGTCATGAGATAATTTTTGTGTTGCCTCTGGAGTAGGCAAGGATCCACTTGGGGATTATCGAGCCTTTCCGTTGGCTGTTTTTTTTTTTTTTTTTTTGTTTACCTTCGTTTATTGGTGTAGAAGGTTGATGGTTGGAGCTAGCTTTCTTGGAGCTCCTTATTTTGCTAAAGTAGTTCAGATTTCGCCTTTTTCCATCGTGGTTCCGATTTTCATATGGAGACTGGATTTTGGCGCCTCCTGTTTTTCAATTACAAGTATGGAGGCTAGACTCCTTATATGCATTTTTATTTATTTGAAAAATTATTTTATTTTATTTTTTTATTGATTTTGACAAAGTCGTATTATGCAACTACTTTGTGTGTGGATGTCTTAGATGCAATCTAATGTTTATTTATTTTCGATGTATTTAGAAAGTAACTGGCCTTCTTCTGTTGGCTTCCTTATGAATATGCCGATGGGCTCCTCTTCTATGACCGTGATGCTGGGCTCTTCTTTTACTCATCTTTTGGTTTTAGCCCTATCTTTTGCCTAGACCGCCTTTTACGGTTTTTCGATCTAGCGGGCTGCCTTAATTTTTGCCTAGAATATCTTAGGGGGCTTTTGCCTTATCTTTTGCCTAGACCGTTCTTTTGGGATTTCCGATCTAGCAGGCTACCCTGGTTTTTACCTAAGAATATCCTAGCAGGCGTTTATTCTCTTATTATTTTTATATGCTTCCCTTTTTTAGATGCATGTTTGATCTTTGATTAAAAGTCTTTGCGCATATTTATGATTTATCAATAAAGGGGCATTTCCATAATATTTGGTCAAGAGAAAGGAAATGAAAAGGAATTTTTATTGATAAATGAGCAAAAGTTTTATTTCTTTTATAGAAGGATTTCAAAAGGTATTTAGAAGAATGGGTGGTCGTGGTTGGTGCATCTTGTTTAGGCTTATACAGTCATGTCTATGATATCTCGCCCCTAGTTCTCCTAATTGCTTTAGTTGAGATGTCCGAGCTCGAGTGAAGACCATGCAGACGCTTGCTTCGGAAGAATGTTACTTTAGCCGCCTGTTCGGTTTTCGGCTACAGTAACCATTGCTCTTAGTTTCCTTTTTTTTTTTTTTTTTTTTTTTTTTTTTTACCTCTACTTTTTGCCTAGGACGTATCCTAGCGAGGGATATGGACCCTATCTTTTGCCCGGGGATGCCCTTTGCGGGTTTTCATTCCTCGACGGGTCATGAGCAATGTCTTCAAGCATAATACTTCTTCGCAGTACCGGAGTTGATTAGGTGTCGAAGTTCTTTTCCATTCATATTGGCGAGGATAAGAGCCCTTTCTGAGAAAGCTCATTTGACCACAAAGGGTCCTTCGTAGTTCAGTGCCCATTTTCCAATTTTATTGTTTTGGGCCGGAAGCAACTTATTTACCATTAAATCCTTCTTATGGTAAATGTGAGGGTTGATCTTTTTTGTAAGCCTTTTTATTTTCCTTTGATAAGCTTGTCCGTGACATATAACATTCAGCCGTTTTTCTTCCATAAGGTTTAACTGGTTATGTTGGCTTCGAACCCGGTTAGCCTTTGTTAATTTTGCTTCCATCATCATGTGCTTTTATCAACATGATCAGCTGTACTAATTTGCCGTCTTGGACTTTTGTTGTAACCGAAGAGTAATCATTTTGAATGTAGAGCAATTGTCATGTCAATGCCCCTCTTCCTTTCCTTAGGGATTTCAATCCTCCTATTGATCACTATATTTCCACATTTCCCAGTCAACTACTTGAATGCTTTGTGGTGAAGGGTCAAGAGAATAGAAGGAAAGGGATTTATTGCAAAGGCTTGTGTTTTAGAGGGATATTTTTGTAATAAAGGTTTTTGTAAGAATGGCTAGCCAAGGTTGGTCGGTGTTTAGGCTAGTTTAGACAAAACGTTTTGTTCTTATAACGTGGCGTCATTGTTTACTGATTTATGGCGCTTTTTTTGCGATTGATTAACTTCCCTAGGCCGCCCTTTCAGGTTTTCAGTCTAGGATGTTGTGCTTATGTCCTATTTTTTGTCTAGGTTTCCTTTTTATATTTATTTTTAAGGAATACCTAGCGGACTTTTGATAACCCTAACTTTTGCCCAGGCTACCCTTTATTATTGTTCGGTCTCCCGTCGGGTTTACCCTAACTTTTGTGCAGCCCCTTTGTGGGTTTCCCGCCGGTATTTTGCCCTTTTATCTTCTTGTCTCGGCCTTTGACCTTGACGGGCTTTTCTTTTTTATTATGCATATATATATATTTTTTGCACAACATTGTCAAAACTTTGATTTTGTCAAGATAGATTTCATTTGTATTTCTAGTTAATCAATCATTTTTTTTTTTTTGCTTTTCTTTACAGCGCTTTAATTATTCTGACGCATTTGGAATAAAACGTTTTATCTAAACCGTGTTTATTAAAATGGGGTATAGATACATTTAGTAAGAAAAGAAGCAGATAGTAAGAATAGCACTCTTTTGTAATTTCAGTGGAAATGTGTGCCCTAGAGATGCTCTGGGACGGGCAAACCCCGAGGAGTGATCTCTAATAGTCACTAGATTTACATCCCTTAGAATCGTAAGAAGGACACCTAATGACTAACGCTACCCTTTGTGCTAATATCCCTCTTTTCTGAATATCATCTTCGAGGGGTAAGACCTCCCTATTGTTCGTATGGTTTGATCTTTTGTAGGGTCATACCCTAATCCATACTTTAGCGGATTATCTTTGAAATCCGGTGGCTCTCTTATTCCTTGAGAGTTCTTTCCAAGCCCCCGTCCCGGGCGATATCCATATCTTTTCATCATATGGGCCACCTTCATGTTACTAGGGAGTCTTTCGATATTAGCAATCTCGAGCGCTTGAAAAGATGTTTCGAGAGCCTCTTCAGCCGCATCCACATATGGTTGGACAGACGGCTTGCTCGATCGAAAGTCTTCTTCGGCTTGAACCGTGACGAGTTTATCATTTGTCACAAACTTGACTTTTTGGTGGAGCGTTGAAGGTATTGCCTTAGCGCTATGAATCCAAGGTCTACCAAGGAGACAACTCGTATGCTGGTGTGATATCCATTACGTGGAAGTCTATGTTGAAGATAGTAGGGCCGATTTGGATTGGTAGATTGATTTCTCCTACTACTTCTCGTCTTGATCCATCAAAGGCTCGAACAATTGTATTACTCGGCGCATGTGGGTTCCTTGCACCGTTATCTTGTCGAGTGTACTTTTAGGCATAACATTTAAGGATGATCCATTATCTACTAGAACTTTGGAGATGAGATATTCTTTGCATTTAACAAGCAATATGCAAGGGCTTGTTGTGATCAGACCCTTCTAAAGGGAGTTCTTCATTTGTGAAGGTAAGGTGATTATTGGTCGTGATATTACCAATAATTCCTTCAAACTTGTCTTGGGATATTGTATGTGGAACGAATGATTCATTCAAAACCTTTAACAATGCGTTTCGATGTGGTTCCGAACTCATTATAAGTGATAACAAGGTTATCTTTGCAGAGTACGATTGAGTTGATCGATGATGGAGTACTCACTTTGTCTTATGTATTGGAGTAACTCATCCGTCTCTTCCTTGGATTCTTTTTCCTCTTCGGCTTTATTTTTCATTTTATCTTTAGGAATATTATCTTGTAATTCCTTGGGGGCGTATATTTTTCCGCTTCTTGTCATGCCCCCAATACCGCTATGTTGGAGATATCTTGGTTGACTCGGCGATTCTTCCGAGTATCTCCAGTGGTACAAGCTTTATTTGATTTATAAGGGAAAGGACGAGGCACGAATAAACGTATAGGTGTTATTGCCTTCTCACTTTTGTCAATTGGAATAACCAACGGTGCTTGTTTATTATCATCTTCGGGTTTATCGATTGTCGTAGAGATTTTGATGACGAAAGGCTTCTTTTCCATTTTTCTCGATTTGTGGAAAGCACATCGCTTAATCCTTTCTTTTTATTATCTTTATTATTAAAATGAGGAGGGATATATGAATGTATGCATCTTATGAATGCAATAGACAATTTAAGGAGAGAAAAATAAGTCCTTTTATTAGAAAGTGTAAATCCTTCTATACAATGCTTTGAAGCAAATGCCGACAAAAGCGAAAAAGCTTGAAGAATCCTATAGGTAAATTAGGCTTTCTTCGTAATTCATCTTCTAGCTGTTCTCACATGGTTTCCGAGTATCTTGATTTGCTCATGTACCGCTTGACTCATATTTTCGCTATATCGACGAGCTTCCCTCATCTTTTCTTCTAGATGAACGATCAAAGCGTGCTGTTGGTCAGACCTCTCTATCATTTGGTCTCTTTCACGAAGTAAATGACCATACTCGAGCTAATCCTTCTTTTTCTTTATCATGTAGCTCATCCAGGCTTTTTTGTATTTTTCAGCGGTTTCCCGCCACTTTTGTGCTTCGACCGAGTTCCCATTAGGTCATCCTCGTATCAACTTGATCATTTTTCCCTGTTCTCGCAAGTACCTTCTCAAAACGTGCTATTTCGTCATTCATGTCCTGGAAAAGACTATCTTGCTCAAGCCTCGGAATTTTCATTGTTTGTTTAGCTTCTTTTTGGTAGTCGACATAATCATTCTTGAGAAGCTCTATTTCATGATCCTTCTTTTTACATTGCCTTTTTAGACCGTCTATTATAATGGCTGATTCTTGCTCTTTTTCTTCAAAAGCCCTTAGCCGAGTTTCCATGACTTCAACTTTTTTGTTTAAGGCATTGACTTGCAATTGTAGCTCTTCGTTGACCAACGCTTTAGTGAATGCATCGATGGTAGGGGTATCCCTCTATTTTTCCTCCATTCTTCATATTCGTGGGACGTAGACACCTGAACCTTTCCAAGTTCTTTATCCCCCGTGTATACTCGGTCTTTCCCATGCTTTCCGGACAGCAGATACTTCTTCAAAGTTATGGGAATAGTGGCATAGACTCGGACTTCGAGCTCTTCTTGAGTTGGCGCAGATCGAGTTCTCATAAGTTGCCTCATAGCTATTTTAGGAGAATATGTTATACAACCTCTAAGACCTAGAAGTGGTATACTTAGGTAGTCTCCGCATCGTATGAGAATATAACCGGGTCGAAACCAAGGACAAACCCATGATACATGCTCTATGTTCCAGCTTTTCTAACTCAGCTTTTCCATTCTAAGGCTTGACGATGTTGAAGAGGGATTTTTGAGAAACTTCTTAAAGGGTCGTGAAATACACCCATGTGGCTTGAGGCGTAAAAGTGAGTAACACCCCATACATATAGTAGTGAAGTACAACATCTCGAGTGTTTTTCCTTGTCTCCGTCGGCAAAATTCTACGTAAAGTAGGGTATCGGCAAGGATTGCGGGTATAGGACTCGTGAATATACCTCCCATGCAAAGAATGCATCCATTGCAAGCATGATCCACGATGTTCACATGGAATGGGAATAATATGATTCCGAACATTGCTAATGCTAGAGTCTTGTTGAAGGTAGACCGGTCCTTCTTTTCGCCTAGAGAGACTAAGTGGTCTTCTATTATAGCCATTTTCCAACCTCCGATATTCCCTTTTCCCTCTAGGGTAGATTGATGAGGAGGCAGTCGTATGATAGTAGCAACCTTACTCACTGCCGTATATTCTCTTGAGCAGACATAAACCCCAACCGATTGAGGCCATCTGACCATGAGTTCGTATTCTTCTAAGGTTGGTACCAAGTCAAATTGCGAGAATTCGAAGCAATGTAAATCGGGACTCCGTAAGTGGATTAATGCTCTAACAAATATTGGATCAATGCTGATTTTCAGGAGGTCAAGAATTCTTCCATAAGACTTCTCAAAGTTAGCATAAACCTCCCGCGGCATATATGTACACAAATGCCTTAACTTCTCTACACGGCATAGAAGGACCTCCACTTTCTTTAACTCGTCTATTACTCGGATCCCTCCATTGTCTAGCGTAAATGAAAATGCATGATATGAGGATGGGTTTTTGTAAATGTATGTATGCAAGTGTTTGTTTTTCTAAGTATTATCATGTTTTGTTCTTAATATGATGTATGATAATACTGGGTTTTTCTCGAAAAGAAAGCTTACCTATATGAATGTTTATGGATTTTGATGAAGAGAGTCCTATTTTCTTCTCTTTTTATTTTTGATGAAGAAAAGGTGATATGAATTATGAGACTTTTATTAATAATTTTTTTTTATTTTATAACAAAGGTATTTTTATGATTTTAACTTGTTTTTTCATTTTTTATGATTTTTAGGGTTTTTCACTTTTTTTGTTTGTTGTATGATTACCCTATGCTAATGCATCAATACAAATGCAGCAAACTTATGCACACACAATTCATACATCCACGAGCAGAGCCACGCTTATTTAATCACAAGGTAGGATTTTCCTGCAGAAACGTGCTTGGTTTAGGTGGTTCTAACCGTTCTCACCAGTGCCAAAGGTCCCCAAGGTGCCCCCATTATAGGGACCTCTCAATCTCTCAATCCTCGGGTCATGCACGGAACTCCGTGGCGACACCCTTAGACCAAAAGAAGAGTTATCACCTTGAGTTGGTGGTTTTGCGACAACGGCAGTAGCCCCGTGTGCCAACTAACCGATCGTATCCGCCACCCACTCCCTATAGATATTCACTCTTGCCCCGGGTATAGAGGGACCGTTGTGTGCAAGGGTTTTTGTGTGCAATTTATATTTCAAACAATTGCGTAAATAATCATACAGCAGTTATTAAAGCCATACAAGTAAAAACATACGAAGGGCAAAGGCGTAATTTCAAATTTTTACTTAGTTTGAATTTATCTGTCACTAAATGGGATCAACTCTCTTGCTTCCCCAGTGGACTCGCCATCTGTCGCCGCCGTCCCTTTCGACGTCCTGGGGGACGTCTCGAAACGTTTATGCGAGCGGTCGCGAAAAGATGGTTTAGACTCGCGTTTTTGTTTTAAAAGGTTTTCGAAAAGGGGTTCTTATGGAGTCGCCACCAATGTTTTGACCATAAACATTGGAAAAGGAAAAAATGTTGATTTTAAGAAAAACCGCACTTGGCCATTATAACCAGAGTTGGGTAAGGGAGTTAGTTACGTGTGGGGAAGGTGTTAGCACCCCACAACGCCCCTTTCGGTTTCCCTATGACAGATTAATTCATTTAAATAAAGACTACGAGAAATTACGCGATTACCCTATTTTATTACATAATATTAAATGGCTATCTACATGATTTTATTCTATATTGCATGTATAAAATGATGAATAAAGCTAAATAAAGCAATAAAAGAGATATTAAAATAGCTATCTACATGATCCTATTCTACATGACATAATAAAGCTAAATAAAACAAGAAAACAATAAATAAAACAATAAAAGAGAAGGGAATTGAAAAGAACCTCCGTAGCAAGCTTTATATTGAGAACCTCGAACCGTGAGGATGCATTTTGGCAACCCCTCTCTACTACAGTCTCTCCTCACCAATACAAGATCGACTCTACTAAAAATTTAAAGAAGAATCAAATGCCGAATATAATTCCTTAACCGATTGTTACCTATTTAAGGCAATCGGAAAGATCATTCGAGAGAGAGAGAGAAGTAGACAAGTGCTCTAAAGTGTTTCGGAGCTCTCCGGAGTGTCTCGTGGTCTCCAAAAGTGGCAAATGAGCCTCCTATTTATAGTTTTTCGCAGCTGGCGCACTTTGGGACGGCCGTCTGGGTTGGGACGGCCGTCTGGACTGGGATGGCCGTCCCAAATGGCAAAATTACACAGAGCGGGACCCCCAGGAAGGCCGGGACGGCCGTCCCATTTAAAATGGGTTTGGGACGGCCGTCCCAACTTTGGGACGCGCGTCCCAACTGAATTTAAGAGGTTGGGACGGCCGTCCCAACCCCGGGACGGTGGTCTCGGCCTGTTTTGTCCGAGTCTTCGCGTTCGGGACCCCGGAAGCTTTCCTTTCCTTTTTCGGACATAGATTGATGCTGATGTGTGTCCGTTGAAGCTTTATCTTCATATAGGGAGTCTTCTTGGCCTCCAATAAGATGTCGGGCGAGCTTTGTCTTTGTGTAGGAAGTCTCTTTTGGCTTTTATCGTGTGAATGAGTGAACTCCGTCTTCTGTTGTGGGAGGTCCTTTTCGGTTTTGGGAAGCCGGATGAACTCCATCTTCGAGTGAAATTCCTCTAGCTTTTATTTTGAGAGGCCGGACAAAATTAGGGGTCTACACATAGCATAACCAAACAACAGAAGAAAGATCACAAAAAACATTTTTGCAATAAACGCCCTTATCTCGGACAGTCTGCCTTTTAGCAAGCCTGGTTTTAGGTTCTTTGTAAGCTAAGTAGCCACGCAGTTCCGACAGAAGAGATAAGGGACGCTGATACTATTCTTTCACATAAAGTCGCATTTTATCTCGGACAGTCTGCCTTTTAGCTAGCCTAGTTTCAGGTTCTTTGTAAGCTAAGTAGTCACGCAGTTCCGACAGAAGAGATAAAAGGCTATAAAATAAAAAAATAAACAAATAAAATACTAAATAAAATTCGTTTCCAAAACAATAAATGAGACCTGATTCATAAACATCCCAAACCATTCATATAGGTAGTTTATTCGAAAAAAATACGTATCATACAAAACATGATAAATAAAAATAAACACTCACATTCATTCAAATAAGCATCATTTTTCATAAAACATGCATTTTGGTTTTAGAAAAATGTAGGGGACTAGTAGACCATTGAAGAAGGTGGATATTCCCCGATATCATACTGAGAAGTTGGAACGGTTTTGCGCGGTAATGCCACCGGAGGTCCGCGCCGAATTTGAAAAATCCTATGGACGGATTCTCGACCTTCTAAAGATCTGTGTCGATCAAGTGTTCCTCAGGGTATTAATCCACTTTTGGAACTCCAGTCTGCGATGCTTTGAATTTCCGCAGTTCGATATGGTGCCTACCTTGGAGGAGTACGAGATTATGTTGAAATGGCCCAAATCAGCTGGGGTCCATATCCGCCACGAGGCATATACTCCTGCAGCCCAAGTCGCTGCCATCATTCAACTAACCTTCTGGCAGACTGCCCTGATAGGAAAAGGGAACATCCAGGGTTGGAAAGTCTCAATGTTAGAAGACCACCTGTCTGACTTGGCAGAAAGAACAGAGTGGGTCGCCTTCACCAAAACCCTGGCTTTAATCATTTTTGGAACGATCTTGATTCCCTTCCACCTTGACACAGTGGATCAAGCCGTCATGGACGCCTTCTTCGCCTGGGACGTGAACTCGAAGAGTCCCTTGCCTGCAATTCTTGCCGACACCTTGCTCTCGGTGGAATTTTGCCGCCACAAGCAAGGAAAAACACTTCGCTGTTGCTCTTCACTGCTATTCGTGTGGAGCGCTACGCACCACTACGCCTCCAGTCACATGGGGATATTCCCCGATCCTTTGAGAAGCTTCTCCAAAATCCCTCTCCAATGACGCCTAACTTCAGAATGGAGGGACGAGTTGGAACGAAAGGACGCTAACAGTATATCCTCGGTCTGCCCTTGGTTCTGACCTGGCCCAGTTCTCATCACATGTGGAGACTATCCGAACGTACCCTTGATAGGACTCAGGGGTTGCATAGCCTACTCACCTAGAGTAGCTATGAGACAGCTCATGAGGACTCAAACTACCATCTCTCGGGGGGAACTCGGAGGACTGTGTTTCTTCGGAGACCCATGCACAATCGCCAACTCACTAGCTGTGAGAAGAGCATGGGTGAGACCAGTCTATCTGGGAGATAGAGATCTAGGAAAAGCTCGAGTGACTGTCTCCAGTGACTATGAGGTGTGGAGACAAAGAAGAGGGATGTCTCAACCATCCACCACACTCACTACAAGCGCCAACAGTGAAGAGTTGCAGGCTCAAGTCGATGCCTTGACCCAGAGGATAGAAATCATGGGAGCCCAAATGAGGGCCCTTGAAGAAAGAGAGCAAAAATCTATCCTCACCATAGATGGTCTGCAAAGGCAGTGCAAGAAAAAGGATCATGAAATAGAGCGCCTCAAGGATTAGTGTACTGACTCTAACGAGCAAGCTATCCGAGCATCCAAAACCGTCAGAACCAGCTCGGATAGCCGACTTCAAGAAATAACCACCAAGTCTGCACACCTTGAGGCCGAATCATCAAAACAGGCTTAGACGATCAAGGAGTTATTGCAAGAACTCACCAAGACTCGGTCAGACATACGCCAAGAGCGAGAGGCCAACTGGAGACTCAACAAAAGTCTCGCTGAGCTACGCTGCAAAGAAAGAAACGGGCTAGCTCAGTACGGCCAAGTACTACAAGAGAAAGACCGAGTCGTCGCAAAACTCGACGAACTGCAAGCCTTGGTCGTCCATCAACAAGCGAAGATCAAAGAGGCTCAAAAGTACAACGAGGATATGAGCCAGGCGGTCCAAAAGCAAAGCGAAGCACTTACTCATCACGTCCGGGAAGCTGAAAGAGAGCTACATAGAGATCAAGGCCCGCCTGTGGGTTTCTTTAGGCTTTTCTGTTTTTGCCAAAAGTTGCTTCATAGTATGGAGTAGGGGAACGTACACCTTCTGAATGGATAAATGAAATTTTTCTTTATTCCACAATTGTTTACTTGCATGCATGACATTCATTTGCATATTTAATTTCCCCTCCTTCACGCTTAATAAATAAGATAATAAAAAGGAAGGATTAACTGACACGTCTTCAAAATCAGAAGAATGGAGAGAAGGTCACTCCTAATAAAGCTTACCCCAACGATCGACTTACCGCAAGAGGATAATAAGCCTCGACCGTTGGTCCTCAAGAATAAGGAAGAGGGGGCAAGGACGCCAGTGCGACTATTTATGCCACGTCCTTTCCCCTACGAATCAAATAAAGTTGTACCACGGAGATATGGAGAATCTTCACCAATACAAGAAGAAATAACAAGTACAGCCGGCATTGGGGGCATGACTAGAAGTGGAAGAGTCTACTCCCCCAAGGACACACAAGAAGGGGTCCTCAAGAATAAAGGAAAAAATAAAAAGACCGAAGATAAGGAATCCAAGGAGGAGACAGAGGAATTACTCCAGTTCATAAGGCAAAGTGAGTATTCCATTATAGACCAGCTCAATCGCACACCCGCAAAGATTACGTTGTTATCTTTGATAATGAGCTCGGAACCGCATAGAAACGCCCTGCTGAAGGTCTTGAGCGAGGCGCATGTACCTCACACCATATCCCAAGAAAAGGTTGAGAGGATCGTCGGTCACATCACGGCAAGCGATCACCTCACCTTCACAGAGGAAGAACTCCCCCTCGAGGGGTCAAACCACAACAAGCCCTTGCATATCTCAGTCAAATGCAAGGAGTACGTCATCGCCAAAGTTCTTGTGGATAACGGGTCATCCTGGAATGTGATGCCCAAGTGCACACTCGACAAGTTGAATATCCAAGGAACCCGTCTGCACCCAAGCAGCACCATCGTTCAAGCCTTTGACGGATCCAAACGAGAAGTAGTGGGAGAAGTTAATTTGCCAATCCAAATTGGACCCACTATCTTCAACGTCGATTTCCATGTAATGGATATTACTCCAGCATATAGTTGTCTCCTCGGCAGGCCTTGGATTCATGATGCTAAGGCAGTACCTTCAACGCTCCACCAAAAAGTCAAGTTCATAATGGATGACAAATTGATCACGGTCCAAGCAGAAGACGACATTTTGATCAGTGGACCGTCCACCCAGCCTTATGTGGATGCGACTGAAGAGGCCCTTGAAACATCTTTTCAAGCACTCGAAATTGCCAGCATAGAGCGACTTCTCAAAAACACAAAGGTAGCCCGCATGATGTTGAAGCATGGCTACCATCCTGGCCAAGGACTAGGGGCAGATTCCCAAGGCATGAGCGAACCCCCAGAGTTCGAAGACAATCCTTTCAAGCATGGCCTAGGATATGACCCTACCAAGGGCTGAGCGGAAAGAAGAAAAGGGAAGTCTCCCCTCCGCACACTCAAGCAGATTTTCCAAAGTGGAGGGGTACAAGCGTCAAGAGCTACCCTAGTCATTAGGAGATCTTTTTCTTCATTTAAGGGATGTAAACCCCATGATTGTTAGAGATTATCCCCCGGGGCGAGCCCGACCCCCGGGCATTTTAGGGCACATATTCCCTTATTAATTAATAAAGAATACTTCTTACAAATTGCTTCTCTTCTCTCTATTTTTTACTAGACCTCATAAATAACCCTGTCTAAGCAAACGAAAAAAAGAAGAAGAATAAAAAGCGCATCCAAACAATCAACATTCGCCATTGCCATTACCATCAAGCTAGTTGATTAGAAGCACAAAAAATAGGACTTTACCTCACTCTAAAGAAAGTCATACTTCGCCAATATTGTAAACAAAAGAATAAAGATACAAAAAGCCCATAGAAGCCAAAGGCCAAAAAGGAAAAGGGCAGAATACCCGGTAGGAAACCCACAAAGGGGGCTACGCAAAAGATAGGGTCAACCCGGTAGGATACCCGAACAATAATAAAGGGTAGCCTAGGCAAAAATTAGGGTTACAAAATAAGGTCCGCTAGGATTCCCTAAAAACCAAAAGAAGGAACCTAGACAAAAGTTAGGGCCAAAACACAGTATCCTAGTTTGAAAACCCAAAGGGCGTTCTAGGGAAATCAGCTACCCATTAAAAGCAATGGAAATAAAATTAAAAGGCGCAAATACAAAAAAAGGGAAAAACGTTTGCTTAGATGAAGCCTAAACACCTAAGCCTAACCCTAAGCCAGCCATGCTTACAAAAACCACTTTCTAAATAAAAATCAACCTTCTAAAACACAAGCTATTGATTTTTACCTCTTTACTTCTCTTCTCTTGACCCTCACAACAATATTCTAATAATTAATTTGGGAATATGGAGGCGTATAGTCAACAAGAGGATTGAAACCCCTAGAGTGGAGAAAAAGAGACACTACATGGCAAAGAGTGCTCTACACAAAAAAGAAGAAGAAGAACAAAAAAGAAGAAAAGAAAGAAATTATCCTTCGGTCACAAGAAGTCCGGCATGGTACAACCAAAAGTAAACACGGCAAATCAGAGGGCATTCGGCGCAACAAGACACGCCGGTTAAATCCTTCGAAAAATTAACTAAAGTAGGCATTATAGGACATCAAACATAAAAACATTGCATGCATAAAATGTTTTTGAATCGAGTCCTATTTTCTTATTCAAAATATATATATATATATATATATATATATATATATAACCGAAAATTCAAGACGGTCGTCCGGGATTTGCAGACCGCCGTCTCGGTCCCCCAGCAGATCGAAATTGAGACGGCCGTCTCGTTTGAACCCAAAGTCGAGACCGCCGTTTCGAGAACCAGACGACCGTCTCGACCTGCGAAAAATCGAGACCGCCGTCTCGACTTCCCAGACGGCGGTCTCGAACCGAATTTTCCCCCTATATATAGGGGTGCGAAGGAGGGGCTTCCTCACAACTCTCTGCACTCCAGAACCTTCCAACTCTCAGATCTACCACTTCCAAGCACCTCCTGGGCAATATGTTCCGTGGAAACCCCTCCAGGAAGAGAAGAGGCATTGCCGGTGCTAGCAATTCTTCAGCACCAGCCCCTCAAGACCCCACTCAGCTGTCGCCGCAACACCAGGCTCGCCTCGAGCACATCCGGGGTTACTCATGGCACCCCATGTTCAGACTGGACTTCGGCATCCTCGCCGAGTTCGGGTGGGAGGATGATGTCCGCACCCACATAGACAGCATCGGGTGGGGATTCTTGTTGCAACCTCCACCTACCCACGTGTACCCTCAAGCGGTACTGGAGTTCTTGGCTTCCATCTCCTACGCCGAGGCTCCCTCCATGGTCCCGGGCCTACCACCCACCAAGATGGTGAACTACTTCATGGGTGGGGAATACCGGACCACCACCCTCGACGAATTCAATGTGAGCATTGGATTCGTCCGACCCAAGGACGTGCTCACTCGGGAATACCGGGAGGCCATCTGTAGCCGCCCCGCCAGCCTCACCGCCGCTGAGATGTGGCAGGAGCTCACTAGGGCGCCTACACTACCCACGCTGATGAAGGGTTCTGCGCTCCCTCCAGCCCTCCGCATCTGCCACAAGCTGCTGGCTGGAACTGTCCATGGGAGGAAGGAGAGTCAGGGTAAGGTAACCCTCCCAGACCTCTTTGTTCTTTATTGCATGAGCCAGAGGCGGTGTTGCAATCCTAACTACGTTTTCCTGAGGGCCCTTAAGGACTTAGGGAGCAGACCAGTGGGAGTCGTCCTTGTGGCTCCTCTCATCACTCTGTAGACCCCTAATTTTGCCCGGCCTCTCAAAATAAAAGCTAGAGGAACTTCGCCCGAAGATGGAGTTCATCCGGCTTCCCAAAACCGAGGAAACCTCCCGCAACAAACACAGAGATCGCTCGTCTGCACGATAAAGGACAAAGGAGACTTCCTATACAGAGATAAAGCTCACTCCACATTTCAAATGAAGGCCAAGAAGACTTCCTACACGAAGATAAAGCTTCAACGGACATATATCGGCACCAATCCATGTCCAAAAACGGCAAGGAAAGCTTCCCGGGGGTCCCAGAACGCAAGAGTAGGCCAAAACAGGTCGAGACCACCGTCCCAGAGTTGGGACGGCCGTCCCAACTGAAATTAAGCAAGTGGGACGCGCGTCCCAAATGTGGGACGGCCGTCCCAAACACCAGGGGGTCCCAACGTGAACAAATTTGCATTTGGGACGGCCATCCCAACCCAGACTGGCCGTCCCAGATTGGCACAACATAGAAAGCACGTTTGGGACGGCCATCCCAAAGTTCCAGGGACAAAAAATGCTATAAATAGGAGCCTCATTTGTCTCATTCCACACACCAGATAACTCTGAGACTTGTCTTCTTCTCTCCTTCTCTCGAATGATCTCTCTGATTTCCTTTTTTAGGTAACAATCAGTTAAGGAATTTGTATTCCAGCATTCGATTCTTCAGTAAAGTTTTAGTCGATTCGATTAGGGTAGACGAGAGGAGAGCAATTGTAGAGCGAAGGACTGCCGAAACGCGTCCTCCTTGTAACGAAATCATAATATAAAGCTTGCTACGGAGGTTTTTTCTCAAGTCTCTTCTTCTTTATTGCTTTATTTATTGCTTTCTGTATGCAATATAGATAAATAATGTAGATAGCCATATTTAATACTGTATCAATAAAATAAGGGTAACTGCGTAATTTCTCATAATCTTCACTTAATGAATTAATCCGTCATAGGGAACCCGAAAGGGGCGTTGTGGGGTGCTAACACCTTCCCCACATGTAACTAACTCCCTTACCTAACTCTGGTTATAATGGCCAAGTTGGTTTTTATTAAAATCAACGCCTTTTTTCCTTTTCCAATGTTTCCGGTCAAAACATTGGTGGCGACTCCAAAAGAACCCCTTTTCGAAAACCTTGCTTTTATTAGAGGACAGTTCAGTGTTGAGCTCCTCGGAAGCAATGAACACAATTTTAACAAAAAACGCGAGTCCAAACCATCTATTCGCGACCGCTCGCGTAAACGTTCGAGACGTCCTCAGGACGTCGGAACGGACGGCGGCGATAGATGGCGACTCCACTGGGGAAGTCCGAGAGTTGATCCCATTTAGTGACTGATAAATTCAAACTAAGCAAAGATTTGAAATTACGCCTTTACCCTCCTGTATGTTTTTATTGTATGGCTTTAAATAACTGTTGTATGATTATTTCTGCAATTGTTTGAAATATAAATTGCACGCAAAAACCCTTGCACACAACAGTCCCTCTATACCCGGGGGCAAGAGTGAATACCTATAGGGAGTGGGTGGCAGATACGATCGGTTAGTTGGCACACGGGGCTACTACCGTTGTCGGAAAACCACCAACTCATGGTGATAACTCTCTTCTTTTGGTCTAAGGGTGTCGACACGGAGTTCCGTGCATGACCCGAGGATTGAGAGATTGAGAGGTCCCTATAATGGGGGCACCTTGGGGACCTTTGGCCTTGGTGAGAACAGTATAGAACCACCTAAACCAAACACGTTTCTGCAGGAAAACCCTACCTCGTGATTAAATAAGCATGGCTCTGCTCGTGGATGTATGAATTGTATGTGCATTTGTATTGATGCATTAGCATAGGGTAATCATACAACAGACAAAAAATGAAAAAACCCTAAAAATCATAAAAAGCGAAAAGATAAAAGACTTTTATCTCGAACAGTCTTCAGTTAAGCTAGCCTGGTTTCAGGTTCTTTGTAAGTTAAGTAGCCACGTTGACCGACAGAAGAGATAAAGGGTCATAAAAAACATAAAAACAATTTAAAGCCATAAAAATGCCTTTTTATAATAAAAAGATTCTTGGCAAAGTCGTATCGTTCATACCACATCATCCAATAAGTGGAAAAACTAAGAGAGAAAATAAATGCACTAAGAAAAATATGCATCATTTTAATAAACCTCCAAAAAATGTGTCTTAGGAGCGTTTTTTGGGAAAATTACTGGGCCAAATCGCCTATGGCATTTGCAGCTTGGTTCTTCACCCTTTTCTCTTTGTTTTGACATGTTGTGCGTCCAAATCGGACAACCCAGTCAAAAGTTATTCCACTTTCAATATCTGTTGTCATAAAAAAAATATTTTTGTAGTGCATGCATAAAGCACATTCATTCTAGGATGCATTAGATATCCTTAGACAATAGTGAAAGAAACCCAAGTGCGTTTATCACCCTCCTAGAAGAGATAAGTGCGCTAAGGTATGTTGATAACCTTTGAAAAAAGGAAGTTAGCACACTAAGATGGGTATGGTACCCTTAAAACATAGGCTTTTAAGAAGATACCAAAGCTATTGTCTAAGGCATATCTATTTCACACCGATCATTCATAATAAAAAAAAATATAATAAAAATCTTCAAATCATTTAGAAAGTGGCTGGTCTTCTACCTGTTCTCACTCGCGCTCAAAAAGCCAAGAAGATGGAGCAATTAGAGGAGCAGAACCGTATGCTCACCGCCGAGCTTAATGTCATAAAGGAACAAATAGCACAGTTGACGGAGCTATTGTATCAGCAATGCTTACATAATACGGTCTCTGAGCAACGAATTTCTGCCCTAGAAGAGAAATTAAGGGCATTAGAGAGATACAAATTTGATGTAAAGGAGGTAACCGATGTCGAAAATACTCGATTCCCTCCCAAGTTTAAGAAATCCCACGCATCATTCAAGAAGCCCTTTGGCAAGAAAAAAGAGGGAAGTGTAAATACCATGAACTTTGCTACTCCTTCTTCCTTTTCACAATCAGCTGGACAGTCAGGCAGACAAGAGAAGAAATTCACTCCCATCCCAATCTCTTATGGGAGTCTGCTGCCAAGGCTTTTAGAGGCCAAGCTCTTAACGCGTATCTCTCCAAAGAAGAAAGATCCACCTTACCCCGGTTGGTACAAACTCAATGAAAAATGTGATTACCATTCAGGTGCTCCTGGGCATTCCGTGGAGAATTGCGTCAACCTGAAATATAGGGTTCAAGAATTATTGAATGCCGGGTGGATTACTTTCGATGCTCCCGACTCAAACGTAAACATCAAACCTCCATCACAACCAGAATAGTGAGCTTGGGTAGAGAAGGCCAGCTAACTAGGGCTCCCCATTTTGTGTATCTTTTGGTTAAAAGAAATAAAAAATATATTCAAGCTTCCGATGTATCTCTCGTGATCCTCGCCCTTGATCACGAGATTTTTTTATTAAAGTGGGCTTTGTATATATTTCTCTTTTCATCAATAAAATGAGGCATTTTTCATAATATTCATATGCTTCTCATTCTTTTCTCTCTACAAAATAAAAATCTAGACCCAAATATAGACCGTATAAACAGTCATGTCTGTGATTGAAAACTCTCTGCGGGATCTGAAAGCCGAAGGCGAATGAATTGAGTCAGACAGTGAGGAGGGGACCATTTCCCCGGACATGCAAAGACTGTTGGAGAAAATAAGCTCAATCAATACAGTCCTATCAGAAAAAAAACTTAGGCCATCGATTTGGGACAAAGAGATAATAAGAAAGAAGAAAATATCAGTACCCAAATTGATAATGTCAGGGAAGGAGTAATAACACCTTTGCGCTTATTCATGCCTTGTCCTTTCCCATCGGATAAAAGTTGTACTGTGGATATGCACAGAAAAATTGTCCGTCAATGAAGATATCTCCAATATAGCCGGCATTGGGGGCACGACGGGAAGCAAAAGAATTTATTCCCCAAGGAGCTACAAGATAATGCTCCTAAAAACAAAGGAAAAATAAAGAAACCGAAGAGGAAAAGGAAAAAGAATCCAAGGGGAAGATTAAGTAGACCTTGGATTAACGGTGCTAAGGCAGTTTCTTCAACGCTCCACCGAAAAATCAAATTCATGGTAGGCAACAAGTTGATCATGGTTCAAGCTAAAGACTACATTCGAATCAGCAAGCCGTCCACCAAACCTTAAATGGATGCGCCTGAAGAGGACATTTGAAAATATGGAAAGACTTCCTAGCAATTTAAAAGTGGCCCATATAATGAAGAGATATGGATACAGCCCAGACAAGGGCTTGGAAAGAATGCTCAAGGAATAAAAGAGCCACCGAATTTCAAAGATAATCCTTTAAAATATGGTTTAGGGTACGACCCCATGAAAGATCAAACCATACGATGAAAAGGGAAGTCTACCCTCCATACCTTAAAGACGATCTTCCGAAAAGGAGGGATATTAGCATCAAGGGTAGCATTAGTCATTAGATGTCCTTCTTCCGATTTTAAGGGACGTAAACCCAATGACTATTAGAGATCACTCCTCGGGGTAGGCCCGAACCCCGAGCATCTCTAGGGCACACATTTCCCTGAAATTACAAAAGAATGTTATTCTTACTATCTGCTTCTCTTCTTGCTAAAAAAGTCTATACCCCATAAATAACCATGTTTAGACAAACGTTTTGTTCCAAACACCATAGACAAAATGAAGCCAAAGTTAACATGGTTGATTAGCTAGAGACACGAATAAGAAAATCGTGTTTCGACAATATTTTGAGAAAAGAAATTATTATTAAAAGAAGCCCGTCAAGGTCAAAAGGCCAAGACAAAAAGATAAAAGGGCAAAATCCTAGGCTGAAAACCCAAAATGGCAGACTAGGAAAGCTAATCAGCCATAAATAGGCAGTTGAAGACGCCATCTCATTAAAACAAAACGTTTGTGTAAATTAGCCTAAACACCGACCAACCTTGGCTAACCATTCTTACAGAAACTATTATTTCATAAAAAAAATCTCACTAAAACACAAGCCTTTGCAATAAATCCCTTTCCTTCTATTCTCTTGACCCTTCATCATAAAGCATTCAAGTAATTGACTGGGAAATGTGGAAATATGGTGATCAATAGGAGGATTGAAATCCCTAAAGGAAAGGATGAGGGGCATTGACATGACAATTGCTCTACATTCAAAAGGATTACTCTTTGGTTATAGCAAAGATCCGAGACCGCAAATCGGTACAGCTAATCATGTTGACAAAAGCACATGATGATGGAAGTAAACTTAACAGAAGCTGAATAGGTTCAAAGCTGATATGACCAGCTAAACCTTATTAAGAAAAACAGCTGAATGTTATATGTCGTGGACAAGCCTATCAAAGGAAAGTCAAAAAAAGGCTTATGAAAAAAGGTCAACCCTCACATTTACCATAAGAAGGATTTAAGGGTAAATAAGTTGCTTCCAGCCCAAAACGATAAAATTGGAAAATGGGCAACAAACTATGAAGGAACCTTTGTGGTCAAATGAGCTTTCTCGGAAAGGGCTCTTATCCGCGGCAATATGGATGGAGAAGAACTTCGACACCCAATCAATTCTGATGCGGTGAAGAAGTATTATGCTTGAAGACATTGCTCAAGACCCGTTAGGAATGAAAACCCGCAAAGGGCATCCCTGGGCAAAAGATAGGGTCCATATCCCTCGCTAGGATACATCCTAGGCAAAAAGAAGAGGTAAAAAAAAAAAAAAGTAAATAAAAAAAAACTAACTAAGAGCAATGGTTACTTTAGTCGAAAACCGAAAAGGCAGCTAAGGTAACATTCTTCCAGAAGCAAACAGTCTGCATAGTCTTCACTCGAGCTCGGGCATCTCAACTGAAGCAATTAGGAAAACCAGGGGCGAGATATCATAGACATGATCGTATAAGCCTAAGCAAGTCTGACCAACCCCGACCACCCATTCTTCTAAATCCTTCTGTAAAAGAAATAAACTTTTGCTCATTTATCAATAAAATTCCCTTTCATTTCCTTTCTCTTGACCAAATATTATGGAAATGCCTCTTTATTGATAAATCATAAATATGCGCAAAGACTTTTAATCAAAGATCAAACATGCATCTAAAAAAGGGAAGCATATAAAAATAATAAGAGAATAAACGCCTGCCAGGATATTCTTAGGTAAAAACCAGGGTAGCCTGCTAGATCAGAAACCCCAAAAAAAGAACGGTCTAGGCAAAAGATAAGGCAAAAGCCCCCTAAGATATTCTAGGCAAAAATTAAGGCAGCCTGCTAGATTGAAAACCCGTAATGGGCGGTCTAGGCAAAAGATAGGGCTAAAACCAAAAGATGAGTAAAAGATGAGCCCATCATTATGGTCATAAAAGAGGAGCCCATAGGCATATTCATAAGAAGCCAATGGGAGAAGGCCAGTTACTTTCTAAATGCATAAAAAAATAAATTAACAAATAGATTGCATTTAGGACATCCACACACAAAGTAGTTGCATAATACGGCTTTGTCAAAATCAAGAAAAATAATTTTCTTCAAACAAGAATATTAAAACAT
The DNA here is from genome assembly GCA_963425845.1 of Sphenostylis stenocarpa. NCBI lineage: Eukaryota > Viridiplantae > Streptophyta > Magnoliopsida > Fabales > Fabaceae > Sphenostylis > Sphenostylis stenocarpa. The sequence continues at coordinate 47,721,272 of OY731404.1, read as the reverse complement.
GCATATAAGGAGGCTAGTCTCCATACTTGTGATTGAAAATAGGAGGTGCCAAAATCCAGTCTCCATATGTAAATCAAAATCACGAAAGGAAAAATCAAAATTATCTTCAGCAAAATAAGGAGCTTCAAGGAAAATAGCTCCAACCATCAACCTTCTACACCAATAAAAAAGGTGCATCAACAAGAAAAGCCAACGGAAAGGCTCGACCATCCTCAAAAGGATCCTTGCCTACTCCAGAGGCAAAACAAAAAGAATACATCGCGACTCAGCTTCATCACCACATGAGTCATCAAACAAAAGCATCAAAGGTCTCCGCTTCATTCCCCAAAAGAGAATAAGGACTACACAAGAGTCCATCAATCAAAGAAAATATGGAGTCAAGTCCTCCACATAACCTGGGGGCAACAAAAAGAAAAAAATTTTCCATCCCCAACAGAGGCCACTACAGAAAAAGGCCAAATAAATGTCTCCAAGTAGAGCACAGCAAGAAAAATCTCCAAAAAGAGAAAAAAGAAGAAAATATCTTCACCTCTCTCAATAAAGCACTTCAGCAAGCCAGGAGCCAGGACTCCAAATAAAAAAAAAGGATCCCCAGGAAGCCAAGAAATTCCCCAGGATCGCTCAAACAACAAGCATCCAATAAATGGTCAAAAACTCCATTCCTCCCTTGGGGGCAATCCAAAATAAGATCTCCAGAATGAAATCAATTCCCCAGCAGATCACCAAAAAGAAAATCCCCAGCGAGCCTACCAAATGAAGGCAAAACTACAAGTTTATATCCTCAGGGAATCGCGTATAAATTCCCAAATACAGATATCCCCAGTGAAAAGCAAAGTCTTCACTTCCAACAGGCAAGCAGAAAGCCAATATCCCCAAGAAACGGGAAATCAACCTATGCAAGAGGCAATCCAAAACCTAAGTCTTCACCACTATTGAAGCATATGCCTAAATCAAGAGGCACAACCAAATAGAAATCACATCCCCAAGTGGGTTCTTGCCTAAACAAAAGGCACAATCAACAAAAAGCTCAAATCCCCAGAGGATTTCCGCCTGATCAAGAGGCGCAACCAAACAAGAATCTCCCCAAGTGGATTTCCGCCTAATCAAGAGGCGCAACTAATAGAAATCAAATCCCCGGAGGATTCCTGCCTAAAAAGAGGCAATCAAAAATCCCCGGCCAAGACCAGAATGGCTAAAACAAGAAAAGCCAAAATACGAAATCCCTGGTAAAACCGGATGACTAAAACAAAAAAGTCAAAAAGAAAAATCAATTACTCCCCGGGGACGCATGATCAAAAACGATGAGCCAGTCAACTCATCTCCAAAAACAGATGATCATAGGATTGACTACAAAAAAAGTTCATCCTGAAAGCCTTGTAGAACGAGGCTTATCATTCACACCGGGTGGGGGTGCGTACTCACCTAAGCCTTGCAAAATGAGGCTTATCATTCACACTGGGTGGGGGTGCGTACTCACCTAAGCCTTGCAGAATGAGGCTTATCATTCACACCGGGTGGGGGTGCGTACTCACCTAAGCCTTGCAGAATGAGGCTTATCATTCACACCGGGTGGGGGTGCGTACTCACCTAAGCCTTGCAGAATGAGGCTTATCATTCACACCGGGTGGGGGTGCGTACTCACCTAAGCCTTGCAGAATGAGGCTTATCATTCACACCGGGTGGGGGTGCGTACTCACCTAAGCCTTGCAGAATGAGGCTTATCATTCACACCGGGTGGGGGTGCATACTCACCTAAGCCTTGCGAGAATGAGGCTTATCATTCACACCGGGTGAGGGTGCATACTCACCTAAGCCTTGCGAGAATGAGGCTTATCATTCACACCGGGTGAGGGTGCATACTCACCTAAGCCTTGCGAGAATGAGGCTTATCATTCACACCTGGGTGGGGTGCGTACTCACCCAAGCCTTGCGGAACGAGGCTTATCAAAAAACCTAGCAAAAATGCATCGAGGTGGAGTAAAAATACTCACCGGGAGCATTGCAAAAACGGGTGCAAAGACCTTGCTTCTATTAGAGGATAGTTCGGTGTTGAGCACCTCGGAAGTAAGTACCCATAAGAGTTTAAGCAAAACGTAAACTCATACCAGGTGAGGGTAGGTACTCACTAAAACCATTGCAGAACAAGGTTCATACCTAGTGGGGGTAGGTACCCACAAAAGTCTAGTAAAGATACAGACTTATACCCGGTGAGGGTAAGTACTCACCAAAGCCTTAGAAAAAGAAGGCTCAAACCAGATAGGGGTTAGTACCTATCAAAATATTTATCATCCGGAGGATCAGCAAGGAGCAGCATCCGAAGGATAGCCGAGCAAAAGGGTTAACTCCTTCCCCTACCAACTAATTTTGTCGGCATATTAAAACCAACGAATTAGTTAGGCAGGTGAAGGGGGGGCAGCTGTAGACCCCTAATTTTGCTCGGCCTCTCAAAATAAAAGCTAGAGGAACTTCGCCCGAAGATGGAGTTCATCCGGCTTCCCAAAACCGAGGAAACCTCCCGCAACAAACACAGAGATCGCTCGTCTGCACGATAAAGGACAAAGGAGACTTCCTATACAGAGATAAAGCTCGCCCGACATTTCAAATGAAGGCGAAGAAGACTTCCTACACGAAGATAAAGCTTCAACGGACATATATCGGCACCAATCCATGTCCGAAAACGGCAAGGAAAGCTTCTCGGGGTGCCCAAAACGCAAGAGTAGGCCAAAACAGGTCGAGACCACCGTCCCAGAGTTGGGACGGCCGTCCCAACTGAAATTAAGCAAGTGGGACGCGCGTCCCAAATGTGGGACGGCCGTCCCAAACACCAGGGGGTCCCAACGTGAACAAATTTGCATTTGGGACGGCCATCCCAACCCAGACTGGCCGTCCCAGATTGGCACAACGTAGAAAGCACGTTTGGGATGGCTGTCCCAACCCAGACGACCATCCCAAAGTTCCAGGGCGAAAAATGCTATAAATAGGAGCCTCATTTGTCTCATTCCACACACCAGATAACTCTGAGACTTGTCTTCTTCTCTCCCTCTCTCGAATGATCTCTCTGATTGCCTTTTTTAGGTAACAATCAGTTAAGGAATTTGTATTCCAGCATTTGATTCTTCAGTAAAGTTTTAGTCGAGTCGATTAGGGTAGACGAGAGGAGAGCAATTGTAGAGTGAAGGACTGCCGAAACGCGTCCTCCTTGTAACTAAATCATAATATAAAGCTTGCTACGGAGGTTTTTTCTCAAGTCGCTTCTTCTTTATTGCTTTATTTATTGCTTTCTGTATGCAATATAGATAAATCATGTAGATAGCCATATTTAATACTATATCAATAAAATAAGGGTAACTGCGTAATTTCTCATAATTTTCACTTAATGAATTAATCCGTCATAGGGAACCCGAAAGGGGCGTTGTGGGGTGCTAACACCTTCCCCACACATAACTAACTCCCTTACCCAACTCTGGTTATAATGGCCAAGTTGGTTTTTATTAAAATCAACGTCTTTTTTCCTTTTCCAATGTTTCCGGTCAAAACATTGGTGGCGACTCCAAAAGAACCCCTTTTCGAAAACCTTGCTTTTATTAGAGGACAGTTCAGTGTTGAGCTCCTCGAAAGCAATGAACACAATTTTAACAAAAAACGCGAGTCCAAACCATCTATTCGCGACCGCTCGCATAAACGTTCGAGACGTCCTCAGGACGTCGGAACGGACGACGGCGACACACTCCCCTGGCAGAAAAATGGGGATGCATTGGCCGAGAAGAACTGGCCCCAAGCCTTCGATCTGAGTCCATCAACGGATCGGTCCTGGTCAGCATGGAGATGCTGATGCGCCGAGGGGCCTAGTTGGTCCTTCATCCCTCCCTGGACTTTGCGCTGGACCTCCAGGACATCGTGGCGATGCATGATCTCCCCACGCCTCCCGACTTCCAGCAGCCACATCAGCACCAACAACCCCCGCAGTACACTGATGACTTCGCTGGCCTGAACCGCAACATTAACGATCTCCGCCAGCAATTCGATCAAATGTCGATGCGGCAAGGGCAGATGTCCCTAAGGCAAGAGCAATTTTCCCAAAGGCAAGAAGCCTTTGACACCCGGCTGGAGACGATGTACCAGTATCAGCAGGGGATGCAACAAGATTGGACAACCTTCCAGCAAAGGTACGATGATGAAGCCCGGGAACAAGCAGAATTCCGGGAATATGTATATCAGCAATTCCCCCACCCTGGGTCGTCTCCAGATGATAGCCCTTAGGGACAGTACTTGCAAAAATAGGTGGTTGTAATAAAACTTTTATGAATAAAGATTTTATTTCATACAATTCCTTGACATTCTCTCCCAAAAGTCAGCGTAACAAAAAAAAACTAAGAGTAAAAAGACGTACGCTCAAGAAAAAAGCCAAAATCCTACATCGCGAGAAAAAAGAGATAAAACCGCGAGAAAAAAGGCAGGATTAAACCATCACCTCAACCAACAAAATTTTGACTACCAAGCCAGAGTCGAACAAACAAAATTGCCCGACCAACCAACAAGAGTCGGATGATTACCACGAAGGATCAAAAACAAAGAATCCCCAACAAACCAACCGAGCTGGATAAGCACCCACAAAGTCCCCGGCGCAGAACGGACGACAACATCTCCAAAGAAGACCAACAAAAAGTACATCTTAACAGTCGGCGCATGGGCCACCTAAACAGTAAGCCGCCACCACCACCAGTCCTACGCAGTGGGCTGTACCAGCCTGATAGGGGGTTTGTACCTATCAACTAGCACACAAGGAGTGCCTGACCGGCGCATGGGCCACCTGAACAGTTAGCCGCCACCACCACCAGTCCTACGCAGTGGACTGTACTAGCCTGATAGGGGGTTCGTACCTATCAACCAGCACACAAGGAGTGCCTGACCGACGCATGGGCCACCTGAACAGTAAGCCGCCACCACCACCAGTCCTATGCAGTGGACTGTACCAGCCTGATAGGGGGTTTATACCTATCAACCTGCACACGCAGTGCGCCTGATCTGCGCTCGAGCCGGATCAGTAAGTCGCACTACCACCCTGATGGGGGGTTCATACGCATCCAGTCCCACGCAACGGACTGCAACTACCAGCCTGATGGGGGGTTCATACCCATCCAGTCCCACACAACGGACTGCAACTACCAGCCTGATAGGGGGTTTATACCCATCAACCGAAGGATCTGCTACCGTCAGAAGGAGTATCCTGAGGTCCTACCACATGTTAACCAAAGGGATCGGCTACGTCAGAAGTAGTATCCTGGAGGTACACAACACAAATTTTCCCCAGAAGATCAACCGCTGCAAGACGGGACATCTGAAGGGTAACCGGGCAAGAGGGTCAACTCCTTTAACTTCCTACCAATCTGTCTGGCACAATAGGCCAACAACCGACTAGTCAGGTAAAGGAGGGGCAGCTGTAGACCCCAAATCTTGCTCGGCCTCCAAATAAAGAGTAGAAGACCTCCTATTCGAAGATGGACGAAGCCTAACAAGCCACTAGGAGAGACTATTAGGCCCCATACTAGGATAGGAGGGATTTTTGGCACAAAAATAAGGATTTTCGCCTTTTGGGGTCAAGACCGCTGTCTCGCCTTGCACAAGTGGTGAGACCGCCATCTCGTTTGGCGAGACGGCCGTCTCGCCACCTGCGAAAGGCGAGACCGCCGTCTCGCCATTCCTGCAAGGCGAGAGGACCGTCTGGAATGTCGAGACGGTCGTCTGGAATGTCGAGACGGCCGTCTCGACCTTGTTAGACGAGACGGCCGTCTCGACCTGACAGGCGCGAATCCCTATAAATAGGGTGCTCCCTCCCCTCATTTCCACACCACAGACAACTTTCTCACTCTCTCTCTAGTCACATCAAGAGTTTCTCTCTCTAGAATCCCTCCGACGCATTTCCGGAGCTTTTGAGTGTCTTTAGAGTATTTTTAGAGCGTTTCGAGAGGTTTCCGACGCCGTGTAGAGTGAAGGGCTGCCACAAAGCACCCTATTTTTAAAGAATTAAATAGAAAGCTTGCTTCGAAGGTCTCTACTCTCTTTCTCTACTCTTACTGCTTTTTTTAAATTATGCAATAGACATTAGGGCCATGTAGTCATAATTTTTAAATTCCGCAAAATAAAAGGGCAAAAGCATATTTTTCCGGTTTATATATTAATAGAATAGTTGGCCTATCATAGGGAACGTGAAAGGGGCGTCGTAAAGGAACTAACACTTCCTTTACGCGTAACTAACTCCCTTACCCAACTCTGGTTCTAACGACCAAAGTTGGTTTTTCGAAAACCAACGCCTTTTAAACTCCTTTTCCGATGTTTCCGGTAAAAACATCGGTGACGACTCCGGAGAACCCTAAAAAACTAGCTCTTGGATTAGCCCGGTTATCGGACAATCCAAGAGCACCTTTTCGAAAACATCGCCCTCAGGTTCAGCCTGGTTATCGGACATCCTAACGGCGTTGTAACCACCAATAAAAAATGCGAAAATCAAGAGAGTCGGAAACCATCGCGTCGCTCCGACCGCCCTCGTTTTGACGGCGGCGACAGTGGGTACCTACCCCCACCCGGTACGAACCCTATTCTATAAGGCTCTTGTGGGTACCTACCCCCACCTGGTACGAACCCTATTCTATAAGGCTCTTGTGGGTACCTACCCCGACCCGGTACAAACCCTATTTTATAAGGCTCTTGTGGGTACCTACCCCCCCCACCTGGTACGAACCCTATTCTATAAGGCTCTTGTGGGTACCTACCCCCACCTGGTACGAACCCTATTCTATAAGGCTCTTGTGGGTACCTACCCCCACCCGGTACGAACCCTATTCTATAAGGCTCTTGTGGGTACCTACCCCCACCCGGTACGAACCCTATTCTATAAGGCTCTTGTGGGTACCTACCCCCACCCGGTACGAACCCTATTCTATAAGGCACTTGAGGGTACCTACCCCCACCTGATACGAAACCTATTCTATAAGGCTCTTGTGGGTACCTGCCCCCACCTGGTACGAACCCTATTCTATAAGGCTCTTGTGGGTACCTACCCCCACCTGGTACGAACCCTATTCTATAAGGCTCTTGTGGGTACCTACCCCCACCTGGTACGAACCCTATTCTATAAGGCTCTGGTGGGTACCTACCCCCACCCGGTACGAACCCTATTCTATAAGGCTCTTGAGATGCTCTTTTTCGGCATTCAGTCTTTTGATTGATGAGTACAAACCCTCATCTGGTTTTCGAAGATGTGTTGGCGGCTTATTGTCTCTGATCATGTGCCTATTCCATGGGGAATGGTTGATTTTTCTTTTTGACTTTTCTTTTTTAGTCATCCGGTTTTACTGGGGATTTCTTTGTTTTTGGCTTTTCTTTTTAGCCATCCGGTCTTGCCGGGGATTCTTCGTTTTTGGCTTTCCCTTTTAGCCATCCGGTCTTGCCGGGGATTTCTTGTTGGTTGCCTCTTCTTTTAGGCAGGAATCTCCTGGGGATTTGTGGTTTTTTTATTGTGCCTCTTGTTTTTAGGCATGTGCCTCAGCGATAGTGAAGACTTTACCGTTTTTCGCCTCTGAATAGGCCGATATTCTGCTTGAGGATATTCGCTCTTAATAATACCTCTGAGTAGGCAGATGCTTTATTGGAAGCTTTGTGCTTTGGACTTGTGTTACCTCTTATAGGTTGATTTCCCATTTCTTGGGGGTATTGGCTTTTTGCTTGCCTTAGGCAGAGGCTTTGTTGGGAGTGAAGGCTTTGCATTTCACTAGGGATATCCATATTGGGCGTTATAGGTGATTAACTCCCTGAGGATATGAATTTGTAGTTTTGCCTCTGTTGTAGGCTCGCTGGGGGATAATTTTTCCTTTTGGTGATCCACCAGGGATTTGATCGTTTTATGGAGATCTATTTTGAATTGCCCCCTAGGGAGGGATGGATTTTTTGACTCCTTATTGGACGTTGTTGTTTGAGCTGGCTTTGCCTATGCTCTTATTCCTGCTGGGGAATGGGTTTTTACCGTTTTCTCGCGATTTGTATCTTTTTCGCGATTTGGCTTTTACATATGTGTGCCTTTTATGCACATTGGCTTTTTCTTTCGACGAAAAGATATCCTTTTTTCTCTTTTCTTTTTAGCGATCCCTAGGGAATTTTTCCTTTACTTCTTGGGGATCCAATCCTTGATTAGTTTTGAGCTCCTGACTTTGTGAGGCTCTTTATTAAGCGGAATGAATAAATTTTCTTCTTTTTTCTTTTTTGGAGATTCACCAAGGAGTTTGTCAGCCTCCTGGGGATCCAATTTTGATGATGGAGTCTTGGCTCCTGGTCTTGTGAAGCTCCTTTTTGAGCCGTATGAAGAGATTTTTCTTCTTTTTTTCTTTTTGTAGACTTTTCTTGATATGCTTCTACTTGGAGATTTTTATTTGGCCCTTTCTCGTTGTGGCGTCTATTGGGGAATGAAAGTTTTTCTTTTCTTTCTTTTTGTTGCCCCCTGGTGATATGGAGGATTTGTCTCCGTATTTTCTTTGATGGACTCTTGTGTAGTCCTTATTCTCCTTTAGGGAAGTGGCGGAGATTTTGCATGGGTGTGCTCGATGACTCATGTGGTGATACAACTGAGTCATGAGGTAATTTTTGTTTTGCCTCTGGAATAGGCAAGGATCCGCTTGGGGATGATCGAGCCTTTCCGTTGGCTTTTTCATGTTGATAACTTCCTTTTCTTTATGTGGAAGGATGTTGATTGAAGCTTCGACTAACTCTTTTTGACGACTCATGTGGTGGTACTGAGTCATGAAGTAATTTTTGTTTTGCCTTTGGAGTAGGCAAGGATCCGCTTGGGGATGATCGAGCCTTTCTGTTGGCTTTTTTTTTTTTATGTACCTTCTTTTATTGGTGTAGAAGGTTAGAGCTAGTTTCCTTGAAGCTCTTTATTTTGCTGAAATGGTTTTGATTTCGCCTTTCGCGATTTTGATTTTCATATGGAGACTGGATTCTGGGGCCTCCTGTTTTCAATCACAAGTATGGAGACTAGCCTCCTTATATGCATGTTTAATATTCTTATTTGAAGAAAATTATTGTTTCTTGATTTTGACAAAGTCGTTTTGTGCAACTACTTTTTTTGTGGATGTCCTAAATGCAATCTATTGTTTATTTATTTTTGATGCATTTAGAAAGTAACTGGCCTTCTCCCGTTGGCTTCTTATGAATACGCCGATGGGTTCCTCCCTTATGACCATGATGATGGGCTCCTCTTTTTATCCATCTCTTGGTTTTAGCCCTATATTTTGCCTAGACGTTTTGTGTTTTATGAGGTGGCGTCTTCAAATGAATACTTTGGCGCCTATTTGTGACTGATTATCTTTCCTAGTCTGCCCTTTTGGGTTTTCGGCCTAGGATGCTATATTGTGTCCTAACTTTTGTCTAGGTTCCCCTTTTTCATTTTTTGGGATACCTAGCGGACTTTATTTTGTCTATGACGCTTTGATTATTTTGATACATTTTGGAACAAAACGTTTGTCTAACACATGGTTATTTAATGGGGTATAGATATGATTAGCAAGAAAAGAAGCAGATAGTAAGAATAGCATTCTTTTGTAATTCAAAGGGAAATGTGTGCCCTAAAGATGCTCGGGGGTCGGGCACACCCCAAGGAGTGATCTCTAATAGTCATTGGGTTTACATCCCTTAAAATCGGAAGAGGGACATCTAATGACTAATACTATCCTTGATGCTAATATCCCTCCTTTTCGGAATATCGTCTTTAAGGTATGGAGGGGAGACTTCTCTTTTCTTTGTACAACTTGATCTTTTGGAGGGTCGTACTTTAAAGGATTATCCTTAAATCTGATGGCTCTCTTATTCCTTGAGCGTCCTTTCCAAGCCCTTGTCTGTGCTATATCCATATCTCTTCATTATATGGGCCACTTTTAAATTGCTAGGAAGTCTTTACATATTTTCAAATGTCCTCTTCATCAGCATCCATTTAAGGTATGGTAGACGGCTCGTTGATTCGAATGTAGTCTTTATCTTGAACCATGATCAACTTGTCGCCTACCACGAATTTGATTTTTCGGTGGAGCGTTTGAAGAAGCTACCCTAGTACCGTTAATCCAAGGTGTACTTAATCTTCCCCTTGGATTCTTTTTTCTTCTTCTTCGGTTTCTTTATTTTTCCTTTGTTTTTAGGAGCATTATCTTGTAGCTCCTTAGGGAATAAATTCTTCCACTTCTTGTCGTGCCCCCAATGCCAGCTATGTTGAAGATATCTTCATCGATGGGCAATTCTTCTTGTATCTCAACGGTACAGTTTTATCCGATGTATAAGGGAAAGGACGAGGCCTAAATAAACGCAAAGGTGTTATTTCCCATTCCCTGTCATTATCAATTTGGGTACCAATATTTATTTCTTTCTTATTATCTCTTTTTCCCAAATCGATGGCCTAAGTTTTCTCTTGATGGTGTATCAATTGAGCTTATTTTTCCAACAGTCTTTGCATGTCCGGGGAAATGGTCCCCTCCTCACTGTCTGACTCAATCCATTCGCCTTCAGCTTTCAGATCTCGCAGAGAGTTTTCAATCACAGACATGACTGTTTATATGGTTTATATTTGGGTGTAGATTTTATTCAATTATTTTGGAATGAGAGAGAAAAGAATGCGAAGCATATGAATATTATGAAAAATGCCTCATTGTATTGATCAAAAGAGAAATATATACAGAGTCCCTTTGATCAAAAGATCTCGCGGCCACGGGCAGACACCGCGAGAGATGCATCAAAAGCTTTTGATTATTATTTTTTATTTCTTTTAACCAAAAGATGCACAAAATGTTCTTAACACTTTTGTAACAGGTTTTTAACTGATATAATTTCGAAATAACCGATAGTTTTCATTAAAGGAAGTTTTGAAAACCTTCTGTCAGTATTTTAACTGATACAATTTCGAAATAACCGATTAAAATCACTTAAAATGTTCAGGGAAGTGTTCTGGCAGTATTTTAATCGATATAACTTCAAAATAATCGATTAAAACCACTTGGTATAATAGATGACCGATCAAAATGGCTTTGTCGCCGCCATCCATTCCGACGTCTAAGGACATCTCGAACGTTTATGCGAGCGGTCGCGAAAAGATGGTTTAGACTCACGTTTTATTTTAAAATGTGTTCATTGCTTCCGATGTGCTCAACAACTGAACTATCCTCTAATAAAAGCAAGGTTTTCGCAAAAGGGTTCTTATGGAGTCGCCACCAATGTTTTGACCGTAAACATTGGAAAAGGATAAAAAGGCGTTGATTTTAAGAAAAACCAAACTTGGCCATTATAACCAGAGTTGGATAAGGGAGTTAGTTACATGTGGGGAAGGTGTTAGCACCCCCACAACACCCCTTTCGGGTTCCCTATGACGGATTAATTCATTAAGCAAAAATCACAAGAAATTACGTTATTACCCTATTTTATTGCATAATATTAAAAATGACTATTTACATGACTTTATTTCATATTTCATACATAAAGCAATAAATAAAGCAATAAAAGAGAAGAGAAGTGAAAAGAACCTCCGTAGCAAGCTTTGTATTACAAATCTTGAACTGTGAGGATGCGTTTTGGCAATCCCCTACTCTACAAAGACTCTCCTCCCCAAATACAATATCGACTCTACTAAATTTTAAAGAAGAATCGAATGCTGGAATACAATTCCTTAACCGATTGTTACCTTTTTAAGGCAATCGGAGGTTCATTCGAAGTAGGGAGAGAAGACAAGTGTCTGGAGTGTGAAAAAGTGGCAAATGAGCCTCCTATTTATAGTTTTCGCAGCCTAGCAGCTTGGGACGACCGTGTGGAGCTTGGAAATCAGGGATGGCCATCTAGGGAAGTTGGGACGGCCGTCTGGGATTTGGGATGGCCGTCCCGAGCCTCAAAACAAGTTGGGACGGCCGTCTAGAACTTGGGATGGCCGTCTGGGCTTCTGGGATGGCTGTCCCAACTTCTGGGACGGCCATCTCGACTGTTTTTGCCAGATTTTGTGTTCTGGGACCCCCGGGAAGCTTTCCTTTCTTTATTCGGACGTCGATTGATGCCGATAGACGTCCATCGAAGCTTTATCTTCATATAGGAAGTCTTCTTGGCCTTTATTGAGATGTCGGGCAAGCTTTATCTTGTTATAGGAAGTCTCCTTAGCCTTTATTGAGAGGCCGGGCAAAATTAGGGGTCTACAGCTGCCCCCCCCCCTTCACCTGCCTGACTAATTGTTAGCCTAATATGCCGACAAAGTTAGTTGGTAGGGGAAGGAGTTAACCCTTTTTGCCTGGTTATCCTTCAGATGCTCCTTCGCTTGAAGTTTGCTGATCCTCTGGATGATACATATTTTTGATAGGTACCAACCTCTATCTGGTTTGAGCCTTCTTTTATAAGGCTCTGGTGAGTACTTACCTCCACCAGGTATGAGTCTGCATTTCACTAGACTCTTGTGGGTACCTACCCCCACTAGGTATGAATCTGCTTTTTGATGAGTACCTACCCTCATTTGGTCCTAACCTTGTTCTGCAAGGCTCTGGTGAGTACCTACCCTCACCTGGTATGAACCCTGTTTTGCAAGGTTCTTTGTGGGTACTTACTTCCGAGGTGCTCAACAACTGAACTATCCTCTAATAAAAGTAAGGTTTTTGCAACCCGTTTGTAATGCTCTGGTGAGTATTTTACTCTACCTAATGTGAATCTGCATTTTTGCTAGATTCTGATGAGTACCTACCCTCATCTGGTACATATCTTATTTTATAAGGCTCTGGTGGGTACCTACCCCCACCTGGTACGAATCTGCATTTTGCTAGATTCTGATGAGTACCTACCCTCATCCGGTATAAACCTTATTTTATAAGGCTCTGGTGAGTATCTACCCCCACCTGGTATGAATCTGCATTTTTGCTAGATTCTGATGAGTACCTACCCTCATCCGGTATAAACCTTATTTTATAAGGCTTTGGTGGGTACCTACCCCCACTTGGTATGAATTTTCATTTTGCTAGATTCTGATGAGTACCTACCCTCATCCGGTATAAACCTTATTTTATAAGGCTCTGGTGGGTACCTACCCCCACCTCGTACGAATGTACATTTTGCTAGATTCTAATGAGTACATACCCTCATCCGGTATAAACCTTATTTTATAAGGCTCTGGTGAGTATCTACCCCCACCTGGTATGAATCTGCATTTTGCTAGATTCTGATGAGTACCTACCCTCATCCGGTATAAACCTTATTTTATAAGGCTTTGGTGGGTACCTACCCCCACCTGGTATGAATCTGCATTTTGCTAGATTCTGATGAGTACCTACCATCATCCGGTATAAACCCTATTTTATAAGGCTCTAGTGGGTACCTACCCCCACCTGGTACGAATCTACATTTTGCTAGATTCTAATGAGTACCTACCCTCATCCGGTATAAACCTTATTTTATAAGGCTTTGGTGGGTACCTACCCCCACCTAGTACGAATCTACATTTTGCTAGATTCTGATGAGTACCTACCCTCATTCGATATAAACCTTATTTTATAAGGCTTTGGTGGGTACCTACCCCCACCTAGTATAAACCCCGTTCTGCAAGGCTCTGATGGGTACCTACCCCCACCTGGTATGAACCCCGTTATGCAAGGCTCTGGTGGGTACCTACCCCCACCTAGTACGAACCCCGTTCTGCAAGGCTCTGATGGGTACCTACCCCCACCTGGTACGAACCCCATTCTGCAAGTCTCTGATGGGTACCTACCCCCACCTGGTACGAACCCCATTCTGCAAGGCTCTAGTGGGTACCTACTGTAGACCCCATATCTTTCCCGGCCTCCAAATAAAGTCAGAAAGCTTCCTATTTAAAGACGGCCGAAGCCTAACAAGCCACTAGGAGAGACTATTAGGCCCCTGTACTAAGATAGGAAGGTTTTTTGGCCCGAAAAATAAGTTTCTCGCCCTGAAGGGACGAGACCGCCGTCTGGAAGGACCTGACCGCCATCTCGCCTCACGCCAGGGACGAGACCGCCGTCTCGCTTGTCCAGACGGCGGTCTCGCCACTGCAAAGGTCGAGATGGCGGTCTGGGTTTTCCAGACGGCGGTCTCGACCCTGTCAGATGAGAACGGCGGTCTCGACCTGTCAGGCGCGAAAAACTATAAATAGGGGCTCTCCCCCCCTCATTTCCACACACAAAGCACAGTAGCTCTCCCTTCTCTCTAGATTTTCTCTCTCTAGAATCCCTCCGAAGCATTTCCGGAGTTTCTGAGTGTCTCTAGGCATAAAGTGAGCGTTCTAAATCTTCTTTAGAATCCCTCCGAGGCATTTCCGAAGTTTGAGAGTTGTAGAGTGAAGGGTTGCCAAAAAGCACCCACTCTTTAAAGAAAAAATATATAAAAGCTTGCTTTGAAGGTGCACGTTCTCTCTCCTTCTAAATTTTACCGCTTTCATTTAAATCTATGCAATAGATACTAGGGCCATGTAGTCATAATCTCTAAATACCGTATAATAAAAGGGTAAAAGCGCAATTTTCTAGTTTAATTATTTATTCAAAATAGCCAGCCTATCATAGGGAACCCGAAAGGGGCGTCGTAAAGGAACTAATACTTCCTTTACACGTAACTAACTCCCTTACCCAACTCTGGTTCTAATGACCAAAGTTGGTTTTCGAAAACCAACGCCTTTTTAAAACACCTTTTCCGATGTTTCCGGTAAAAACATCGGTGGCGACTCCACGAACCCTTCAAAACCCGTTCTTGGGTTAGCCCGGTCATCGGACATCCCGGGAACACTTTTCGAAAACCTTGTCTCTAGGTTAGCCCAGTTATCGGACAATCTAAGGACGTTGTAACCACCCATAAAAAAAACGCAAAAAACAAAAAGGGTCGAAACCATCGCGTCGCTCTGACCGCCTCTCTTTTTTACGGCGGCGACAGATGGCGACTTCACTGGGGATTTTTAGAGAGTTGATCCCATTTAGTGATGGGCTGGCTTAAAAATAATTAAACCAAGAAAATAAGCGCTTTTACCCTGCCTTGTATTATAACATGCTTTATTGTTTGGCTTTCAAATAACTGTTGCTTGTTTATACTTACACAATTGGTTGAAATATAAACTGCACACAAACCCTTGCACACTACAGTTCCCTCTATACCCGGGGGCAAGTGAGATAACCATAGGGAGTGGGTGGCAGGTACGGTTCGCTGTAGTTAGCGCCTTGTGCCCACCGGTGTGATCGGAAACCACCACTCAAGGTGATAACCTTCCTCTTTTGGCAACAAGACCGACTCTGGCCTTAGTGTTGAGCATGGTTGGACGGCTGGAGAGTGGGGACCCTATAATGGGGGCACCTTGGGGGCCTTAGCCTGGTGAGAACAGTTAGAACCTACCCTGACCAATGCACTTTTCTGCAGGAAAACCCTACCTCGTGATAAAAACGAAATCTCGCCTGTTCGGGGATGATCGAATTGTGTGTGCATATGATTGTTGCACTTGTATGTTGCATAGCATAAACAAACAACAAAACAAAATTACAAAAAATATTTTTCACAAATAAACACCCTTATCTCGGACAGTTTGCCTTTTAGCTAGCCTGGTTTCAGGTTCTTTGTAAGCTAAGTAGCCACGCAGTTCCGACAGAAGAGATAAGGGACGATAACTATTCTTTCGCATAAAGCCATATTTTATCTCGGACAGTCTGCCTTTTAGCTTGCCTGGTTTCAGGTTCTTTGTAAGTTAAGTAGCCACGCAGTTCGACAGAAGAGATAAAAGGCTATATATAAAAAAAAATCCAAAATAAATAAAATAATAATAACAAAATCAAAACATTTATCACAATAATGTTGACAAAGTCGTATCATTCATATTGCATCATAAGTGGAAAAATCAAGAGAGAAAATGAATGCATAAGGGAAGTATGCATACGCATCATTTTAATAAACCCCTAAAAAATGGGTCTTAGAGACGTTTTTTGGGAAAATTACTGGGCCAAATCGCCTTCGGCTATTTGCAACTTGGTTCTTCACCCTTTTCTCTTCGTTTTGACATGTTGTGCGTCCAAATTGGACAACCCAGTCAAAAGTTATGTCACTTTGAACATCTATCGCCCTTTTGTACTGGTGCATGCATAATAACATTCATTCTAGGGAGCACTAGATATCCCTAAGACAATGGCAAAAGAGGCCCCGAGCACATTTGTGACCTTCGCGACAAGGAAGGGACAAATGTACTAAGGTGTGATGGTGATTGCCATTATACTTGTCAAATCTGTGATGGGGAAGGAACCATTACACTGAGGTGGGTAGGATACCCCACAAAGCGTAAGCTTTAAGGAGGATACCTAAGTCGTTGTCTTAAGGAATATCCATCTCATATATCATTCAATAAAAATCTTTTTGCATTCTATGAAGGACCTTTGAAATATCTTTTGCCAATACGAAAAGACTTCCCCAACAATATGAAGGTGACCCGCATAATATGGATATCGCCCAAACCAAGGGCTCATTAGAAACTCTCAAGGAATAAGGGAGCCACCAGATTTTAAAGACAATCCTTCGAAGCTTTACCCTGCAAAGGATCAAGCTACATAGAGAAAAGGGAAGTCTCCCCCCTGCACCTCAAATCAGATTCTCCCGAGTAGAGGGGTTCAAGCGTCAAAAGCGACTTTAGTCATTAGGTGTTCTCCTTCTAATTCTTAGGGATTGTAAATCCAATGACTATTAGAGATTACTCCTCGGGGCTAGCCCGACCCCCGAGCATTGTAGGGCACATATTTCCCTATTAATTACAAAGAATGTTATTCTTACTATTTGCTTCTCTTCTTGCTATTCATGTCTAAACCTCATTAATAACCATGTCTAAGCAAATGTTTTCAGAAGTACGTCAAAGTAATCAAACTGCGCCAATAACCAAAGTAAAAGTCAAGTACATCACTACTGATTGACTAGAAACACAAAATAGAGTTTTACCTCGTCATAAATAAAGTCATGTTTCGCCAAATGTTGTGCAAAAAGAAAACAAAAATCAAAAGAAGCCCATAAAAGCTAAAGGCCAAAATGAAAAGGCAAGATACCCGGTAGGAAACCCACCAAGGGGGCTACGCAAAAGTTAGGGTAAACCCGCTAGGAAACCTGAACAACCATAAAGGGTAGCCTAGGCAAAAATTAGGGTTACAAAATAAAGTCCGCTAGGTTTCCCAAAGCAACAAAAAAAAAGAAACCTAAACAAAAGTTAGGACAAAACAAAACACAACATCCTAGACTGAAAACCCAAAGGGCAGACTAGGGAAGTCAATCAGTCATAGCAAGCGCCATCAAATAAGACGTCACTCCATAAACAAAACGTTTGTTTAAACTAGCCTAAACACTCTAACCAACCTTGGCTAGCCGTGCTTACAAAAACCATTTTTTGTCAAAATAAAACAATTCTAAAACACAAGCCTTTGAATTAAATATCCTCTTCCTTCTTTTCTCTTGACCCTCACCACTACGACATTCTAGTGATTAGTAGGGAAATGTGGAGATAGTAATCAATAGGAGGATCGACATCCCCAATGAAAGGGAGGGGCGCACTGACATGGAAAGTCGCTCTACAATTAACACAATCATTCTTCGGTCATGAAAAAATCAAGACAGTGAAATCGGTACATCCTATCCCTGTCGACGAAAGCACATAACGTCGGAAGCTCATCAGAAACTAAAGCACATTGGTTAATCCTTTTGAAAAATTAATTGAAATAGTATTATAGGATGCATATCGCAAACATTGCACGCATATGATAGGCTCCTATCTCTCAAAAATTGAAGAGAAAGAAAAATACAATAAAAAGAATAATGCCTGCTAGGATATTCTTAGGCAAAAGTTAGGGTAGCCCGCTAGATCGAAAACCCGCAAAGGGCGGTCTAGGCAAAAGTTAGGGCATTCATAAAAAAGGAAAAAGCCTGCTAAGATATCCTAGGGAAAAATTAAGGCAGCCCGCTAGACCGAAAACCCTAAAAGGGCGGTCTAGGCAAAAGATAGGGCTAAACCAAAAAATGAACAAAAGAGAAGGGCCCTTCATCAAAATCATAAGAAGTCTAGCAGGAGAATGCCAGTCACTTTTCTAGATGCATCAATCAATAAGAATAGATTGCATTTAGGGCATCCACACACAAGTAGTCGCACAAAACGGCTTTGTCAAGACAAAAATAAAAGAAATAAAAATTACTTCAGACAAATAACAAAAAAACGAAAAGCATTCATGCATATAAGGAGACTAGCTCCATGTTTGTGATTGAAAACAGGATCACTGAGACTGAGCAAAATAAGAAAACAGTCTCCAAATAATGCCCTCAAGAAAATGAAGCAAGTCGTCAATCAAGCGACTCAGCAGAATAAGAGCTTCTGGAAATCAAGAGCTTCAGCTACCATCCTTCTACCCAGCAAAAGAAGGCACATATAAGAAATCTCCATACATTGCAAGTTGTCATAAGAAGCTTCCAGAAGCCAAAGTTCCAATCATCACCCAATAAAAGAGGGCACAATCATCAGACGTCATAAAAGAAAAGCCGACGGAAAGGCTTAGTCATCCCCAAGAGGATCCTTGCCTACTCCAGAGGCAACACAAAAAATTACCCAAGGGCTCAGCACCGCCATCACATGAGTCATCGAGCACACTCACCCAAAGTCTCATCCACACTCCCCAATGGAGAATAAAGGCTTCAAGAGCCCACCATCATCAACAATCAAAAGAGTTCAGTCTCCATACCAACAAGGGCTCAACAAAAAAAGGAAAAAAAGAAGAAAACCCTTGCATCCCCAGCGGATGTCCAACAAGGCCATGACAGAGAAGGCCGAATAAAAATCCTCAAGTGGATCTCCAAAAAATTCAACAAAAAAGAATCAGAAATTCCCACTCTCCAGTGGAATAAGAGCTTCACAAGTTTAGCTCGCATCAACATCAATCAAGGAGACAAAACTCCATCCCTAGAAAAGCAAAAATCAGATCCCCAGGAAGTCAACCAATTCCCTGGTGGATCACCAAAGAAAGAAAACGTCATCCCTAGTGGACCAACCAAAAGAAGGAAAAAACCAGCGTAATAAAAAGAGACTAAAAAGTAAAAAGGCTTACGCATTATCCCGAAAAAGCCAAATTTCAAAATCGCGAAAAAAGAGATAAATCGCAGAAAAAGGCGAAATCAAATGAAAATCCTTGCTCCCTAAGCGGGTCACCTCAGGAAAAGAAAGAATCAAAAAAGGAATTGGAAATTCCATTCCTTCAACAAAATAAGAGCACCACAAAAGCCAGCTCGCACCCACATCAATTAAGGAACTCCATTCCCTCAGGGGGCAAATCAAAATTAGATCCCCGGAAAGGCAATCAATTCCCCGGTGGATCACCAAAAAGAGAAAAATTATCTCCAATGAGCCTACGACAAAGGCAAATTCTAGACTCACACCCTTAGAAGAGTCATTTGCCTAGGCGTAGGCAAGATCTGGCGAGCAAGAGCCAATTTCCCCAGAAAGGGACATCAACCTATTCGGAGGCAAGCAAGTATGAAGTCTTCACCACTAATGAAGCATCCGCCTACTCAGAGGCACAGTAAACAAAAATAACAAAAAACTCCAGAGGAATAAGAGCTTGAAGAAACCAACTCTCATCGACACCAAACAAGGAGTCACAACTCCATTCCCCAAAAAAAGGCGACCAAAATTAGATCCCCAAGAAGTCAACCAACTCCCTAGTAGATCACCAAAAAAAAACTTACCCAGAGAGCCTACTGCAAAGGCAAAACTTCAAACGCATATCCTCAGAAAGCTACTTGCCTAACATGGATATCCCTAGTGGAACGCATAGGCAAAACCTTGCAAGCAAAAAAGCAACATTAGCCTATTCAAAGGCAAAGAAAAAAGCAAAACCAAAAGTCTTCACCTCCAAACGGAACATCTGCCTACTCAGAGGCATTACCAAAAACTCAATGGATATCCGCCTACTCAAGAGGCATCACCAAGATCAACAGATCCCCATAGGATTCCTGCCTACCTAAGAGGCACTTATCAAAAAAATTCCCGACAACCAGCAAAGTCGGATGACCACCACAAAAGATCAAAAACAAAGAATCCCCAGCAATCAACAAGCTGGACGAACACCAACAGAATCCCCGGCACAGACCGGACGACAATTCCCAGAAAAGAAAAAAAACAAAGACAGAACACATCTCAACAACGGCGCATGGTCAGAATCAGTAAGCCGCCACCATTGCCAAAGGATCAGCCACCGCAAGAAGGGGCATCCAGAGGCGCAAAACCAGACGGGGGTTCATACTCGTCAGCCGAGGGGTCAGCTACCGCGTCAAAGGAGCATCCCAAGGTTTTGCAAAGGCACATGAGCTACCCGAGCAGTAAGCCGCCACCACCACCAGTCCTACGCAACGGACTCTACCAGCCTGATAGGGGGTTTATACCTATCAACCAGCACACAAGGAGTGCCTAACCGGCGCATGAGCCACCTGAGCTGTAAGCCGCCACTACCATCCTGATGGGGGGATCATACCCATCTGGTCCCACACAACGGACTGTAACTACCAGCCTGATGGGGGGTTCATACCCATCTAGTCCCGCACAACGGACTATAACTACCAGCCTGATGGGGGGTTTATACCCATCAACTGAAGGATCGGCTACGTCAGGAGTAGTATCCGGAGGTTCTACCACATGTCAACCAAAAGGATCGGCTACGTCAGGAGTAGTATCCCGGAGGTACACAATACAACATCTCCCCAGAGGGTCATCCGCCACAAGACGGAGTATCTGAAGGGTAGCCGGGCAAGAGGGTCAACTCCTTTACCTTCCTGTCTACCTGTCCGGCACAACAAAGCCAACAGTCGACTAGTCAGGTAAAGGGGGGCAGCTGTAGACCCCAAATCTTGCCCGACCTCTAAATAAAGTCAGAAAGCTTCCTATTTAAAGATGGTCAAAGCCTAACAAGCCACTAGAAGAGACTATTAGGCCCCCGTACTAAGATAGGAAGGTTTTTTGGCCCGGAAAATAAGTTTCTCGCCCTGAAGGGACGAGACCGCCGTCTGGAAGGACCAGACCGCCGTCTCGCCTCACGCCAGGGACGAGACCGCCGTCTCGCTTATCCAGACGGCGGTCTCGCCACTGCAAAGGTCGAGACGGCGGTCTGGGTTTTCCAGACGGCGGTCTCGACCCCTTGCCATGGTCGAGATGGCGGTCTGGGTTTTCCAGACGGCGGTCTCGACCCTGTCAGACGAGAACGGCGATCTCGACCTGTCAGGCGCAAAAAACTATAAATAGGGGCTCTCCCCCCCTCATTTCCACACACCAAGCACAGTAGCTCTCCCTTCTCTCTAGATTTTCTCTCTCTAGAATCCCTCCGAAGCATTTCCGGAGTTTCTGAGTGTCTCTAGGCATAAAGTGAGCGTTCTAAATCTTCTTTAGAATCCCTCCGAGGCATTTCCGGAGTTTTTGAGAGTTGTAGAGTGAAGGGTTTCCAAAAAGCACCCACTCTTTAAAGAAAAAATATATAAAAGCTTGCTTTGAAGGTGCACGTTCTCTCTCCTTCTAAATTTTACCGCTTTCATTTAAATCTATGCAATAGATACTAGGGCCATGTAGTCATAATCTCTAAATACCGTATAATAAAAGGGTAAAAGCGCAATTTTCTAGTTTAATTATTTATTCAAAATAGTCAGCCTATCATAGGGAACCCGAAAGGGGCGTCGTAAAGGAACTAATACTTCCTTTACACGTAACTAACTCCCTTACCCAACTCTGGTTCTAATGACCAAAGTTGGTTTTCGAAAACCAACGCCTTTTTAAAACACCTTTTCCAATGTTTCCGGTAAAAACATCGGTGGCGACTCCACAAACCCTTCAAAACCCGTTCTTGGGTTAGCCCGGTCATCGGACAACCTGGGAACACTTTTCGAAAACCTCGTCTCTAGGTTAGCCCGATTATCGGACAATTTAAGGACGTTGTAACCACCCATAAAAAAAACGCAAAAAACAATAAGGGTCGAAACCATCGCGTCGCTCCGACCGCCTCTCTTTTTGACGGCGGCGACACCTACCCCGACCTGGTACGAACCCCGTTCTGCAAGGCTCTTGTGGGTACCTACCCCCACCTGGTACGAACCCCGTTCTGCAAGGCTCTGATGGGTACCTACCCCCACCCGGTACGAACCCCGTTCTGCAAGGCTCTGATGGGTACCTACCCCCACCTGGTACGAACCCCGTTCTGCAAGGCTCTGATGGGTACCTACCCCCACCCGGTACGAACCCCGTTCTGCAAGGCTCTGATGGGTACCTACCCCCACCTGGTACGAACCCCGTTCTGCAAGGCTCTGATGGGTACCTACCCCCACCCGGTACGAACCCCGTTCTGCAAGGCTCTGATGGGTACCTACCCCCACCCGGTACGAACCCCGTTCTGCAAGGCTCTGATGGGTACCTACCCCCACCTGGTACGAACCCCGTTCTGCAAGGCTCTAATAGGTACCTACCCCCACCTGGTACGAACCCCGTTCTGCAAGGCTCTCAGGATGTACTTTTTAGTAGTCAATCCTAGGGTCATCTAGTTTTGGAGATGTGTTGGCGGCTTACTGTTTCTTATCATGCGCCCATTCCGTGGGGAGTGATTGATTTTTTCTTTTTGACTTTTCTATTCTAGTCATCCGGTTTTACCGGGGATTTCTTATTTTTGGCTTTTCTTGTTTAGCCATCCGGCTTTGCCGAGGATTTGTTTATTTTTGGCTTTTTGGTTTAGCCATCCGGCTTTGCCGGGGATTCTTTGTTGGTTGCCTCTTATTTAGGCAGGAATCCACTATGGATTTTGTGGTTTCGGGCTTTTCTATTTAGCCATCCGGTTTTTGCCAGGGTTTATTGATGATTGCCTCTTAATTTAGGTAGGAATTCATTGAGGATTTGTTGATTTCTTGTTGATTGTGTCTCTTGTTTTTAGGCAAATGCTTCCGCAGTGGTGAAGACTTTTATGCTTTGGGCTTATATTTCCTCTTGTGTAGGTTGATTTCCCATTTCTTGGGGATATTGGCTCTTTGCTTGCCTCTAAGTAGGCAGAGGCTTTCTTGGGAGTGAAGGCTTTGCATTTCACTGAGGATATTCATATTGGGCGTTATAGGCGATTAACTCCCTGAGGATATGATTTTGTAGTTTGCCTCTGTCGTAGGCTCACTGGGGTAGTTTTTCTTTTTGGTGATCCATCGGGGATTTGATTGCTCTCCCGGAGATCTATTTTGACTTTCCCCCTAGGGAGGCATGGAGTTTTTGACTCCTTGTTGGATGCTATTATTTTGAGCTGGTTTTGCCTATGCTCTTATTCCTGTTGGGGAATGGGTTTTTACCTTTTTCTTGCGATTTTATCTCTTTTTCGCGATTTTGGCTTTTTAAATGTGTGCGCCTTTTTAATTTCTTTTATGCACACTGGCTTTTTTGTTATCTGCTAGATGAAAAGATTTCTTTTTCTCTTTTCTTTTTGACGATCCCGAGGAGTTTATTGGCTTCTTAGGGATCCAATCTTTGATTTGATTTTTTGATGATGGAGTCTTGGCTCCTGACTTTTGTGAAGCTCTTTATTGAGCAGAATGAAGATATTTTCTTCTTTTTCTCCTTTTTGGAGACTTTTCTGAAAAGCTCTACTTGGGAATTTTTATTCAGCCCTTTTTTGTTGTGGCCTTTATTGGGTAATGAAAAGTTGTTCTTTTCTTTCTTTTTTTGTTGCCTCCTGGGGATATGGAGGATTTGACTCTGTATTTTCTTTGATGGACTCTTGTGTAGTCCTTGTTCTCCTTTGGGAAGTGGCGGAGATTCTGGATGAGTGTGCTTGATGACTCATGTGGTGATACAGCTGAGTCGTGAGGTAATCTTTTTGTTTTTCCTCTGGGGTAGGCAAGGATCCGCTTGGGGATGATCGAGCCTTTCTGTTGGCTTTTCTGTTAGAATCGCGCAGCGGAATGTTCGCGTGGTCGTACAAAAACCAAGAGGGGGGGGGGGGTGAATTGGTTTCTTAACAAAAATTAGGTTTTCAAAATTTTCCCCAAATTTTACCGATTAAAAATGGTGTAAATATAAATAGAGAAGA